>WEIV01008291.1:327387-433030 GCA_013390005.1 Calyptomena viridis
TGTGTCTGCTGTAAATGGAGAAACTTCCAGCAGCTTCTCAAAGAAGCCTCCCCCACAGGCCCCCCGCTAACAAAAAATGTGGCCACTAAAAACCACCATAGAGGCAAAGAAAAACAGAAGATTTTTTCTCTACTTCCCAGCAACAGGTGAAGTCCACTTATTTCCCAGGCAGGGATTTAGCATGCAAAGTGATTGCTCCAGAAAACAAATGTTGTAATAGAAAATGCCCCCACATCTCCCCATCCCTGCCCTTAGTTTTATTTGCAAACCACAAGATTATGGTATGGAATATGCCTTTGGTCAGTTTGGGTCTGTTGTCCTGGCTCCCTCTCCTCCTAAGATATTGCCCATCCCCAGCCTACTGGTGAGTGGGGAATGTTGGAGAGACAGTGCTGATTGCTGTGCTGATGCAGTAGCCAAAACACTGGTGTGTTATTGACATCTTTCTAGTTACCAGTGCAAAGCATAGCACTGTGAGGACTGCTGTGGGATAAATTAACTCCAGCTTAGCCAGAGCTGGTACATTAACAAATCTGGTGCTATTTATCTCAGACTGGCCATTTGAAAATGAAAAGCAATCCTGTGGTCGGATCATTGGGAAAGGGCCTTCAGCCATGTAGAGATGCTCTAATTTATACTCCATCAGAGGACAACTCCCTGGCTAGAATATTTCATGTGAAAGAGTCCAGTAGCTTTGAAAAAAAAATCCAGCTGGGTACAACTGTCAGTAATTTTTAGTCTCATTGCAGTCTCATTGCATGAAACGTCATGCAACCAGTAACCCATATTTCTGTCTCAGAAAGGTATAAATTGTTGTAACTCTAGAATGAATTGCTGTGGTCTTCTCATTTCCTGTCTTGACTTTTTCTGTTCTTCTTGATAAAATGCAATGTACAGTGTAATAGGGCAGAACACAGTATCATTTATGTGTGGAATAGTATTTTCAAATCCCATTAAGTGCTTTAATACTACACTGTTCAGGTAAAAATTACAAAATATTTATTTTCACTACTAGTTTGGCACAATTGCTAAGGTTAGCAGTTGGTTTATTGTGTTGGTGACAGACATTTAAATGCAGTGTAGCCTACAGATTTCAAGGAAGGCATGTCAAAAATATGAGAGAACAACATGTTTTCTCTGAACCTCACTGAAAAAAGAAGTTAGTTTTAATACATAAATCAGCTAGCCATGTGCTCCATGGAATACAAAAACATTTGACAGTAAGCATGATATTCCCTCTTGTATATCTCCAAGCACAACTTCAAACTGAAAAATAAAGAAATGCTTTTAAGGCAAGAGTAACAGGATCTGCGTCTTAATTTTTTGTGAAAACCATAAGCAAGTGATGGCACATGTTGTGGGACTGATACAGAGGAATCTTTACTGTGATAGAAACTAAAGGTTCATGACTCCAAACTCACAGCTGGCAAGCAGGAGATTTTCCTTGCATGTATATTTTGATCAAGGCATAGTGAGAGTCTTCAATTTGATTTGTCTTGATTTAATAGCACCTTCACACTCTCTTCAGAGGAACTGGAAAAAGACAGTTTGAGAGAGAGGAATTTTCACATTGCTTACCAGCCTATTTATGTTAAGCACAATGTAAACATATAAACTGGAACTATTCAATATGTTTTTAAAATTTTACTGCTTACAAGAAAAGAGCATTGAAACTTGATTTTTTTTAAAGAGGCTATATCCTGTTCATTGCCACATATTGAAGGTCCCCAGTACTGGCTGATCCCTGAAACACTTTGGAGATATTAGAAATGCTGAAACTCTTTGAGATTTGAGATGCTTCCACTCGAAATTTTATACAAATACTGATTGATTAGTGGTTATTTCAATAGTGACCATAATGTACTTATGACTCTAAAATGTCTATGAGTAAAGTTTAGGTTTTAAAGCTGGTAATCTGAGCTAGTGATTCACATATCCCACATGTACTTTATTAACACAATCACTAGGAAAGATACTTTTCATAAAATCAAAATATCAATTTTATTGTAATAGTAAGTCCACGCTTTATTCATGGTTGATCAGATATTTTCATTCATTTATGTTATTTCACATTGAATAAAACAATTCCGTGTTAAATCTATCTGTTTATGCTGTGTTTTCAGATCCTGGGAACTCATTCTCAACCTTTCATCAGCTGTTTGTTGGTTTTTTTTAGAGAAAAATGGAGATAATTCCATTCTCAGGTTGCAAAGCCCCTGGGTGCAGCTCTGCTCCCCTGTGTCAGCTGATGCTGCCATCACATGGTCCATGGCTGGGTGTGGGGAAGAGGCAGGTCCCAATCTGACACAGCTGCACTCCAACCAGGTACTCAGTTGTACAGATCCTTACTAGAGGTGTACACACTTAACAGCTGGGTACGATGATGCCTATTGTAAGTCTAGTAAGAAAACTTAATGAGTTCTGACTTTGCTAGGTCAGCTTGTAGGTCTTTGTGCACTGCCTCTGCTTGAACATGGTGTGCTATGACAAGCACATAGACCCTCTGCCTTCACCACTTTTTAAGAAACTTTTGCAATTATGAGTTATAGTAATCCATGAAGTCAGACATTGCAGGTGTCACGTGAAGGGGAACAGAGATAATTTCTGCCTTGTGGGTATTAATATATATATCTTTAAGGCTATTCAGTGCCCCACCCCAGAAAAGATGTCGAACCCAGTCTGCTAGAGGTTTATTTAACCCAAACCTTTCCCTGACAGGTTCACTGGATTTAGATGGGAAGTTTTTAGGGACTTCACAAAACAGCAGATATTCAGTGTCTCACCCCCCAGGCGATTATGACTAAAACAGTCTGCTAGAAGTTCCCTTAATTACAACTTTTCACTAGCACATTCACGAATTTTAGATGGGAAGTTTGTTCGAGACTTCACAGAATAGCAGGAGGGAGAGAGCAAGACTCCTCATAGAACCCTGTTGTGATCTACCAGCACTGCAATATCATGGACTAACTCTGATTAGTTCACCAAAATAACAAGTTTATTAATACCATATCGTGACAATTTAAGAGGATTCGATATGTGTTTGATAATGTTTTAACTGCAAAAATATACTGTGGCTGTATACAAGCAACCTACTAGCAAGCTACACAGAGCAGGCACCAAACCACTTAATAACAAAACCTATGTTAAAGCAGGGTAATTAAAATATTTTACTAGCAGAAAATATCCACACTTAAGCAAAATACCCAAAACCTTAGGATTTCACAGAACCACACAACAAACCTAACAGTAACACTGACTAGATAGTGAGACTCATTTGACCGTAATACAAAACTTAAACGTGATACACACAAAACGGTGATACACCTAATTAGAGTAAAACAAAGTGTTAAGCATAAAGAAGAAGGAGAGAAAGTGACAGTAGTTAATAATTGCTCACCCCAAGATATTCCATGTGAAGTGGCAGAAGGTGTACTTCAGTTACCTCCATGAAATATGGTTGGAACTTTTCTCCCCGGTTTTCTCTACGTTCAAATCTCCGTTTATATATTTTTTTCCTCTGAAGACAGTTTGAGTGACAGATCAGGCAAGTATACAAACCTTAGGGGCATGTTTTAGAAAAGACAAAGGACAGAGACTGAGGCTCAAAGACCATGTCTGGCTTCATGCTTTCAGGAGTCTTGGAAGAAAGGCTGCAATACCTACATATCACCCCATTCTTCAGACAATCCTGCTTTCATACCAGGTTTATCAGTGTCTGGGATTGTCTCCCCGGGTGCTCAGGCCTTCCTGGGTCTCATCAGAGCTTATCTGTCCTTTAATCTGTCACCCCACAGCAGGTTTAAAGAGGAAGTGACTTACACTTCCATAGCACTCTGTATGAAGCCACTGTTGCTTGTACGGAGCTAAACTATGCAGCTTTTCCTCCTGAAAATATTCTAGATATTAGGACCACAATATATGAAAATCTGATAACACATAACAGAAGCCTTGCCATTGGCATAGACCTAGACAGGAATTCAACCCAGGAGAACCTTCTTATGTCCAAGCATTTGCAGGAGCAGGATACTGGGTAAGAGCTGTGTAATTCTCTCTTGCAGTAATGTGGAATGAATACTTTTGTTCTCAGCTATAATTTCGAATATAAGAAAGTCTAATGGGAACACTGTATACTTCCAGTCTTCCAGACTCCAAGTAAGTATTGCTTTCCTGTTCTTCCCTTTCAGAATGTGCTAAATAGTTATCAGATGCAAAGACACCAGTCACACAGTCTTGCTGAGTTTATAAGATACTAAGAAAAAACCCTGTAATTGTAGCAGTTTAAAAGCCTTGACTGTTACTATAAGTACCACTTTTGGATTATATTTGGTGTCACTTTTTCAAAATATACATTTTCAGCAGGCTTTGCAGTTAAATGCATCATTATGATTAATTTATGCAGAATGAAGCAGCCTTTTACATTGATAATGATTAGTGAACTTTCTAAATCTGTAAAACTTCAGCATGCTTCAGCTTCCAATAAATAGCAGTGTTCTATTTTTACATCACAGCTTCAATTTAACAGAACATGAAATATCTCATTCTGTAACTGCTCATGTTGAAAGTTAAAAAAGCAAAAAAGCTTTTACTTTGCCTACAATGTAGCAGGACTGTCAGCCCACATCAGTTTTTATCTGACCTGCTCCAACCAGAAAGCAAAACCTAAGAATTCGAGAAGTGAGGGTTAGTAAAAGTTAGTTTATCTTTTTGTTTCCTACCATCTGATTATGACCTCTGCATTTTTTGCACTTAAAATTGATTAGACACTTGCTGTGGAAGTTACAGTAATTTTACCAGTTTCTTAGGCCCAAGCTCTGGAAATTTGGAAAATAAATACATATAAATTATGTAACACTACTATGGTCTCAACTAGAGTTCTTGGCTAGGCGAAGTCTAAATGCACTGGAATGCTCAAGAGGAAACTGGTCTGACACTAGTGTAAAAGGCAGGAGAATTAGAGTTTTTTTGGTTAAAGTGCTTTCATATTCTGACCATAGCCTTGTCTCCTCATACGTGCTCTGCATCATCTCTTTTTTTGAGCAAACTTGGGTTAGCTTGAAAGGAAAGCTGTCACCTGAAGCTTGCATAAATACAAGAGAATAAATAACACCCTTCTAAACTGATGTGAGACTTCAAAGCTATATGCTCTAGTCATGTATTTGTGAGCTGCAGAGTCTTTATGTGTTATAACTGGATAAGATTTAACTCAAAAATCTGTTTTTTAATCAACTGATCAAAATTCCTTGATGTTGTACTTTTCAGGTTTCTCATGGCATCAGGGCAGCTGCATAGGGGAGGTCAGTGTCACACCCTCCTCACAAGGCAGTTGGCAAAGAAGAATCTAAAAAACTTATTCCCATCCTTAAAGAAGATTACTCTTGATTTAATAACAACTTCACTTTCACCCACAATGTAGAATTCATAATAATCTATAAATGTATAATTTATTTCTTCTTTAGTTTGTGAGAAGAGAGCAAACTTATGTCCCATACGTATGTCCAAGGTATTAGAAGTCCATCTAATTACATCTAGGAAAAAAACTTCGTGGATACTTGTTAGTTTGTCTTATTCCTAAAGCTCGCAGTACGCTTTGCATAAAATCAACTATAGAAAAGAACACCCCATTCAAGCTATTTCTATGTCTTCTGCCCTCTAGTGCTCAGGACAAGAAAAATACATGAAGCTTAGTGATGCTTCATGAGCCAGTTGCTTATATCTGAAACACGACTTTCCCCAGAATAGCTACTTAAACCCTATATTAGCACATTGTTATTTGCACATGACTGTTACTATAATTAGAAGGGAAGGTACTGATTAAAAAAAAAAGATTGCAGAAGTAGCGAGTAATAAGAATAATCTTTCTATGTAACGTCTTTTAGTACAAAATATGTAAAATGACAACAACATTCAAACACTATTTGTGTATATGGCCCAATCAAGGGTAGTTTGTCTCCTATAGATTAACTCCTTCAGTCTGTTTTGGAAAGATGCTAGATAGAAGCATTTCTTTTTGCCTTTCTCCACCAATGTTTGTTCTCACTGAGAAAGGCCAGAGTTAACACAGGACACCAAGGGGTGCACAGAGAGTGCACTAGCATGACAAGCATGGACTTGGCGTCACTGATTTCCTTTGGTGTTATCTCAAAAGGTACCTTTATGTGGTTGAATACTATGCCAAGTGACACGTCTTGAATTGCTGTTTTCTGAAGTGAAAATGAGGCAGACTTTATACAGTCCACTCTGTGAAATGACTCCTGCTTATGCAAAGTCAGGTGCAAAAGGAGCTGTTTGATCAAAGTGGTTCTGCCCACATTCCTGCCAGTGAATGGAGAGAAGAAAGGATTACATTTTTACCAATTATTAAGCATTAATAGAAAGTCTACTTGATTAGAAGTGGGACTGCTTCATGATTATTACAGTTTATAACACGATTATTACAGTTTATAGGGGTATTTTTTCAGTTGCTTCCTTCAACTTGATCTCTCTGACTGATTAATGAGCGTCACCTTCCTCCCCAGTCACTTCTCTTGTCTCACCTTGACTTATAGATAGGCTTTGGCATTTAATGATATTGTGGCTTGGCGTAGCAGAAACTGCAAAACAGGATCTTCCCCATGGCCTCAAGCCAAAGTGTTTTTTTTGCAACTAATGGTTAGAATGGAATGGTGATAGCAATGGGTGAAAAAAATCTGATATTTTGCATTTCTGTTAGCTTGAAATGAGAAGAAAAAACTGCACTAAAAATACCTGTATTCTTGCAAAAACCTTTTGATTCTGAAAAGCATGCTGTTGTGAGATTGCAGTAAAAATTTATTCAAATATTTTTGTCCACATACCTTAACATCCATTAATGTCTCAATTGTGTGGAAAGCATTTTTTCTAGGGGAAAAAACCCCACAACCTAATCATAAATTCATATTTTTTTACCCCAGCATCGTTTTGCTAAGAGAAATCTTTTAGGTAAGTCAGGGAGTCAACTTTTGCCAAAGATACAATCATTCACTGAAGTAGAGTCACAGAAGGAAAAATTATGGGTGGACTTTGACCTGTTTGTAAAACAGCTTTTCTTCTAGTAAGTCAATAAAGTAAAATATGTAGTCAATTACGGTCAAAGAACACCCTTCACTCTGCATAATACCTTGCATAATTTCTCAGGTAAGAAAAGACACAAGGCTCTGCTACTTTCCTTTTGACCATGCAAACTTTAATTGTTGTTATGATGATACAACTTGATGCTTTTGTTAAGCTTTTGGTGTCTGACTGCAATAACCTCATTTTCCACATTGAAGTTTATGATCTGGCCATCATTTTCCAGTCAAAAAATTCTCATCACATATGTAGCTAGCACACAGATGATTCCAGTCTTAGGCCTTAGTCATTAGAATGACATCCTTCACTGTTTTAATATACTGAAAATAATGATGATAAGACAGGTGTGGTAAAACCTGAATCTGCCTGGAAGGGATGGTGAACACCATCTGCCCATTCTCAGCCAGGGTACCACTGCGTCGGGTACTCTGTGGCTTGAAGGCTCTCACCTGCTTCGAAATTGTTTTCTGGACTCAGGTTCTCTGTGACTACACAAAGTTGCACTGGCAATCTATTAGTACATTGTTATAGATCTTTTTTAAGACAATATCATCAGTTTGCTAACTGAGAATGAGAAATCTTGTGGGAGGAGGACATCTAGTGATCTGATATGTATTTACATGCTGAGCTGTGTCCTCCCACAGCTGAGTCAGCCAGCTAACAAGCTACAGGATTCTTTGAAGGGTAGTGCAGAGAGGGCAGGTATGCTTTACTCTAAAGCTATAGGCTTGGGGTTTTGCTAAGGTGACACCCAAAGCAACAGCAGCCTTTTAAGCACTTAATCTTCGTATCAAGCCTCCTGAAATTAAATGTTGCATAGAATTATTCATTATGGCTAAACATCTCATCTACAGCCATGCCATCTCCCAATCTCTATTTTGCTGACATTAATGACCACTTAGATGGCCATTAAGATCCTCATATATCTAATCCTAAAGCTTTCCATTGAACTGCACAAGTGCTCAGCATAGCAGCATATTTGAAATATGCTGACAGTTCTTTTAATACTGTTTTTAAAATACTTTCTAAAAAAAATTCTCCTGAAACCATGATTTATTGCATGTCAAATTGATGCAAATTAGTTATTCAACATTGTAACTGATACAGGAGGATATGTCTGTAGTTCGTGCTATTAACTCCTGACAGACTGTATTTCTCCTGCCAAATTTCATCTTGGGAAAAACCTTGATAATAACATACAGTTTTTCATGACTGTGTATGTAACAAACTAGTAACTGGTGGGGTTGAAGCTCTCTGTGTTACAGGCAAGCATCGATATGAGCAATTTTCAAAGCCACAGGGCACATCCAGAGAGGTTAAAAAATCTGTTCAAACCATGTTAAGAGATCACACCCCTGATTCAGGACTGAAACAAACCCATTCATACCAGAATAAAACCCAAACACAGAATTGACTTTTTAGGGAATAGCTTACACTGGTAAATCCAATATAGTATGGAAATTCTAAATCTGCTTTGACTTTGAGAGGGATCTGTCCTGCCTTACATAGTCTTAGACTTGCTATGCTGTATGATGCCACTGCTCTCCCTGCTGAAATGAGCTATTGAGGGCTGGAAGGCGCAGCAGCAATCCTCTCCTGCTCTCCCATGCAGCAGCTTTGCTGTTCTGAGGATGCTGATACAGAATCAGGGACAGAGAATTTGGGTGAAGGCAAGTCCCAGCAATGCTGAGCTGGTGAGCTGCACAGGAAAGAACACAGCAGAGCACAGAAATGATGCACTTCCAGCACTATGGCAGTGTTAACAACTAAAGTTGTTTACATTGAATCATAGAATCATAGAATTATCAAGGCTGGAAAAGACCTTTGAGATCATCTAGTCCAACCTATACCCCAACATCAACATCAATCCTTCATCTAAACCATGGCACTAAGTGCCTCATCAAGTTTTCTCTTAAATACCTCCAGGGACACTGACTCCACCACCTCCCTGAGCAGCCCATTCCAATAGCGAATCACCCTCTTTCAGTGAAAAAGTTTTTCCTAACATCCAGCCTAAACCTCCCCTGATGGAGCTTGAGATGTGTCCTCTTGTTCTGTCACTGGTTGCCTGAGAAAAGAGACCAATCCCCGCCAGACTACAGCCCCCTTTCAGGCAGTTGTAGAGAGCAGTAAGGTCTCCCCTGAGCCTCCTCTTCTCCAGGCTAAACAACCCCAGCTCCCTCAACCTCTCCCCATAGGGCTCATGCTCCAACTCCTTTGCCATCCTTGTCGCTCTGTTCTGGATGCGTTCGGGCACCTCAACATCTTTCCTAAACTGAGGGGCCCGGAACTGGACACAGCACTCAAGGTGTGGCCTCACCAGTGCCGAGTACAGGGGAAGGATAACTTCCCTGGTCCTGCTGGCCACGCTACTTCTGATATAGGCCAGGATGCCATTGGCCTTTTTGGCCACCTGTGCACACTGCTGGCTCATATTAAGTTTCCTGTCTATCAGTACACCCAAATCCCTTTCTGCCTGACCACTCTCCAGCCACTCTGTCCCCAGCTTACAGCTCTGCATGGGGTTATTGCTCACATTTTCCATGACAATAAAACACATTAGTCTGAGAACATGTGAAAATGGTGAACTTTGGCGGCTTTGGACAGTAAAGCAAATAAATATGAAGTAGTTTGATTTCCAACATGCTCTATATGTAATGTTTTTGTTGGTTTTATCTTTTGTCTTCAGAAACCTTCTGTTTCCACTAATATCAAAATTTTAACTGGAACGGAAAAATGTATTGCACTTTATGTTAGGTCATACATTTATAAAAAATTAGGAAATAATTTCAGTAGAAATAAAGTTAGATAAAAAGAAAACTCTTCTTTCATGTCATTACAGAACCCAAAGCAAGATTATGAAGTAATTCTTAGGGAAACAGAACAAATTCTGTAATATTGTTTATTGTAGCATTTCCTCAATTACTAATACTGTTATACAAAGCATGTGACTATTTTATATAGAAAGGAAATTACTGAATCTTCTTTTACTTTAGTGTACATATCCCACAGAAGTTGGCAGAAGCAAGAATACTGAGTAACTTCTTAAGGAAAAATAATCCCGGGTGACTTTCAGCCTTATTACCATGACTTCTTAAACTCCATTGATTATTGAACTAAAAATTTAAATTTCCCTGCACATCAACAATTTCTCTCAGAGAAAAGAGATATTTCTTTGTCATGCACAAAAATTTCATTTGGAAGTTTGATAAAAAAAAAATTGTCATTTATATTTCTGTGATTATTAGCCAAGCTTCTATTTTTTAACATTTTCAACCTGACAGATAATTTTTCTTCTTAAATAAAGAAAAATCTTTCTCAGAATAAAAATGTATAAAAATATATCACTTCCTTCTATTTTGTGATTCTGAAAATTACCAGGCCCAAGCTTTGAACACAACGAAATTGAAGACTCTTGAGGGTGACCTTAAGAACCACAATGGTGAAAAATTGTGATATAGTGGTTTAGTCAATTTCATTGCAGCTGCTTGACGTGAGAAAAATGAGAAATTAGTTCTCTGTTGCTAAATGTAATGAATTCCATTTCTGTCTTGACACAAATTGTCGAACTTCATTAATGAAAAGAAAGATGTGGTGTATATACACATATAGAGGGCAATATGAAAATACATATTTTAAATGGAGAAATGCTGCATATTGCCACAGGAGCACTTTTTGCATCTGATAATACATAATGCTTCTAAATAAGGCCTTTTAAAATTAGCAGATATAGTGATGCAACACATCTCCAGATGCAACATATCTCCAGAGCAAGTTTCTATTATTTACAAAAATGGCTACATATTCAAGAGCATAAATGGGAAGGAAAGTCAGGGACAAAAGAAAAAGTAAAACTGATGGCTTGAGATAAGAGCAACTTAATAGTGGAAACAAAGTAAAATGTAATAGTAATAACAACAATAATAATAATTATAGTAATAGAGAGGAAGAGAGAGATAAAACCCGAGAGAAACAACTGATGCACAATGCAGTTGCTCATCACCTTCTGCCCAATGCTCAGCCTGTCCCTGAGCAGCATTCAATGGGTTCTGACTACCTCCTCCCAGTTTATATGGTTTCTATACTGAGCATGACATTTTATGTTGTGGAATATCCCTTTGGCCAGTTTGAGTCCACTGTCCTGGCCATGCACCCTCCCAGTTTCTTGTTTACTTGCTCATTGTCAGAGCAGAAGGGGCTGAAAAGTCCTTGATTTAGAGTAAACACTACTTGGCCACAACTAAAACGTCAGCAAATTATCAACATTATTCTCACACCAAATCCCAAACACAGCATTGTACCAGCCCCTAGGAAGAAAACGAACTCTGTCCCAAGTGAAACTGGGAAAAACCTGAAACTGCAAACTCTGAAACTGTGGTAGCAAAAAAGTCTGGCCAGCTTGAAAAGTTTATCTTCATTCTTCCCTGGATTAGAAGAACATGGCTTGTTTACAGCACTCAAAAACCTTGCAGACATCCTTCAGCCCCAGGTCTCGTATCACTGTATTCTGATCACCTTCTTTCTTCCAGCAGACTCTCCTCAAAAAACACAAGCTTTTAAAGTTAAACCCCCCACATCTGTATGAAGATTTGTTTCCTATTGAGCTGTTCTGAAGTCACAAACTCCACAGTGCAAGGTCAGCACAACAGTATTCTGGTTTAAATAGAGCCAAGGAATTTTTGCAAACAATTTATCCCTCAGAAAATTTGCTCAAGTACTTTTCCCTCTGTGTATGCTTGGAGCATTGCTCTATCCCACTTATGTAGAAGATGCTCACTTCTGCTGCTTATTTTGCAGTCTTGAAATTGAGAGTCAGACTAGAGAAACTGGGAAAATTTGAAGTTCCGGAAATTAAAATAGAAATCAAATATTTGCATACAATAACAAATAGGAAATCTAGATTTGAGTTCTGCAGTAAAAGGCAATTCCATCTTCCTGGCATTTACAGGAACTTATTGCTCCTCATGACTGTATTTGACCTTATAATGATGCCCTTTTAAGCAGACCTTTAGGCTTAATTATCTAAATAAGTGTGCAGGAATCAGAGCATGTATGTCAGGTATTTGTCACACATAGCTGGCCCTATCAGAGACTTCACACAAGCAAATGCAGTTTCACTGGTTGAGAAAGGGAGGGGCCAAATCACCAGTAACTTCATTAAAATTAACAGGATTCAAAAGCAGTAAAACCAGGATCTGCTAAGAATTAAAAGTGTTTCATGGAGTGAGAGGTCTCCTGGTGCTCCTGCAGACGTCTGATGAAGAAAGAGCATCAGGGCTTCAATTTCTTTGGAAGCCACAAAATTGAATTTAATTTGTTAAACCAATCTGGTAATCAATCCATGCTCCAGATCACACATAATGTTTCCAGAAGGTCAGTGAAGGAGATCAAGGGCAGACTGTGCTTATCAGGCACAGGGCGTGTCCAGGCAAATGTAGTCACTAGTCATCTATTGCCACACAACTGGCCCTTTCAAACCCCTTACCCCTCTATGTTCCCCACACTTATTGCACCACAAATCACCTAAACCCCTCCTTTCTCTTCACTTTGGTTTCTCCCCTGAACATCTCCTATGCATTTGCTCTTCCAAAATCCCATTGCATCCCATGTGCTGTTCCTTACCCCTAGAAAGCAGCACCCCTCGGTCTAGAAGGTGCTCCAGGTTTGCCTTACGGTGGTGGATGTCACACCTGGATCCTGGGGCCGAGACTGTCCTGGGGTAGTCCTGCAATCCCTCTTGTCCTTGATGTGGATTCCTGTGTGCCTTGTGCCTGTGCTCCTTTGGGCTTGTGAAGGCAGGTGACAGCTTCTGAGATGGGCCTGGGAGCCATCAGGACAAATTATTGTTCAGGCTCCTCCAGCTGCCATTGTTTCTCCATGATCCTTTGTTGATGTGCACAGGAGCTTTTAGCACATTATCTAAAAGATAATGCATTTATATATATATATATATATATATATTTAGAATGACTAATGAATATGATGTTCCATTAAGTTTTTTTTTCTCCAGAAGTATTAAAATAGATGTCAGAATTTCCCTCACATAAAAAAAAGGTACATTAAAGTAAAAAAAAAACAGTTTATTTTGAATTTGTTAAAATTAAACAAGAACTTCAGTTAAAATATCCCACATTTACTAAACAATACCTTGGCAGATATGCAAGTCTGAAAAAACCCATTATATACATCCACCACCCCATTTTGATTGTTGTGTTTTGGTTATTTTCTTTCTTTCTTTCTTTCTTTCTTTCTTTCTTTTTTTTTTTTTNCAAAGAAGTCTGGCCAGCTTGAAGAGTTTATCTTCATTCTTCCCTGGATTAGAAGAACATGGCTTGTTTACAGCACTCAAAAACCTTGCAGACATCCTTCAGCCCCAGGTCTCGTATCACTGTATTCTGATCACCTTCTTTCTTCCAGCAGACTCTCCTCAAAAAACACAAGCTTTTAAGGTTAAACCCCCCACATCTGTATGAAGATTTGTTTCCTATTGAGCTGTTCTGAAGTCACAAACTCCACAGTGCAAGGTCAGCACAACAGTATTCTGGTTTAAATAGAGCCAAGGAATTTTTGCAAACAATTTATCCCTCAGAAAATTTGCTCAAGTACTTTTCTCTCTGTGTATGCTTGGAGCATTGCTCTATCCCACTTATGTAGAAGATGCTCACTTCTGCTGCTTATTTTGCAGTCTTGAAATTGAGAGTCAGACTAGAGAAACTGGGAAAATTTGAAGTTCCGGAAATTAAAATAGAAATCAAATATTTGCATACAATAACAAATAGGAAATCTAGATTTGAGTTCTGCAGTAAAAGGCAATTCCATCTTCCTGGCATTTACAGGAACTTATTGCTCCTCATGACTGTATTTGACCTTATAATGATGCCCTTTTAAGCAGACCTTTAGGCTTAATTATCTAAATAAGTGTGCAGGAATCAGAGCATGTATGTCAGGTATTTGTCACACATAGCTGGCCCTATCAGAGACTTCACACAAGCAAATGCAGTTTCACTGGTTGAGAAAGGGAGGGGCCAAATCACCAGTAACTTCATTAAAATTAACAGGATTCAAAAGCAGTAAAACCAGGATCTGCTAAGAATTAAAAGTGTTTCATGGAGTGAGAGGTCTCCTGGTGCTCCTGCAGACGTCTGATGAAGAAAGAGCATCAGGGCTTCAATTTCTTTGGAAGCCACAAAATTGAATTTAATTTGTTAAACCAATCTGGTAATCAATCCATGCTCCAGATCACACATAATGTTTCCAGAAGGTCAGTGAAGGAGATCAAGGGCAGACTGTGCTTATCAGGCACAGGGCGTGTCCAGGCAAATGTAGTCACTAGTCATCTATTGCCACACAACTGGTCCTTTCAAACCCCTTACCCCTCTATGTTCCCCACACTTATTGCACCACAAATCACCTAAACCCCTCCTTTCTCTTCACTTTGGTTTCTCCCCTGAACATCTCCTATGCATTTGCTCTTCCAAAATCCCATTGCATCCCATGTGCTGTTCCTTACCCCTAGAAAGCAGCACCCCTCGGTCTAGAAGGTGCTCCAGGTTTGCCTTACGGTGGTGGATGTCACACCTGGATCCTGGGGCCGAGACTGTCCTGGGGTAGCCCTGCAAGCCCTCTTGTCCTTGATGTGGATTCCTGTGTGCCTTGTGCCTGTGCTCCTTTGGGCTTGTGAAGGCAGGTGACAGCTTCTGAGATGGGCCTGGGAGCCATCAGGACAAATTATTGTTCAGGCTCCTCCAGCTGCCATTGTTTCTCCATGATCCTTTGTTGATGTGCACAGGAGCTTTTAGCACATTATCTAAAAGATAATGCATTTATATATATATATATATATATATATTTAGAATGACTAATGAATATGATGTTCCATTAAGTTTTTTTTTCTCCAGAAGTATTAAAATAGATGTCAAAATTTCCCTCACATAAAAAAAAAGGTACATTAAAGTAAAAAAAAAAAAGTTTATTTTGAATTTGTTAAAATTAAACAAGAACTTCAGTTAAAATATCCCACATTTACTAAACAATACCTTGGCAGATATGCAAGTCTGAAAAAACCCATTATATACATTCACCACCCCATTTTGATTGTTGTGTTTTGGTTATTTTCTTTCTTTCTTTCTTTCTTTCTTTCTTTCTTTTTTTTTTTTTTTTTAAAGCAAGTAAACCAAGTGTAGGACTTGTTCACAGAACACTGCTTTCAATATTTGGTGATTGAAGACCCTGCAGGGTTCCCTGAGTATGACTCATCTTGGCTGCACAATAAACTCTAGTGACAATCAGGATCTCTGTTGGGAAATGTCCTGTGAGAGCAGCACAGGCTTCATCAGCTGGACCATCCCTGTCAAGTACAACTGTTTTTGTGGGGCAGCAGACAACCAAAGGGTGACACCTCTGAGGATTCGCTGCTCCTGGGCTACTTCTAGCTATTAAGTACATTTTAATTAATTAGCTTGCCAGTTTCAGTTCTTTTTCCAATTACAGAAAAGTGAATGAAAAGGACACACACAAATACACATTTCTCTACTAGTATACTAAATGTGCATCTCATCAGTTTTAGAACATAGAAGGCTTTCTAGGAGCTGGCATATTTTTATGCATACTTGTGCTATTCACTATACTCCTATGAACACCTCAAAGGTCATGTCAAAATGATCTAATAGACTACATCTTTCCCTCAGGAACAGTAGCACAGTGAGAAATAATTTTTGTAAAGGCAAGAGAAGGTGTTGGGAAGCCTGAAGCAATAAATTCGCTTCCTTCCTGTAAACAGCATTGGTGCCAACATAGTAGTAACTGTTCAAATACTAATACTAGAATACTAATTCTTTACTAGAATGTAGAAAACGGTTTTGCATATGATTCAAGGGTAACAAGTCAACAACTAACTTACAGTGTCACGCTTATTTAAATTGTATTTTGTGTTTCCTAGGGACACAACATAACTTGGATAACACTTACTGACAGATGACAGATTGTCTCCATAGCTTTATGCAACCTATGCTCTGCAAAATACTGTTCACTACCAGAAAATCAGTGCTTAGGATAAAAACTGATGAAAATATTTTCTTTCCTCTTTTGTCAAGGTTCTCATGTTAGAACATTCCAATTCAGCAGAGTTAAAAATGGAGTAAATAATGTAAATTCAGCATTATAATATTATACAAAATTATATTCAATCAGGTGCCAAAATACAGAACACAGATATCGTTTTTTCAGGACTTTCATAGTAATAAACATTTAAATCATTCTCATCAAGAATAGCGTAACCCCAGGATACAAAAAAATAAGGGTTTCACATTATAGAAACTGTAATTAATAAACTCCCTCACTCAGAATGGACTGGTTGTATCTCATTTTAGTCAGCATGATAAAATGAAGAAGCCTATGGGGATTTTTAGCAGAATGGGATCTTAGTAAAAATTAAATGTTACACAGGTCTTGTCCCAGATTTTCAGGGTTTTTTTAAGTTGTTATTAGAGTGTGGTGTATTTGCCAATTATCATAAACTCATGCCCATATTACCTGAAGACTCTATGGCATTTTTACTCTGCTGTCTCACTTGAGCACAGGGGACGTCTTCAAGACATGAGGTTATTTCTGCTGAGCCAATAGGCTGGTACTCTTAGCTGCACCAAGAGGATAAAATTGTCTTTTACGAGTGATAGGCAGTGAGTGGGCAGAGGTAAAGCAGCTTCTTACAGGAGCAGTCAGCCTAGGGAGGAACAAGACTGATGGCTGGTATTAGCAGCAAAGATAAACCCAAGGCAGAGTGCCAAGTGTTATGGAACTCCCATGACATGCATTAGGTAGCCCTGTCCCAAAGGCCTCCTGAGATCTCATATGTCTTGCTGGGCTGTGGGCAGACAGCTGCACTTTTTCTTCTGCCACACATCCCCAGTGGGCAGAGTTCTTCAGCAGGTAACATTCTGTGTTTGTTTGTTTGCTTGTGTTTTCCTGCAGAAAAACAGCCCAGGAATCAATTGTAATTTTGGGCTGAGAGACATCCAGCATAAAGTAGAGAGAGATTGGAGAGACACTGGTAAAACAAATGAAATCATCCAAAGTTTGGCTTTGCCACATGCTAATATTTCAGAGGGTAGACAGAAGTGTTATATTGCTTCAGTATCAGGTGTACATATTCAATAGTCTCATCTAGTAGGTGGTTGTTCAAGCTGTTTGTTTGGAAAAAGGAGTGATGTGCCACTCAGGGATAATCAAGAGTCCTATTTATTTTTTTTTATTTAACTTTGATCTAGTTAAATCTAGATTCATCATTAAGTGTTTATTTTCTGTGATCCTTAGGTCTAACCTGTCCCTGAGAATCTGGTGCTATTCAATGAATCCAACTGTCTCAGTGCTTGGAGTCCTTCCCAAAGCAGAAAAAAGTCTGACATGTAAAATAAAGTTCCTACAAAATGCATCACTCAAACATACATCTACTGAATTACACGTTTGTATAACACACAACAGTACTTCAGTAAGCCCTAATCATGAACCATGACAAGCCATGTCAATCTGTATGATATAAATGAAAAAAATGACACTATTTCCAGACCACTATTTCTGACCACACTGTGAAACCTCTCAGAAATAGAATGCAAGAAGTGCTTACATCCGTATTCCTCACAACTTAAATTAGAGGAGTATAATTTTGCTGTGCTTATAAAACCATGTTAACCTACTTTTTAGGAGTCAAATATGTAAATGGTGAAGAACCGGAATATGATACGTACAAGACACCATAGACGAATGAGTTATCCCTGAAGAATTTCTGTTTATTCTGTATCTCAAATCCTAAACCTCATTCATGCAAGTATTTCGTTTGGTGTTGGCATGTCTTTGTTTCATGTTCCAGAAGATGGCAGTAGTCACACGGTATTTTATGTATATGTAAAGCTGTTTTTTCTCCACACAGGCTGTTTTTTTCAATTGCTAACTTTCTCTATTTTACCACTTCAGGAGTGGTAAATTATTATTATTTCAGTACTAACATACAGCTCATGTCTGATTTTTTTTAGCATCTGTTGACAGTTTGCTTTTTATTTTTTATTTCTAAATAAAAATACAAATAAAATTAAAATAAAAGCATTTTTATTAAAATGCCTTGTCTAAAATGACATACAATACTATGCATCTACTACCTGACTCTAGGGAAATATTAACTCTGTTCCGTCTCAGACTGGAGGGCAGAAATTTGTGCTGTCAGGTTGAGCATGGGCTAAGGCATTATTAAGTCAATGATAGTTAATGATAGTTAAAACAGGTTTAATTGCAGCCCAGAGCAATGAGAAAACTTAGCTGTTTGAGCAAATGTTATCTGTGCCTGCTGATGCATAAACTGAGGTACAGAGAAAGCTTTTCTATTTTCATATTTGTGTTGCTAATCGTCAATTTCATTAGAAATCTTGTATTTGGTATTCTCTTAGTCTCTATAAAGTGGAATTGTAACACAGTTAAGTTGTTAGCTGCTTTTTTTGAGCCTGTCATACTGTGGCTGCAGCTGAAACCAAAGATATAGATCTTCAGAACTTGATGCCAGATGGCATCTGTAAAGATTGTGTCTGCATATCTATGTAGGCAGCAGCATCGTATTTTGGAGATCATTGGCACTGCTTGAGGTTTAGCATGTCTACAAACCCCATGCAAGAGAGCACAAGAGCATGGATGGATTCTTTCTAACAAACACTAGCTGCTGCATTTATGGTCTCTTTCTTACTGCAGAAGTTCCTGAGTTGCATGTGCATTGCTAAGTTCACAATACTGTATCTGATGTGTCAAAACCTCAATGAGAGTTGCCTATGTGTGTTTCAATGAGACTGTGTCCCATTTCTTTGTGCATTTTCTCAATACTTTACACAAAAAAGACTTTATGTTTGATTGGAATATTTGTATCTTATTTGATTAAAAGTAATATATTACTTTAATAGCATCTCCAGTATTCCTGAAGGTCAGTTTCTTTCCAAGTGTCTTTCAGAGTCTCTAGTTTCTCTTTCTTTTAATCTAGGAGCAAGCTATTCATTCTATTGTGATTAATACATTTTTGCCCTGCTTGCTGTGCAAACTGCAGAATACACAGGAGTTATTTTGAGAGCAATAGATGAATTGAAAAGCAGCATTTGTGAAATTACTGTGGTAAAATCCTCGTAACTTCTTTTTCTCTCTTCTTGCTCTCCTCCTCTTTCTCTATTCTCGGAAATCATTGAGTTCCCATCTTGATGACTTGAGACTACTTCAAGGATGAGTAAAGAATGATTTAATAAATCACTAGTCTGTCTTGACCTTGTTTCTGAGGGAAAAAGGAAAACGTATTCATAATAATTCCAAATCCTTCCTCTTTGCTTCAGCTGCCAGAAGCTGAATAGACCTTCATTATCTTTGGAAAAAAAGACTGAAAGGCCCAATTTCTTTCTCCAAATCCTCTTGAATGCTACCAGAGCACTGAACTACAATAGGGATGATATAAGGCATTAGAGACCTGTGCAAATTGGTGAGGAGAGAGATGATCCCAGTTTCAAAAGTCTAAGGGTTTTAGGTCGCTAAACTATACCAACTGGTAAGGATGATCTGGTGAAATATGAGTTTACACCCTGTGCCTCTGACAAGCTATAATTAACTCAATCAGAATTTTTGAAGTAACAACAAACTTAAATGTTTCAGGGTCAGGAGGTGATGGTGACTGGTTTAAGTTGGATTTGAAATCACCTCTAGTGCAACTGAATGTGGCCCTGTGGCTCTGGCAGGAAGAGCCACATGGCTGCTGCATGTGTAAGGTGGCAGTTTAGGAGACAGCAAAGGCATTGTGTTCTATGACGAAGCCGCTACAGAAAGAAAGGAGTAAAAGAAGACTGAAGCAAGGGAACAAAATTAAGCATTCACCCATAAATTCAGAAGAACTAGTGATGGCTCTAGAGCAGCACAAGGCTGTCTGGTCTCATCATTTTTGTGTAAAGTGGTTCTACAACACAAGAAACTGCCGAAGTCCAGATTCATACTTGTCAGGCTGACCTCAGGCAGAGTGAACTTCAGCTCCAACTGATCTGGCAGTGGTAATGGATGAACTGAGCCAGGCTGCAGTCTCAGCAAACACAAAGCCAGAACACTAAGTCCTCGTTCCCCTGGGTGAACATCATCCACTGCACTGTACCTTGGTGCAGAGTGTGTGGAGCAAGTAGAACTACAGAATGGTTCGGGTTGGAATGGACCTTAAAGATCACCTAGTTCCAACGCCCCTGCCATGGGCAGGGACAATTTCCACTAGACCAGGTTGCTCGAAGTTTCATTTCTTATGTGTTTGTTGCAAGTGTTAGGGATGAATACCTGCTGAAGTTTCCTTTACTTCCTCACGAGAAGAAAAAGGACACTATCGTTTCATGAGAATGTGGGGGGCTACAAACCAGTTTTGGTCCGCAGGAAGATCATGAACAAGGACAAGAAGGAAAAGAAAGCTATTGGGAACATCTCAATTCTGTTCATTAAAGGTAAGTTCGATCTGATCAACCTGACAACCTTCTATGAAGAACTGACAAGTTCTGGTCACAGAGGACAGGTGTGGCTGTTTTTTTCTCCTGGACTATACCAAGGTTTTTTACAGTTTCACACGATAACCTTACAACCAGATTGCTGAAATACGGTTTTTGATAAGTGGATGGAAAATTGGCTGGCCTGCCAGGATCCAAGGGTTGCAGCCAACGGCATGAACTCCCACAAGCAGCCAGCCACTAGTGGCATCCCTTAGGGGTTAATACTAGCACCACTTTAGATATCTTTAATAAGAACCTGGAGAACGAGGTGTAGCACAACCTCAGTATGTTTACAGATGACAAACTGCAAGTAGCAGTTGATAAGCAGGAGAACAAGGCTTATGTATAAAGAGACAAATCTCATAAGAAATCTCAAAAGCTAATGCAAAGTCCTGCATCTGTAGTGGACTAATCCCATGCAACAGAACAGGCTGGGGGCAGCTGGATGGAAAGAAGTTTCACAAAAGAGGTTCTGCTTGATAGCAATTTGAGCATGAGCAAAGTGTGCCTCGCAGCAATGAAAGCCAGCTCTGTCCTGGGATGTGTGATTATGCCCGTAGTCATTGTTGCTTTCTAATTTGCTGTTAACCCTTGCTATCACTTTCCCTCTATTAGGCATTTGAAGTCATCTCTGAAGTACTGTCTCCAGTTTAGCCTCCCCAGACCAAGAAAAACTGATATACTGGAGCAAGTCTGATAGGTAGGTAGGTGCATTTGATATGACTCCTATGCATTTTCCTTTTTCTCTGAAATAAATGGCTTATGTGGAAATGCAGCAGAGGTCACTTTGAAACTCTATGAGAATTAACAGCTAACACTTACATTTTAATGTAAGTGTATAATAAGGGAAGAATTCTGAGCTGTTTTTAATCAACCTGTAACACCTAGAAATGCCAGTATTCTCTGTTAAACAACTAGGTCTAATTCTTTTTATTGAAAATTCAAGTACAATAAAGAATACACCAGTCTGGTCAGTAAGGAAATATGGGGATTCTTAGTTTCTGCCCCAGAGCAGGAGCTTAGGGTTTGAAGGAAAGGCCCATGCACTAATATGAGCACAATATAAGCATAAGGGGAAAGAGAGGCACATCATGAAAGTGAGATGCTTCTCACAACAGCAAGCCATGCCTGTTAGCTAGAGTTCAACAAACACCACATCCCTCTGAAGAGTAATGCAATGGCACAGTCATAAGTAAAAGCAAAGTGTTTGTGATACACATTTGAGAGGAAATTATAGATGTTTATGGTCTTGACTATTAATTGGTTTAGTACTCACTAAAGCAAATTCCTCATGCATGCCCACAGGACCCCAGAATTATATGTTGTAAATTTGGCAGTTTGGTTATATGGTTGCACTTATACTGCCTTGGCTCGTAAAGCTGGGGGAGGACTGATATAGGCTTTGTGGAACTCCCGTGGCAAACTAATCTTCTCACATGCATATTGTGGTGCCCTTGTGCTATTTGCTCATGTTAAGCAGTTTATGTTCTGCAGTTATTACATCAAGAATCCTAAGAGAGCAATAGAAAAAAGAAAATATTTTCCTGATAAAGAAACCAGATTTGCACTGAAAGAGTATGTACTTTGTTTAAACAAAGCTCTTTTTTTCACTTTAAGGAGGGATAGTTTAGATAAACACTCAATGTATATTAAAACAATTACACTTTTCATATGATGGCTGCAGGAATAGAATGTTCACACTATTTTTGGTCTGCAAGTAATTGTAATGGTCTTAGCACTGGCTATGTTGTGTCAGTGCTAATTAGGACACACCTCACGGTATATTAGAAAAGTACCAGTGTCATGGCAGTCTGGTATCCTGAAATGCCTAGCTAAGAGATTAGACTGACAACAAAAATTGATGGAGCCTCGTGATTATGTAGAAATTTGGTGTTAGGGACTAGAATGGCAAATCCTAATTTCATATTCCTGTATCAATTCTAGAGTCACATCTAGGGTGTCTTCTAAAAATTTCTTATTTGGTTTGACAAGGATCCTTGAGCCCATCCTGGAAGCTCTGAGAACAAACTCAAGGTTGAGGGAGTCTCCTAGCGCACTCGGAAGATTATCTGTAAAAATCAAATGCGATTTAAAAAGTGGGCAGAAAAAATAGTGAAAACAGACATTTTACATACCCGAAAACTCTGTCCTTACAACCAGTTAGGAAGAGGTCATGTAGCAGTGATTGATATTTTCAGTGTGTAAAAATGCATTAGCGCTAAATTTTCTTCATAACCCCAAATATTTTAGAGCAACACACTTTTTATTATTTAAGGAAGATTCTGGTCTAGAAAAGTGCAGAGAAGGGTTTGAAGCAGTTGCTCTCCAAAAAAGGTTTAAATCAAGCTAAAGCTCTGCTATGTTCTGGCACCTCAGTATTCATAGGCAACTTGTGGCACTGGAGTTATGACTAATGAGTTTGAAAGCTTGAATTTGGCAGCACTGAATGAAGCAGTCTGAATTCATGTTTGGGACTGAAACTAGAATGTTGGATTTTAATCTCATGGTATTTAGCTCTTTTCTGTCTGTCTCAGCTTAATTTAGAGAACTTGGTGTGAATAAGAAGCAACTGATTAAAATCTAACTGGTTTTAACATATGCTTTCAGCTTCAGCCTTCATTCCTTAGCTCCCTATAATACCCTCTTGGGATTTTCTGAGATAACTGAGTCCTGAAATCTATGCTAGGGTTGAGAAACAATGACTATTAATGTTATATCTTTCCTAGCACTCTATTCTTTCCCTTAAATGAACTGGCATTGGTAACAAGTGACAGAACATATTCCTTTTCAAACACATCCACAATAAGGTTACAAAAAAGTGTGCCATCTTTCCTTGGGTGCTTTCTTTGACCTTGCAGACAAGCCTTCATGAAGCAGTATAACTAAGATGACGAGGTGATAAGAGTTGAATTTGCACTTATTTTCTGGTATATAAGCACATGTAGCTTTTTCATATTTCATACTTACTGATCTTAACAATTACAATATTTTGTTTTTTTCATAAACAAGAACCAGCCAAGAGAATGCTTCTTTCTTCCTCCCACATTCCCAATGCGTACATATTTATAGCAATGAAACAAAAATTATGTGGGAAGTCATGCTAGGTTTAGAAATCCAAGTGAGTTAATTGGCCACAAATCTGAAATGATTGAAGCTTTCTGCTTAAGAGCTACTCCAAACCATTAGTGCAGGGACATTTTTACCAGGAGAAGATTTTCATTAAGGAAAGTACACACAAGCAGATCTGAAACTCATTGACGTATGTCCTTCAAAACAATTTCCACTTTCTTGGTCTGAAAGATATTTTCCCAATGCATAATAAATTGCTGCAGATAAATACGAGATTTCTCTTGAGAGACTTCATTTTTATCTTTGCTTTCATTCTGCTCAAGAAAATGAAGTAAGTTTGACTCATAGAATCTATGTTCTCCCTACACAATTAAAGCAGCAAAGCAGTTTTAGAGATGAGGAAAAAAGAGGAATTATTTGGGACTTTAGTCCAGGTAAGTTATCAAATAGCAGTTATGACATGGGAAAAGGATGATTAACAACTTTGAAGCAACTGCTCCCTTTTTGCCAGCTTAATGTCACCTGTGGCTTTCAAATTTCTTTCCATTGGATCTGTTCTTTTCAAAGAAAACACTGGATCCAGCACAATAAACCTTGCAATATGTTTTTTCTGTGAAGTGACATCAAAGCTGACTGGTGTTATCAGAAAGTCATGAGTCTATATTATCTGTATAATATACATTCAAAGCAAAAACATACGTATTAATACTCAACTGATACTTGTCATTTTCCAGACTAGGAAACAAAATGTCCCCTAAAGAATACATCAGAGAGTGCCATGTGAGCCTGCTGAAGAACAGTGCTTTTGTGAAAGTAATGAAAACATCTGTGTACAGGACCTCAAATGTGAATTGTCACCTCCTTCTAATCCTGACCTGACTGTATGTGTCTTCACAAATCATTTCGCCTCCATTCCTGCCACTCTGTTCACATTTCCTACAGAGGCTGTAAATTTTCTTTTAAGTGAAGGAGCTTATTAGAAGGAAGATGTACTTTCCCTGTAAATTTTTATAGAAAGACAAGTAGCTGATGAAGCTGTCACCACTGATGGGAAATAACTATTTTATGGTGACGAACAACAGAAAGAGCGAAGTGAGAACAGAGCCAAGGGAAGACCTGAAAGGAATGACAAGTGCTTTATGTTTGACATAATTCCTTTGATTTAATGAGACTGCTTACAAGCTTCTATTTCAAAGAGCACTTGTGTGAATTATGGCAATGATGCTGCAGTTTCACGCTGGATCTGTTATGGAGCAGTGTTGATCAAAACACAGGAAAATGGAGCTGGATACTCTGGGAGCCTGGTATTCATCAAGGCTAACAGCAGTCTTTTTGCTTATCATCAGCTCTGCTTCTTCTATTTTCTAGCTTGCAAGTTACATAAATGAGGATCCTGGACTTGTAACCAGAATACTCAGACACACTTATTTTTGTGATCTTTTATTTTCATTCTTTTATCCTAATCGTTTTCTATTAAATAGCCAAGTCTCTCATTTTGCCTGCATTTACAACTGTGGAAACAAACCTTTCAGAAATTTCTCTGTATTTGGGTGTTTCAACAACGTATGCAATGCTAATATCCTCCCTTTAACTGATGCAAGCTAAGTCATTAGAGAGACAAATTTAAAATTGTATAAATTCAGCAAGATCCTGGTATAACTGACTTCAAAAAAACCTCAACAAATGAACAGTTTAGTTGTTTAAATAGGTTCCTTAATGTCTTACTTCTTGCTAGTAAGATGTAAGCACTGTGGAATATGATTGGTACACTAAGGGCTATAGCTGTGCTCCAAGGGAATGCTAGGAGGCGATCACAGATTACTGTGCAGAATTCTTCAGTATTTGCACTGACAACTTGGCTAACAAATCAAAGGTCACTGTTACTTAGCTAGTAAGCAACATCAAACTGGAAAAAAGAACTGGAATTGAAAACAACCCTGCTTAACTGAAGCTGAAATGAAAATTAATGCAACACAACTAGAAAGAATGATGCATAGTTGAAGGTAAGCAAAATGTAAATGTGTCTAAGATTAAGACAATATCTGCCAGGGAAGGTGGGAACCTNGTGTTTTTCCTCGGAGAGGTCACAGCTGTGGCGGAAACAGGCAGGTCCTGCAGGCTCACCACACATGTAGGGGGTTCCCCTGGCTTGCTGCTGAGAGGGATGAGGGTCACTTGTCCAATGCAGGAACAGCAGAAGATGGGGAGGGACAGACAGGTTGGCTTTGAGTGGGGACCTGTGCAAGCAGGGCTCTCTGTCTCTCTAGGGTTGCTTCAGAGCCCTCTTGGACATGGGAGATGGGCCGGGCCAGGCAGAGACAGCAGCAGAGGTGATCTGGTCACAGGGAAGCAGTCGGGACCTCTCCACCGTTTGCCAGGACAAGAGGGAGAGCACCGGGAGAAACAGCACCAGCGAGGCAGCACCCGCAAGGCAGCACCAGGGCCCTCTCCCAGGGGTTGCTCCCAAAAACCAGAGCTCTGGGCTGGTCACCCATAGAGTTTTCACAGTCCAGAGTGAGGGAGGAAAAAAAGACAGGCACACTCCACTAGCCCTCTTGTCCTTGGCACTCAACAGTGTTGCCCTCCCCTCCCCCCTACATCCATCCTAGAGTAAGAAAGCTCCCTGAGATAGGGGGCCATTAGCTCTCAGGCTGAAAGAATTAAGTCTTCCACCCCATCCCCACTGAGGAATTCTGTTCTCAGCTTAGTGGGCTACCTTTTCCCTTCCTCAGTTTTGCCAGGATCTCATGGTAGTAATGGGAAAACTTCACCAAAAGGAAACTAACCCATAATAAAATGTAAATGTGAAAACTGTTATGTTATATATAAAAAATATTATTGATGTCACTGCCTATACAACCCTCAAATTACAAACTTGATGTATGATGAATTAACACTAAGTCAGTGATGATTCTGTGTTTCTATGTCGTACTTTTGTATGCTTCAACATCAAGAGGGTGGCAATACTTTATTGAGAATCCTGACATGAATCTAATTTCCAGCAGGTGTACTGGGTCTATCCGAGCCTCAGCAGCTTTAGCAGTGTTAGAAGATAACACTCCACTGTTTTGACTGCTGTGAGGGAGAGGCAGAGGGGACACAAGCAGATCAGGTGACCCAGACTGACCAAAGGGATATTCCAGACCATATGACATCAGCTCAGATATAAAAGAACAGCAGGGGTGGGGGCACGGGGTTGTTCTCCGATGGCTGCCTGCTGAAGGGACAACCAACGTGTAGGGCCCTGCTTCTCAGGACGCGACCTGACCTCGTGGAATGGGAAGTAGAGATTAGATCTGCCTTCTCTTTGCTTCTTGTGCGCGCAAATCTTTTCTTTGCTTGTATTAAACTGCCTGATCTTAACACCCACGAGTTTGTCATCTTATTGGTAAGGGGCGAGAGACTGTCTGGGTACTTGGCACAAAGTCAGGGTCAACCTGTAACAGCAGGTTAAATTAACCACTGGCTTCTGAGATATATTTATGGTGCAGGTCCTTAAGGTATCTGCTCCTGGGGCTCTCTTCTTGTCTCCTCAGTATCAACAATGCCAACTATCTAGAAACTGGGACTACAAGTTCATCTAGTTGCATGGCAGATGTAAATGTACAGTGCACTCATTTTATTTAACATAGTTTTTATTCTTAAGTAAATAGGTTTCATTTGAAAGGAGTTAAAAAGAAAAAGCCATTGAGTTTGCATAATTGTTATGACAACCAAGCAGCTGTTGGTATGTGTCTTGGTTTTAAGACAATTGTGGTATTTAAATTTGAAGATAAGAGGCCACAAAACATAGAAAAGGAAACAACAGCTCTTTTATTAAATACGTATATATAAAGATACATGATAAAACACAGAACACCATAACTCAGGAACAACTGAAAACTTGTAGTGAAAAATGAAAAGGAACACCCTCTCCTGCTAGAGAGCTGTGTGGGGCTCCATGCAGCTGCTCTCCATTTTCAGTTCATCCCTACAATGCAACTGGAACTGTCAGTGAAAAGACTGTAATGCTTTTTGTTATCCAACAGCTGGTTGTGTGGTGGAGCCTCTTCAGCACATGTCACCTTCTCTTCCTCATCTTCATCTGCTAGACCAAAGTCTTCACCTTCAGGCCAGTTGGTAATTATCTCTAAGATCCAGGGCAATTAGGGTTTCCAATACAGGCACGCTGTGTAATCAAAGCAATGCACTTACTCCATGTAGCATCAGTGGCATGATGCATAGAAGGAGCCTTCCCTTTGAACATCCACTCCAGCACTGGTAGACAGGGTGCCAGGAGAAGCTGTGTCTCTGTGCTGATCACTTCTGAGGCAGTTTGAAACCCTTCTGAGGCTGCTAGGATCTCTTTCTCTGTTGGAGTGTAGTTGGCCTCAGATCCTCTGTAGCCTTGACTCCAGAATCCAAACAATCAGCCTCGAGCATCACCAGGCATCTTCTGCCAAGGCTTCAGGAAGGACCATTTTCCCTGGCTGCAGCATAGAGCAGATTCTTTATGTCTGGCCCTGTCCTGACTGTTCCAAGGGCTACTGCATGAGCAATCTCCCATTTGATTTGTTCAAAGGCCTGTTGTTGCTCAGGGCCCCAGTGGAAATCATTCTTCTTGTGGGTTAACAGGTAGAGAGGGCTCATGATCTGACTACCTTCCAGCATATGCATCCTCCAGAAGGCTATGGCAGCTAGGAAAGCTTGCATTTCCTTCTTGCTAGTCAGTGAAGACATTGCTGTGATCTTGTTGACAACTTCTGTTCAGATCTGTCAGTGTCCATCTTGCCACTTCACTCCCATGAGCTGGATTTCTTGGTCAGGTCCATTGAATTTACTCTGGTTGATGGCAAAGCTGGGTTTCAGGATAATCTGTATGATCTTCTCTCCTTTCTCAAAAACTTCTGCTCTGTTCCCCCATACGATGATGTTGTCGATGCATTGCAGGTGCTCTGGGTCATCACCTTTCTCTAATGTGGCCTGGATCAACCTGTGGTAAATGGTGGGACTGTGTTTCCACCCCTGCGGCAAACGGTTCCAGGTGTACTGCACACCTCTCCAGGTTAAAGCAAACTATGGCCTGCATGGTGCTGCTAAGGGAATGGAGGAGAATGCATTAGCAATGTCAGTGATAGCATACCTTTGCTGCTTTGGACTCCAGTTCATACTAAAGCTCCAGCATGGCAGGCACAGCAGTACTCAGCGATGGGGTCACTGCATTCAAGCCATGATAGTCAATTGTCAGTCTCCAGACTTATGCACAGGCCAAATGGGGCTACCGATGGTGAGTGAGTCTTACTGACCACCCCTTGGCTATCCAGCTCACGGGTCACCTTGTGAATGGGGATCACAGTGTCTCTGTTTGCGCAGTATTGCCAGCAATGCACTGGCGATTGGCACTTGCTGTTCCTCAACCTTTAGCAGTCCCACAGCAGAAGGGTTCTCTGAGAGGCCAGACAATGCATTTAACTGCTTAATTCCATCTGTCTCCACAGCAGTTATTCCAAAAGCCCATCTGTGTCATTTTGGGTCCTTCAAATACCCATTCCTGAGATAGTCAATGCCCAAGATAGATGGGGCATCTGGACCAGTCACAATGGGGTGTTTCTGCCAATCTCTCCCAGTCAATCTCACTTCAGGCTTCACTACAGTCAGTTCTTGAGAACCTCCTGTCACCCCAGAAATGGAAATAGATTCTGATCCCACATGTCCTCATAGCATCAGAGTACCTTGGGTTCCAGTGTCAACTAAAGCCTGTGTAATGGGTTGACCTTGGCTGGATGCCAAGTGCCCGGACAGTCTCTCGCCCCTTCCATTTTACCAATAAGATGACAATGACTTATGAGTTTTAAGACAAGGCAGGGTACTATAAGCAAAAGGCTTGCGCGCGCAAAAAGCAAAGCAGGGAAAATCTAATCTTTACTTCCCATTCCATGAAGTCAGCTCATGTCCTGAGAAGCAGGGCTCTATGCGTGGTTGTCTTCTCAGAGGGCGGCCATTGGAAACAACAAAATGCCCCCCACCCCTCCTGTTCCTTTCCCTGGCTTTATATCTGAGCTGATGTCATATGGTCCGGAATATCCCTTTGGTCAGTCTGGGTCACCTGGCCTGCTCGTGTCCCCTCTGTCTCACAGCAGTCAAAACAGTGGAGTGTTATCTCATAGCACTTCTAAGGCTGCTGTGCGTTCAGATAGATTCAATACAGCCTGGTATTCTTGTGGTTCTGATGTGCCAGGCCGTTCAATCCACACAGTCCAAAAAACATGGTTGTCCTGTGCCTCTACCTGGCCGGAGTCAGGGCCCCCTTAACACTGATCCTGACAGCCATAACTTTTCTTTTCCTGGGAGTGCATGTGAGAGGTACTTTCCAGTGGGTCAGATGAGTCATGGTCCTGGATGTTATGTCTTGACCTTTGCCCACAGGACACTGGCAATGCACTCACCCTTGCTGGTTTCCCTTTCATTTTCTCCTTCAGTTCCTGTACTTAGGCTGCCAGGACACAGGTAGGTTTCCTATCCTACCATCTCATATCTTCCCCATGGTCGAGAAGGAAATACTACAGGTCAGTCCATGAGGGGAACCCACTCTCTCTTGCTGGGGGGGTGTCTGGTTCTGACTTTGAGGCCCCTGGTTTGCACTGGTGACACAGGGAACATGATCTGTTTTACCTGGATTTCTTTGTCGATCTCTTCCTTAAAACTCCAGAGTTCCTCAGTCAACATTTCCACAGAGACAACCCAGCATCGGGATATAGGATGTATGGTGTCCTCATATGTCCTCATTTTCTTTGCCATGTTGCCTACTGTTTCCTCTGCGCTACCCCATTGAAGCATAACTAGGAAGTGGATGTATATCTCTGGTGCCATTTGTGAGATTTTTAGCCACATCTGAGATGTGCACCAAACATTGTCTGGGCTTCTGGAGTCCTGGCCTATTGTTGGAAAAAACAATATCCAGGATAGTGAGCTCTCTCAGTTTCTGGATCCCCTCTTCCATGGTGGTCCAGGGTCGTTGCTGCAGCTGCAGGTCTTGCTTGCAGGCATACCTCTTTCTAACACTTATCGAGAGTCAATTACAATATGCCTGGTACAACTCCAGCAGTATTCTTAAACTTCAAATAAAACCTGCTAAATCCTTTTAATGCTCATAGACTTTGAGGTCTGGGAATTTCTAGCAATATACCTAACGTTTCAAGTCTTGCTCAATCATTACTAACGAATGTTAGGCACAAGCATCAGAAATCATTTACTATAGGTAAAAACATGACATTGACAAACTCCGTAAGTATTACTTCAACAAAAACATAAATCCAAAAAAGTTTTTTAATAAAAATAAATTCAGAATTTATAATAAATGCTCAATGGCTAAATCGTACATCACATGCAACTTTACAATATTTTACAACCAATTAGATCCAGCAGCAGTTCTCAGCTCTCAAATCAGAGCGAAAATCCCATCCACATCTCGACTGCCTTTGTGCTAGTTTTAAAGAAAAGCCCCACATTCAGCAATAAGTCAAAGAGTCAGGATATATATCTCTCTCTATATATCTATATATATATAGATCCTTATGCTAGGCAGTCTGTAATAGCTCTATTATCTCTGCCCGGGTCTGTGCTGTTACAAACAGACTCTTCTGTCAAGAATTACATCCAAAGCTCTTAGTGGGTTTTTCTCCTGTGTGCTTTGTCATGTGCCATAGCATTTGAAGTCATATTATTGATCTCTAACAGGACAGCCAACTTCAGAACAACAGCACCTTGTGCTGGTTAAACCCTCCCCTGCACCCCACATCCACCTTTCATTTCAGAGCAATTGAAGACCACTGTTGTAACTGCATGCCAGACTGGATTACTGCTGTCAGGTGAGTTCTCTGTTTCAAAAAAGAATTTTTAAAATTCTGTCATTGTAGTGCCTTCACCGAATGCAAATTCACAACTAGTTACTGTTCCCAAATACACGTGCAGCTTTCAAACACCAGAGAGCAGATATACTGGACACCACAACCACACAGGAATACTTCACAAAATAGAAGTTTTGCAGGACAAATAGAAATTAAATAATTGTAAAGAATCATTTAAATATTTTTCCATCTTCTACCTGGAAGGAGGAGTGCAGATGGAGGATTTGTTTCTGAGGGAAGAGTACTTGCACCTGACAGATGAAGGTCTATGCCTTAAAACTCTTGGCACTTTTGATCTTGTGTCTGCTCCATCAGAATTCTGCTTTCCAGGTGACAGGGTGCTGTGATGGCATGGTGGATTGGCAGAAAGTCAACTGTAAGGTTTTGATGGATTGGCAGAAAGGCAACTGTAAGTTTTATGTCACCACTGAGGTTTAATTCCAAGTGCCTAAAACCATGCATTTCTTTTCTAGACCTTCGGTGTGAATTTTTATACCAGCATCAATTACTTCCTTTCTTAATTTTCATCATTCCTCATACAAAACAGAGAAACAGCTATCTTCTAGAGATACATATATGGGTAGAGCAAACATAAGGATAACATTCATAAGGTTCTCAGTGTACATTTACTAGCACATTTCTGACATAATGTTAGATCTGGTGTTGGACTAGAAGACCTTTAAAGGTCCCTTCAACCTCAAACTATTCTATGATTCTATTCTATGATTTAAGCTAATTAAGTACTTTTGACATCACCATAAATGACACAGAATGACTAAATTACAATAGATTATAAATTGCTGGCTAGAAAGTGGCCCAAATACCTGTGTTGCTTGGCTTATGCTTAAGTAAAAAGAAAATGATAACTGAAGATTGTTATCAAACAATAAAAATAAAATATATTTAACTTAAGGTAATATTACAGTCCATTGTCATAATTACTCTTGAATGTTAAAAGAACAAAATACAAAAAGTGCAATTCTCTGACATTATAATCCAACAGCTGCTTTCAGTTCTGAAGAGTAACTACAGCAAAATAAGTCAACTATCTTAAAAGATGGTAAAAGGTTGTGACATGATTGCAAAATCTGGATAATGTTGTGTGTACCCAGCAATTTATATTTAATACACTAAAAGCTAGGGTCTGTCAAGGGGGAGAGGGTACGAATATAAAACTGGATGCTGATCAGATAAAGTTTTAGATACTGGATTTGTCTAACTTGCCCCATTCTGGAAGGAGCACTCAGATGTCTCACCTGTATCATAGCACCAGGTGGTTATGACCTGTTCCCGAAGGTGAGATAGCTGAGTTTCCCTTGGGGGAGATTAGAGTAAAATGACACTGAATGACTGGTGTTTTTATATATATATATATATACATACATACATATCAGATTAATTTTAGAACAATCTGGTTGCAATGGAAAGGAGACATGTAGCCATTTTGGTTATTGTCTATAATAATATAGCAGTATAAAATCATAAATAAAACCTAAGAAAATGTGTAAGGAAAAGAAAGAAAAAGAAAGAAAGGATAAGAGGAGATAGTGGAGAGGAAAGATACCACTACTTCCCTGGGGCGTGAGTTTTACACTGTCTGATGTAGTACTGTGGATCATGCACAGTTCTCTGGTGGAAGGCCCCAGAAATAAATCTGGGGATGATTTTGAGGGTCTTTGATGGTTTATGACATCTTCTAAGACATGACAGTTGCCTCTCATGCCAGCACAGCTGAGCTAGTTACTCCCCATCAGAAGGGATGAATGCCTTCAGACCCATGTGTGAATGTTTCGACAGCTCCCCTGGGGGGGCGGGGTAGTTTTGCTCCTGAGCCAGTTGTGTAAGGGAGCACATTGGCATGATAAAAAGCATTATTCCACCCTGTAGGATTTGCCTCTTATTAGCCTTTTTCCTTATCTGGCTCAAAACCCAGCTTGTTGCTAAACAAATGTGTGTTGGTAGTGGTCATCCTCTAGTGTTGACTGTGCTCTCCTTCTGAACCTGGACTATGCTTATGCAGATTTTGACACCACACACCCCAAACTCTCCTCCTCTCCCTCAGTTACAGGGTGCAAACCTGCCATCAGCAAAGCAAACAGTCAATTGTTTGCATCTTCAACCCTCAACATTTCAGTCTCTCATACAGGCACCTTCAGCATCTCTTCACATCAGCTCCTGAGTTAGCTGAGGCTGAGTTAGGTATGTGCTTTAATTCCAGTCCTTCCACCATGTGTTTCACATCAAACACATCCCAAACATAGTAAACCCCAGTTCAAACAGGGGACCACCCCTTCTGGCCTGCTCCAAATCTTTCTGTGGCCAAGGCCCTCAAGGCTGATGCTGCACTCACCCAGTAGGTGTCCAGGGAGTTTGAAGCTTGACACCATGAATGCACAAAAGCCAGGTGGTGACTGGGACCCTGGGCCCAGAGCCCACCTCCAAGGCTTCTTCCAAATCCCAGCCCCAGCTTGGTCGTTGTGGCTTCCCTCAAAAGTGGGAGACCAGGCTTAAGCTCTGACTTTAGTCAGTAATAGATTACTCAGTAATTTATTATTACTCACAAAAAGCTCCTGCATTCTCATGCTTGATAGAAGTTTATAATTTTAGGTCTGTAGATTTTAATATCTTGAAAAGGCTGTCAGTATTAGGGGGTGATTTGTGCAGCAGAAGAGAAATTAGTTTTATTTTGATTCAGGATATAAACTGAAGTCGAGAGCCTCATTCAAAAGCAATAAAGTAGGATGTGAACCACTGGGTTTGTAGGGTCCAGTTGACACAGGTCCAGTGATATTCACTGTACAGGTATGCCTTCTTGTGTTGAAAGCTTTCTTTTAAAAGAAAGAAGTGTATTTGGAAAAGAAGAGGTCGAGGTTACATTTTTCTTAAATGTGAGGTTTTAGTCTAGCCCAGACTAATGCATGGGCCATTACTTGAATTCAGGGCTCTATCACCTTTCACAATGTTGACAAAGCATCCGTGTAATTTTTCTACTTCAAGCATTTTTATATATGCACTCTTGTCTGCCTTCTTTTTTCTTTGATTTTCTAGGTAACAGTAACTCAAAAAAATTAAATAGCAGCCATAGCACCACAACTACGGTCTTAAATTATGCCTAGTATCTCTCCGGATTCTTCTGCATTTTATTAAGAAGAATATTTTCTCCCAAGAACTTGGGAGTCATTGAACATCCAAATGAGGAGAACAGCTCTTTGTTTACATTCTTAAATTCAACATTTTTAACTTGCAACATTATAGAATAAATATACATCAATTTCTGAAAAATAGAAGGTATATGGTATGTTGCATATCTGTAAATTTTTATCTGCTTCATAATAGGGAGTTCCCTCCTTATGATCTACTTTGGCAAAACAAGTCAATACATTATTTGGATACCAAATATTCACCATTAAAACTTATTATCCAGTATAGCATCATAGATGTGAATGTGGCTAATGTAGAAAATATTTATGAGCTACTAACCTAAGTTCTAGCGGTCTCACTAAGATAGTAGAACCAAAAACACTAGCAAAATAAGCATTAAAACCAGCCAATTGGATTAAATCTTTGCTGACTGATAATCTCAAAAATGACAAATCCTTTTAGCCACTGTTTTGCACTATCCCTGCCATGCAGGAAAAGCATTTAATTTCAAGGGACCTTACACAGACAGAGATGTTCTTAAATGTTTCTGAATGGGTCTGCATTCAGAGTTGTGTAAAATTGTGATCCCATTCTTCAAGAATGGGATGTGCTACAAGTGTGCCAGGACTTCCTTCTCACAGCTTAGAAATAAAACCAAAGTAATAAAAAAAAAAATCTGGAGCTGTCCTGAAGCCGTAAACTGAACAGAAATCAGAGAATGAGTTTTTGGAAGAGGCAAGTTATGATTTAATGTTCTGGACATTTTAGTAAGATAGTGCAAAAAAGAATATTCTCATTGGGAGAATGAGTATGTTTCATTTCAATGAAGTTTTCAGAGTATTTTTGTGCACATTACAAATAATTCAAAAGTTATTGGATCATATTGTTATCTTTTTTAATTCACTGATATTGATTTTAGAAACTTCAATGCTTCTATTTAGCTCAGTTAGGGATATTGACCCTAACACATTAGACTTTAGTCATTGTAGGATGAATATGGTATTAGATAGAAAGGGTTCCAACTAACTGCATCAGAAAAGCTACATCTTAACAAAGAAGGATGCAAATCCTTTAATGGAAGGATATATTATATCACTGCTGCAGTGCATTGGAATGATATAATATAGTCTAGATTGCTCTTGTCTAAAATATTCTCTGATTTATTAAGGGTTTCATGAAATCTTTTCATTAGATGTTTCATTATAATCTTGCTCACATTTGTTTCAAAGAAAGGCAAAGAATAAAATCAGTATTAAAATTAATGACTGGATTCATTAAGGAACAAATCAAGTGAGTTTGATATCAGAAATGGAGCCTACCTATTATGCTGGAAATAAAACCAAAATTGGGTAAAATTCTGTCCTTATTTGACCAATGGCAAAGTTCCCATTGTGTTTTAAAACCAACAGACTACATTCTACTTTCAATAACCAGTACAAGAGGGTGTAAATAGTGAGATTTCAGTAGAACCGTTAGATATTTATCAGTGTTAATCACAGTAGAATTTGGCTTAATAGCTCCATGTTTTGTAGGAGAATGACTACATTAACCATTTTCAATATTTTCTTTTTACATGCTCTCATACGGCTCCAGCAGTGTCTTCAGAGTAGTAGAATGAAAGTTGTTAATAGGATTTTAATGCAACATGAATAACAAAATATAAACCTGGAATCTGGAAACAGAAATATGATGAAATGTATTTTTGGATTAGTTGTGCCCAGTCATTGTAATGAGTTAGGAAAAACAAAATGGAAAGAAAATGGTCATAGCAAGGAGCAAAAGGGACATTCAGCTTGGCTCCATTTGAGCAGTGCAGGAAATCTGGCCTGGAAAATAAAGAATACTCGCAAAGAGGTCACTTCAAATATAGGCATTGTCATGTAATAACATGTCTTAGTAGTCCAGCTGCAAATATGATTTCTGCTTCAAATACTGTGTAAGATTTAATTTCAATCAGCAGATGTATGGTTATAAATCCCTATTTCTAGAAGACTGCAGATCTAAATGACATGATGAGGAGCAATAGCTGCTTCTGTAGTGACATTGACATCAACATGCCTGCCTTTGTCTATTCTTTCTTCCACTTTGTAAAGCATGTATCTTCCTTGCAAAATGTTAAAGCTTACTTAACTTACTTAAAGCTTACTTTCCCCTCTTAATTTTAATTTTTTTTTCTCAGAGGAGAGTGTTCAGTCTTCCATGTCTGAGTTACTCTTTACCCTTGCAGTGCTTCTTACCCAGCAAGTGGAAACAGCCAAGTGCCATTGCAAATTAACACATGCATTTCCCAAAGGAATAAAATGTCACTAGATCTTTAAACTCTACCAGAAATGTGAACTAGTAATGACCTAGGCCAAATCTTAAAAATAAGTGCTGTGAGAAGGTAGGAAAGCAAGGGATGAAGACTCCTCATTACAAAATGTTCAAATCATACAATGCAGCCTGGACAATAAATATGTCAAAGGTTTTCTGCTAGAGGTGAGTAGGGTTTGAATATGATGTCCTACAGCTGGTTTTCTCATAGTGTAGGTGAAGTCCATGGCTCTGAAGTCAGGGGAGGCTGGCAGGTAAGACAAAACAGAAATTAGATAGACCTAGAAGCATTTTTCCTGTGCCCAGATGTAGGTAAGAAGATGAACATACGTATGACCCAGGGAGTTGGTGGAGTCACTGTCCTTGAAGGTATTTAAGAAGAGACTGGATGTGGCACTTAGTGCCATGATCTAATTGAAAAGGTGATGTTGGTTCAAAGGTAGGACTCGATGATCTCAGAGACCTTTTCCAATCCAGTTGATTCTGTGATGAAGGTAAATGATCATGAGGATACAGAATATTCTCCATCACTTCCACCTTTCATGTTAAGCAGAGAGTCACATAGTGTAATCCTTGGGGTTGTCCCATGAAGAGTCAGCAGCTGGACTTGACGATCCTTGTGTGTCCCTTCCAACCCAGGATATTGAATTATTCTATGATTTTACACGTTTAGATGGTCTCTCACAAAGCTGAGCTTTGATACCCTTGCAGAGCTGGATGTCCTTGCACATTTACCCAATACATGATCTGTGTTTGCTTTCAGTTACTTGTGTGGGAAAAGTTTCTAGGGAGTGATGATATCTTTGACTAAGTTTAGTCATACAGGTTGGAAGAAACAGAGGAGCTTTCAGCATTATCAGCCTTTCTTCCAGCCTGAAAAATATGTTTCCTACTTCTGTTCCAGACCAGAAGAACAACTTATGCCCCATTCCCAAACCTCATCTGTGTTTGTTTTTTTCCCAAGCTACAATAATTTAATTTAAAAAATGATTTTCCTATACCCTTAGGCCGTCACAGCAACGACAGCATTGTTACCAATGCTCTAAGAGCAATGGAAGGTAATTTTGAGTCCAGAATAACTGCAGAGGGCAGCATTAACTCACTAGTTAAACCCCACAATGCCAGGAAAGATCAATGTTCCTTGAAAATCCCAAATAATATTTTATTTGTAAATAACCCACAGCTTTGATAAGCATTTTACCATGTATTGACAAGAGCAAATATGAGACAATTTTGTTATACACAATATCTTGAAAAAGTACATAACCATACTACATTAAATTTTTCTGATTCTAAATAGATGGAATAGGATGTGTGCTCTGTAACTACCTATTTTTTTATGCTTTATTATGATATGTCACAATACAGTGGCATTTACCAACAGCTTTTTACAATATCAGTAAAACCACAAAAGAAAAGTAGTCAACAAAACCAATTTGTCCCTGATGGATTTCAAGTTGTTAGGACTTACTAGGAACTACCTTTTTAAACGTGATGTTTATATACATGAAGATCCAGTTTTTAGTAGTAGTAAAGTTATTATTCTCCTTGTAATTCTTGGGACTATAAGACATTGCACAGGGCAAGCATCAATCTTTGGTCATGATAGATATTCTTGTAATCACAGGCTTCCTGAGAAAGATTTCAAAATATGTTTGCCCTTTGCACATAAAACAAGATATAGATTTTTTCTCATTTTCTAAAGTTCATCTTAGAGCTCACTAACAACATTTCCTCATTTGCAAATATCTGGGTTTATGGGTCTCAGAATTTTGTGTGAGCTCCTCAGCAAACATTCAGTGTAGAAAAGAAGCAATAATGTTCCTTTCACATTGGCACCTGATGGATTTCTCAGTCTTGTTCAATAGATTATTACATTTCTAGGAGTCTTTCCTGAATCCTGCCATACTTTGGAGAACTCATCCAACAAACTTTCCTTTCTCATCTTCTAGTTCATTCAGTTTAATCTGACCTTGATTTGCCTCTTTCATTACTGTCTGTGTGTGCAGACTAGGTATTCTCTGGTTAATAGTGTTAGAATATGTAGTTGCACGTTTTTCAGTGCCATACCTATATGAATTTGATCTTCCATTTCAGTAAAACAAAATGCTTCTGTTCACGTATGTACAGGGGATTGTGTGTATACACATCGTGGTCCATCTGAAAATGCTCTGAAGCTTACTTCTCTGATTTCTCATCTCTCTGGATTCAGATTACAAAAGTCTGATGGGAAATCACTTTTGTTTCTGCGTACGCTTCACAGCAGTTATTTGCAGCTGCTATATCTGCTCCATTTTTAATTTTTTGACTGAGAAATTTAAATTTTAGTTCAAGTCTTCCATTTGAAAAATTGTAAAACAAACACTGAATCTTGCCACTGAACTACAGTTTAAAAAACATAAATTGCACCAAGATAGATGGGTTTTCCCATCATGAAGAAGGACTCCAGTCTTCTTTGTTTCACTTGCAGCACAAAATGGGCTGTTTTTAACCTTGGACAATATTTGTTTAAAATTAATGGACCTCTCCCATCTGCATTTTCTAGTTCATGGTGTATGTGTGTGGGGGGAGAGAGAGAAAAAGAGAGAGAGAAAGAGAAATTGCTGCTAACTTTATTTTAATAGAAAAGTTCTCTGTTTAAAATAGATGTTAATATGCAGTTTTACTGAGAATTTATTTTATAAAAAGACTCCACAGATGCAAGCATGTGCTAACTGCCTGCTGCTATAATAATATATCCTCCAGCCTGAATAAGATGTTGAACCATGCCATAACAACCAGCAGCATGTTGACTAACACTGCTTCAGCCTGCATGCTGTGTAGAGACTGATTACACTGGGGCGTGACGATAAGCATGGGAATGGATTTAAATGGCAGTCAGACATGTTTATTAACATATCACTGGGAAAGAAGCTGTGACTTTTCTACTTTCTAAAGTTGATATATACCGCCTATTAAAGTGCGGACAACATGGAAGTTAAAATAATGCAGATGTCAGTACTATGATATTTGTTGTTGTTTTCAAAGCCTTTTGTCACGATGCATATGGAAACAGATTTTAGAATTTGATAGGATTAGCTTTATGGTTTCTAACAACAGATAGAAGATTGGAGTCTTGGATGTAAGAGTTAGGAAAGTCCTTATCAATGATTATGTATATAGATTATATGTTTGCAAAGAAAGGTTATGTGATTCATGTTAATAGCATAACAACATCATCACACAGCTGGGTATTCATGTTAGGTTTGAAACACAGATAATGAATCTATGTCAACAACAAGGGCTCTTAGAGACGTTTCAGGTACCTTCAAAGTTATTATTTAATGACAATAGTGATCCTGATGACATTACAAAGAAGAGTTAAGTACAATTTTTTTCAATAGAAAAAGATATATTCTGCATTTCATTAGGCAAAATCCATAAGTGACTCAAGGGATTGTGGATTAAAACCTGGAATTTTGATTTTTTTATTCTGATGAAGGAATGTCTCATTTTCTAAGGGCAGGTAGCTGCTGTTCATTTGGTCCCTTCTCCACAAAGCCAGATAGACTCAGCATAGGAACAAACTATTAGGATAAGTTATCACCATAATGTGGTAACAAAAGGATAATTGCAATGTTGTAAGAAGGATTTTTAAAATTTATCTTGCTATTTTTACTGTACAGTAATTTCAGAAATTATTTTGTCCAGTTTCATGTGACTGCTTCAAAAGGTGAACATAATTAAGCACTAACCATTAAACAGCTGACATAACTTGTAGCCAGAAGGTGCATCCTTCCACAGCTTCCCTGGCAATCGATGCTGTGAAGGGCCGACCCTGGTTGAACTCCAGGTTCTCATCAAAGACATTTTATCACTCCCCTCCTCAGGTGTACAGGGGAGGGAAGATATACTGAAGGGCTTGTGGATCGAGATAAAGACAGGGAGAGATCATTCACCAGTTACTGCCATAGGCAAAACAGCCTTGACTTGGAGAAATCACTTTAATTTATTGTCAATCAAATCAGAGTAGGATAATGAGAAACTCAAACAAATCTTCAAAACTTTTCATCCCACATTTCTTTCCAGTGGCAACTTTGCTCCCAAGTTCTACCCCTCCTTCCCATCAGTGGCACAGGGCAATAGAGAATGGGAGCAGTGATCGGTTCATCACAGCTTGTCTCTGCCACTCTTTCCTCCTCATGGAAAGGGGTAGGACTCCTCATGCTCTTTCCCTGCTCCTATGTGGGGTCCCTCCCACTGGAAACAGTCCTCCATGAACTTCTCCAGTCCTTCCCACGTGCTGCAGTTCTTCACCAACTGCTCCAGTGTCTGTCCCTTTCCACAGCTTACACTCCTTCAGGAACAGGCTACTCTAGCATGGGTCCCTTACAGGGTCACAAGTCCTGCCAGGAAACCTGCTCCAGCCTGGGCTCCTCTCTCCATGGGGCCACAGGTCCTGTCAGGAGCCTGCTCCAGCATGGGCTTCTCACAGGTCATAGCCTCCTTCCAACATCCACCTGCTCTGGCCTGGGGTCCTCCATGGACTGCAGGGGGACAACCTGCCTTATGGTCTTCACCACAGGCTGCAGGGGAATCACTGCTCCTGCACCTGTAGCATCTCCTACCCCTCCTTCTTCCCCAACCTTGATGTCTGCAGAGGTGTTTCTCTCACATATTCTCACTCCTCTCTCTGGTTACAGTTGATGTTTTGCACCAGCCATTTCCCCCTTCTTAAATCTGTTATCCTGAAAGTGCCGCCACTGTCAGTGATAGGCTCCATCTTGGACAACATTGAGTCCATCTTGGAGCTGACTGGCATTGGCTCTCCTGGACATGGGAAATCTTCTAGCAGCTTCTCACAGAAGCCACCCCTGCAGTCCCCTCACTACCACAATCTCGACATGCAAAGCTGATACAGGCTTGTACTTCCGAAATTTCCCAACACCTTCTCTGTGAACTCCCTCTCCAGTGCTCACCTCACCTGACCAGTGGGGCTGTGAGAGCACCACAGAGAAACCTCTTTGGGCAAGACTATCTGTGGGGCATAGCATATGGAGCTATTCAGGATCTTTTTTCTGAGATGTATTGTCACTGTAATCCAGCTACAAGTGAAGGTGTAGAAGGCTCTGGTGCATGCATCAAAAGAGAGGCAGTATTTTAAAGCAATTTGGTCAGTACATTAATCCATAGCCATTTTTCTAATGGAGTGTGTGTCACACTGATAAGAAGCAATATTGAAGCAGTAGCAGTGTGAAGGGCGATGGTGGTGGTTAGTGAGTCAGTGTTGGAGGCAGAGCTGAGTGGGAGTCGACTTCTCCATTGCTAGAAGAGAAAACAGATATTATTTTCATATCAAACAACAAATATGCACCTGGTTCTTCTCCAAAACCTACTCCATGAGATAACAGAGAGAAGCCTGTAAATCATTTCCCTTGTCATTGCTGGATGACTCGCTATTACCATTGCAATGAGACATATCTTATGGCAATGGGAGTATGGGAGTACAGTCACACATCGAAGCTTTCCCTGCTGTTCAATTCACCTCCTTCAGCTCTATTGGCAAGATGAACTCAGAGGCTTTCAGGAATGCTAGAAGGTCTGCATACACCTTGGAGATGAAATAAAAGCATAGACTTTATGCTTAGGTTGGAAAAGATCTCTAAGATAATCAAATCTAACCGCTAACCCAATGTTTGTCAGTAAATTATGTCCCTTAGTGCCATATACATCTTTTAAATATTTCCAGAGATGGTGACTCTACCACTTACATGGGCAGTCTGTTCCAGTGCTTCCTGACCCTTTCTGGAAAGAAATTTTTCCTAATAACCAGTCTAAAGCTCCCCTGGTGCAACTTGAGGCTGTTTCCTCTAGTCCTATCTCTTGTTACTTGGGAGAGAAGACTGACCCCCACCTGGCCACAATCTCCTTTCAAATACTTGTAGAGAGGGATAAGGTCCTCCCTGAGCCTCCTCTTCTCCAGGCTAAACACCCTCAGCTCCCTCAGCCACTACTTGTATGACTCGTGCTTCAGACCCTTCACCAGCTCTGTTGCCCTTCCATGGACACGCTCTAGCATCTCAGTGACTTGCTTGCTGTGAGTGGCCCAGATTTGAACACAGGATTTAAAGTGTGGCCACACCAGTGTGGAGTGCAGGGGGATTTCATTATCACCTGTCTGAGACAGGCCTTTCAGAGGGCTCTTGCTGCACTTCACATGCTATTATCCTTTAGGTAGAGGAAAATGCCAAAGCACTGCTAAACTGTACCCAGTCATACCTCTCGTTGCTCTATAATAAACCTGCGAATACTTCCAATATTATTATTGCAGGCTTAAACCAGAAATGCTACGTTGGAAAAAGGGGCAGCTTGCTTTAGTTCTGTGGTTATTGGATGGATTTTCAGTGAAAAAATAAATTGCTAAAAACGTATGAAGTATATTTACTTCTTTTAATCTCATTTCTCTCCTCTGGAAGTCTCCCCCCTCCCCTTCCTCCTGTTATCTTCTTTATACAGGAGGGAGCACTGCAAAACTGCAGATATCTACAACATCTTAGCATTCTGCATGCCTTACTTACTTGCCTTGAAGTAATGATTTATAACATGTTTTAGCCAGTTTTTTCTGAGATACAAGTGATCTATCCAAAGATGTAAAAGAGGTTCTGGGCCTTTTCAATCTGTATTTTAGCTATCAGGCTGTTTTTTAATGGATAGTGTAGTTCTAGTTATGTAAAGTGAGTATGTATGCCACCAGAAAACATCAAGAATGACATTAAAATCACAAGATTTTTGAAAAAAAATATGCATCAGAAAGCCAATTTAGTAATGAATCATCACCAATCTTCTGAAATGGACCTTCACAACTTGCCATTCAATGTAGACATTCAATGTAGACTACAATGGCAATGTAGACATTTGCCATTCAATGCAAACCAGCTAACTTTAATCTGTTGTGTAATCTCAGAGTTGCTATGCAGAAAATAAATTTGTATGTTTATATTAAAGAGTGTTAATACCTAATAATTCAAATTACTAGCACACCATGCCTGTATTACTGCTGTTTAAATGCCATTAGTAAGTAGGACTAATTGAACAAATGATTGTGGGTATAATATTGTTATGGAACAATGGAATGGAAATATTTCATAATTGGAAAAATGAGGCAAGAATGCTCCTACCTAAGAGTGCCAGGTGGCCCTACAGGGATTGGTTTAAATGTTGGAGCTGTAAAGGGAAGGGAAATGGAATATCTACCTTGACAGAAAAAAAGAAAAGTGTCATTTGGAGAGGGGAGGAAACAATCACAATGACAACAAACTCAAATAAACGCATCCAGTATATAAAAACAACCCTAATGAAAGCCCTTAATGTTTCACGGTTGTTTTGCTGGCAAAACAATTGTTGTTAGATCAGTCGCATTACACAGACAATCACTTCAGATATGATACAGCATGTCAGCGTGTGATGTAGCATTACAGATGCAACAAGCCATAGCAGAGAAGAGTGTAATGGCAACATATGAACAGAAAAGTGTTCTCCAAAGTGATTTTGAATTTTAGGTGTTTCCTGTTGCTTCCTTTGAGCCTGCAAACCACGAGGGGAGTGGAAGCAAAATACTTTAGCAGTAGCTCTCTCTTTTTAACACATAATTATATCTTTGCTACCTTAAGAGGAGCTTCTGAAGGGTCTAAATGCTGACCTGTGGGATTGGATAGCACCACAGATAGGAAATTCAGATAGCATTCTGGCAGAGTTTAGTTTTGTGGAGACAAACATCTAAGATACAAGATAAATCAGGACGTCATCCAAGTTTTTACTTCCTGGTTCCAGGAAATTAACTTTGGATTTTTTTTTTAGACATACACTGAAGGAGATTATATTGCATATATAGGTATAATTGATAATAGGAGAGAATTTCCAGATTTTATAGCCCTTGAGCAGCATGGTAGGCTATATTCAGGATCCTTATTGGTGCTTGATAGCTTTATCTCTGTCATCCTCTAGCTATCTGATAAACAGCCTACATTTGCTTGATCAGCTAGTATGGTGACAAAACATGGCATTTAAGTTTATACTCATTTTTGGTAGCAGGTGTTTCTGTGAAAGATCCATATAACTGCAATTGTCAGTGGTTAGTTGCTACTATCCAGGAGTCAAAATTGTCAGAAACACAAAGGACAAATAAACTTTTTATTTCCATAATTTGCATTGCTAAAACAAGCAGTAGGATCCAATGAATCAGTTGTGATTTTTGAAAGAAAATAAAACCCCACCATAATGGAAAATAGGAGAAGTGAACCTAGTTAGTGTGCCCACTATACCAAAAATTAGGATTCTTGTTCTGGATACTACTAGAGATATTAAGACTTTAAGCATTAGTAAGGCATCACATCATAATTTTTTATATCCTTCATGATGTGGATAATTCCCTTTATTAATTCATGTTTGCAAATAAATGTTTCAGTCAGTTGTAGATTAATATAGGAACAAAGGACAACACCTAGTTAGGACTATTGATTGAATTTGACAGTAGAGGTAATCAGGGTAGGAGGAAGCACTGTAAGAGCAGAAGCAAGTCCAGTTGGCTAGTCAAGAGAAACAGGCATGTGTGACATATGGCAATGCCTGAGAGCTCTGAAAACTCCTGAGTAGATGTCACCCTCAGCAAGAATTTACACCTCCTAAGCAGCCCAAAGTCAATATAAACTGTTAAGGAAAAAAAAAGACCATCATTTTACCACGCAGCATGCAGTGTGCTGAGCATTTATTGGAAATAGTAATGTGCAGATCACTAATCCGATTGATTGCTCTGGGGCCACATCATCAGCGTGGCAGTGGTCACTGTGGGAATGTACAAAAAATACACAGCCTTGTATTTTGCTGGCTGCAAATGTGCCAGTGCAAGGGGAAAGAAAAAGGAACTATAGCTCTAATACACATACACACCATCAGGTGTCAAAGTGATAGAAGCTTCCTCCACAACAGCAGCAGTGGGCTACTGTTGATCCATCTGGGCTCTAGAGATTACCAGTCATTCTGTTTTTGTCAAGTATTCCCCAGGAAGGAAGCCCCAGTGCAATGGTGCTGTGCCTTTGCATTGGCAGCTGCAGCAGCATCACAGGGAAATATCGTTGCTGGGCTCTCCTTGCCTTTAGATGCTCCCAATTCTTCAGTAAATAAAAGCTTCTCTCCATAAAAATTTCAGATATAGTTGTTTGTCAGGTGCTTCACGAGGACTAACTCTGGTAAGAGCACTTCTGCTGGCTGGATACAGCTGTCATGGGACTGAAGTCTCGAAATGCCTTCATGGTTCACTGCTGTCTTCAACACACTGTGACATTCCAGAGAAACTTTATGTAGTTCTTATGGTGGCAGCTGCAGCTGCTGATGCTTATTTTCCCAAGCTGCCCTTGCTGAGTGTGGTCAGAAACACAGGGACTACAGAGGGTGAATGTTTGCCTTTCCTGGACCTATTTTTGTAGATGATGTCAACAAGATTAAGCAATGTCAGCCTCAGTTGCTTGGTGCTTATGATTTTTGAAGCAAATGCAGGAAAATGGTGACCATGAATTGTCACAAATATCAAGTTTGTATCTTTCTTAGTCAGTAAATGATGATGGTGAGTCACAAAATTCCAATTCTAGCATCTGTCCTAAAATGACAAATAATACAGGGTTGGATCAAAACACAGATGAGCTAATTTTAAAAAGTTGCTGCTGGTAGGTCTCTAAGCCAAGAAACTCACACCTCATACAAATGCCACAGGTGATAGGAATGGTATTTACAAATGGTTGCACTGTCTCAAGTAATATCCAGCTCACTTCCTTGGACTCTGTTCATAATTCCCAATCTCCAGCAGAAACAAGCTGACAATGATGGAGGGAGAAGCCAGATTTTTTTTCCATCTTCGTGAATGACAGCAATCCAATGCAGCTACTGCTAAGAGTGGAGTTAAAATTATTTCCTCAGTATATTCTAAACTCTGGGCCTCTAGAGATTTTATTCTTCCTGAGGTTATTTTACTCAAATTCAAACACAGTAATAACAAGACAAATTGGCAGAAGAGAGGTTTCTGTCTCTTTTTTTTTTTTTTTTTTTTTGGAAGTCAGACAAGAAATATCTAAAGATCTGATGCTTTTCAACATTCAACATTTAAAAAATAGGTAGTAGTGGTGAGAACCAGGTCTTCTGAATATCTCTTTCTCAATGCCTCTGAAATTTTAGTGCCTTCTATGCACTTCTAAAACAGTTAGATAATGCTCATTTAAATGTCTAAAGTCAGGCATTAAGCAAAGGAATCAACCTCCTGAAGACTTTCAGCTGACACAGAAGAATGAACTACCACCATCTACTCCTACAAACTAGTCTTAAGCAAAAACCATAGCCCAACTGCTTATGCTATCTCACATGTAGATAGTTGTTCCTCTGCAGTTACCACTTCTTTTGTGCTAGTGATTTCTATTATTTAGAAAGAAACTGTGGTATAGAGAACCATGAAAACTCCTTTCTAACTAAAGGAAACACTTTAAACAAACTCTCTTGTCCTTATCTTCTACATGTCTGATTTGTGCCTTAGGTTAGGGTGATCATTTGCTTCAAATATTCACCTCTGTCTACCTGGACTTCTCCACACCATCTTAACTCCTCACACACTTCCCTCTACAGAATATTCACTACCTTTCAACAGAAATACTACCCTATACGAAAAAGCACAGAGTGCAGCACGCTTTTTTTTCTCCTCTGGATATCAGCACAATGCTCCTTCTCGCCTGGGCTGTTGTGGATGGTTTCTTTCTCCTTTTAGGCCTTAAATACCAAGTTTGTATATAGTGAGTGCAGAAAGGAGCACAAAAATAATTATAAGTTTTTTGTACAAGTAAAACATACATAAGATGTTGAAGAGCTCTAAAAGGTAAGTTAAAAGTTAGTAACGAACCCACAAAAGGAACAGCAAGGAATATTATTTTCTAGAGACTTCAGTTTCCATCTAAATGAAACAGAAATGAACAGAAAAACAGAATCGGAGCGTATCCAAGCTCAAAACACAACAAAACTAATAGTAATGACTAACAAGAATTAAATTAAAAATTAGTCATAAAATTAATTGATGAGATGCATAAGGCAAAGTGAATTAATTGTCACAATGCATTTGTTTGAATAAGAATAAAGCCATTGAATTGAGGCTTTCTCTTTCCTGTTCCAGATTGTAATTTATTTTTGAAAAATTCAGAGACACACATCTGGGAGCAGAAATTGTTAACCTGTCACATTGCTGAAGTTGTTTTTGCTATTGCATTTCTATGGTGAATAAAAAAAGGGCAATAAGATTTCATAGATATAATTGCTGAATTTATTATTCATAGTACTAGTTTTTCAAATACACACAGGAGATCATAAATTTGCCCTAATTCATCTGTTGTCCCAGGGACCCAGATTTATTCACTTTGAAGACAACCACAGAGGAAAATAAGGAACAGCTGTTTGCACAAAGTTTTGAATAAATAAATAGAATCAATTAATTTATATGCCAGGGACTTGGGCCTTGCACTGCTATCTATTCCTATTGGCTCATGGAAATACTGGTTGCCTGCCTCAGACAAAACGCTAGTTTTCACTTTCAATATGTTTCACTTGTTCTGGTGTATCCAGTGAGCTTTTGAATTAGGAGATTCATCCTCCCAGGCTTGATAACCAAACCAACTCTCTCAGGCTGCAGTTCACGAGAAGGATGCACTAATGGTCAGTGAATCCATGAAGACAGATTACTCATGCACTTTGGAAATCCATGTAATAAATCCCCCTTGGTGTGAAATTTAAGTTTTCTTCTGTGTCCTCTGTGTATTACGTTCTGGGTATGAGCCTGAGAGACATATTTGACATAAGCTGGCCAAAAACCATGCGGCCACTAATGATCTCACACTTTCCCAGGCTGGGATTCTGTGTTCCCATATGATGGCATAGTCTTATGAGTTTGACCAGCTTATTAGTCCGACTGAACACAAATCCTTTTTTTGTGTATAAAGTTTGTTTTCAGTCATTCAACAGCTACAGCAACTTTAATTGAAATAAGAGCAAGTGAGGGAATACAAGATCTAAGTGTGGTTGGGAACACCAGCATCTCCTTCCCCTCCCTTTGGTGGTATCATGTCCTTAGTCTGGCTGGAAGTGAATAAGCTTGCTATTTCCAGTTATGGTTTGTTTAATAACAGGTATTAAAATTTCTTTAGCACCTGAGGTTTTGCAGCTGCATCTAATATTTAAACTATGTAAAATGAGACTCAAAGCCTGATGTTGAAACATTTCACTTTCACAGATTTACACTTCCTCACAGCAGTTTGCTACATCAAATTTCATTCCTTTTCTTCTTGCCATGTAAAACTGCTTTTTCTTCTGTTCCAGTCCTCGAACTCCTTCCATCCTTTCATCAATGAAATCACATTAGACTTACCATAAAATACTTCAGTACTGTTTAACAGACTGTGGATTGAAATTCATGTCTCACATGGTTCTGGTTTACAGTACAAATTATCCTGGAAAATGTGGCAGAAAACTGTAGAAACTGGAAATCAAATGCAGTTGTCAGAAGAGTTTGTGCTCAGTAATATCATGATAATGTATGAAGTAAGCATACAACCAAGCAGAAAATAAAGAACTAATCCATTCTAAAGGCCATCCATTCAGCTGCAGTGCTTGTGCCACAAGTCAGAAGATATGTCTTTGATAAGGACATTATTTGACAGAACTTTGAAGGGCAAACCATGTTACTACTACTGTAATACCGGTAAATTCTCCCCTTGGCTGTTCTTGATAAATGTGTTCATTCCCACTCCCTCTATGTGAGAAACAGATAGCCTTCCTAGGAGGGTCACCATCTACTTTCTGTGAACCAGAGGCAAACAGCTGAAAACTCTGTGCATGTCTGTGCTTGGACCCATTGAATCTCTCAGGATGATGTCTTCAAGAAGATAGAATTGGGGAAGGGACTCTTCTGTATGCTACCTTAAGTGAGATCAAAAAGAATTGGGAAAAATCTGCCCCTGACAAAGCCATTTGTGGACATGGCAGGTGGCTTCTTCTGGATGAACACTTACAAGATGACAAGATGACAGTATTACTAGTTAAAGTATGGGAGGGCATGCAAGGAAGGTTGATGCAGTTTAAGGGTAGGAGGATGCTTGAGGGGAGTAGTGTGAGCCATGAGTGTTGCAACAGGACTCCTGGCTGACCTCTCCAATATTTCTCCTCATTACTGGGAAAGCATTTAATTGATGTTAAGGACTGAGCTGGCCTCACTGCATAATTTTGCCTATGTCTGCCAAGACATGTGAACAAAAGTAACAGCTGGTATTATTCTCTTGTATTGCCCCAGCTCTCATACATGAGGAAGCCTGAGTGCAGCCCTTTATTTGTGCTTCCCTGCCAGCTAATGCCTGGGCCAGGATAACAGCTCTTGCCTTTCTCTTGGCCACATGCTATAGTTCTCTGTAATTTTGTTTTAAGGTGTTTAGAGGTTGGGACTATTTAATTTGCTCCCTAAACCTTTTATTTTGATTCCTACTATGTTTTTTTATTTCATGTGTCAAGGTCCTAAGAAATCACTATTCAAAATACAAAGTGTGAAAGCACTAGGAGAGCTGCAACAACATAATGTGCTATTCTCCTGCATGCAATCTAAATAATTGAATTAATCTGAATAAGACTCACTCCAGGAGTGAGTTTCAAATTCGCTATTCTCCCTTTTTGCAAAAAACACCTTTTTCGAGCCCAGGCCAGTAATTGGTTTGATGACATCGAAGACTGCTTTTATAGCTAATAACTCCAGAAGAGAAACTCCAGCTGTCTTTAGCTGGAGTTTAATGATCAGATAGCCTGTTATCACTTGGTTAGATACAGGCACCTTAGATACCAAGTCTGAACATCCACCTGATTAATATAAACACATCATAACTATGCAGTTATCATGGAACTATGATATATTTCAGTTATATATTATACATGTTGGTTTCTCCAGCAAGATCTGTTGTTGCCAGAAATGAGAACTAGTGTGACAGTAGATTTGGGTCTACTGATGAATGGGAAAAACAGAAGTATGTTTGTTTTATGTCATTTTGGGTAAGTGATATTTTTTTATTTCCAGTGTTTAAGAAATTATGGTGGGGACAAAAAATCCCCAAAAAGGCATAGGAACACCCACAGGCATTGGTATGATTAATGCATAGGAAGAGGAGGTAATTGTATATTTACCTGCCTTCTGTGTAGCTATTTTTATAGCTTTGAGGACATCAAAGTGTCCTAGGTTAGAACAATACCTTCCAGGGAAGATGGGAACCTTCCTGGAATGGAAAGAAAAACTTCTTCCCTGCTTTACTGTACCTTTTGAATCAAAGGGCTCTCAGTCAAAAAATATAGAAAAAGGAAGCAACAATTATTTACATATATATGTATATATATATATTTAAAAAGGAACAAACAGTAACACAATGGTAACCAGAAAAATAAAATTCACCCCAACAGACCCCACCCCCTGTGCCTATGTATTTTTCCTCAGCTGTGGGGGAAAACAGGCAGATCCTGTGAGCTCACCACAGCTGAAAAAGGGAGTTCCACTGGTTTTGCTGCTGAAATGGGCGAGTTGCTTATCTGATACAGGAACAGCGGGAGATGGGGAAGCACAGGCAGGCTGGATCTGAGCTAGGGCCGGTGCAGTCAGGGCTCTTCTCTCCTTCTCTGGGGGCTGCTGCAGGATCCACCTGGTCATTGAAGCTGGACTGGTGAGACAAAGGCAGCAGCAAGTGGCAGTCTGGTCCCGGGGCAGCAGGTGGAAGAAAACCAGCACCGGCAAGGCAACACTGGGTCCTCTTCCCAGGACTGCAGCTGAAAAGCCCCTGAGTCCCAGCTGGTACCACCCAGAGTCCTTCCTTGTCCTGAGAGAGGAGGGTGGGGGAGGAAAACTGGCATACTTCACCCCCTTCCCAGCACAGCAATCAGGACAGGAATTTGACAGCTATCAAAGGCTATTAGCTCTCCAGCCAAAGACAATGGAGTCCTCTGCCCCCATCTCTGTTGTGGAATTCTGTTCTTGGTTTAGTTGGGTCACCTTTTTTCCCTTCCTCAGAGTTTGATAGCCTCATGGTGGTAATGGAAAAAAATTTTCCAAAAAGAAATCAAGCCCATGACACTAAGTTATAATCTGTGCAAGCACACACGGATAAAACAAGAAGGCAATGAAAGATCAAGTTCAGCATTTCTTCTTGCAGGGCTACTGTAGTGTATCTTTGTTTTCTTAAGCATACATCAGTAGCTAAGTTAGTATGGAATAAACAAATACCAGGTTACCATTGACAACTTCTATTGTTCCAGTGACAACAAAAAATAATCAATTCATACTTTGAGAATTTTTTCTGTAATAATGATGATTAATGCTTTCTATTTATTTAACAAACTTAGGTGAGACATCAGAGCAAGGCGAACAACGTCGGGAGCATAGCATCCAAGACAGAGGCTCCCTTAGGTGATGTTGGGTCTGTCTTTTTAACCTCTGGTATTTGGGAGGAGTTTATCTTGATTGGTTAGGGTCATTCTTTAGGAGGTGGAGTAGAATTTGATTGGTTTGAGTCACTTTTCAGGAGGTGGAGTTGGTCTTTTACAACTTTTGATTGGTTAGAGTCTGCACATGCTCACATCATTCTGTAGGTGTTTTCTCTACAGGTAACTTCTCTTTCTTAACTCAGAAGACAAGGTATATTGTATAAAGAAAATTAAAGAAAAAATATATATACACAATACAAATGTCTGAAGGGAAATATGCATGCAAAACTTATAACAAGTATAGCAACATACACTATATAAAAGAAACTATAGAGAAACATAAAATACAAAATAAACAATTTGGTTTTGACAACAAAAATATAAAACACAAACAGTCTGTTTACAAATCCAGAGAGGTACAAGGGGTTTTCGTTTTGAGAGGAAAGAGAAAAAATTTATACAGAGTGATGCCTAAGGAAATTTTAAAAGGTTATTAAAAAGCATTAAAATAATATTTAAACAAACTTATTTTTAAAAGGGTTATACAGAAATGTAAAAAGCATTAAAAAATCTGAACAAACTTATTTTTAAAACACTAAAAAATCAGCTTGGGTAGTCTTTAGGTTTTTTTATCTTGATGGACTAATCTCCCAGTCTGGAAGACCAGTTCTCAGTAAGCACCCATTTGACGGAGGCTTAACGATTCTTACCAAAAGACAAAAGAACTACTCATCTACTCCCAAGATGGAGTAACTTCTGTTCACACTATGAGTGTACCAGCTGCAATCTACATCTGCATCTCTCCAACATTCTTGTGAAAACAATCTTTATTAATGCAGGTAGAATTCCAGTAAAAATCTCATATCTATCTAAAACAACTCATTACATACAAGGTTAAATGTAACATAATTTTATTAGTAGAGGACTTATAATTTTGTTGTTCTTTGTAAGTTCTTAATTCTCAATATATCATTTTCACAATATTAATAATAAATTTATTTATACATATTTGGGATTGGAAATACTATTTAATTTTTTCTATTACTATTTAATTATTTCTATTATAGTGATATCACAAAATGTTGTTATTTGAAATAAAATTCTAAAGCTTTAGTTCTCATTTTGTCACTTCAAAAGAGCAAGCTGGCATGGTTAGGGATTTGTAATCCCAGTGGGGCACGTCTACTGCTTGTATAACCAGCATGTTCCTGCTTTGAGTTCTCTGCTTTCATTTTTAATATCAAAGAATCATAGCCTTTATCTGGTACAGATTTACAGTCACAGTGAAACAGAGGTTGGGGGGTTTTGCTTAAGTTAGCCACATGAATTAAACATTTGCCATGATACAAAGAGCTAAGAAAATGTAAATTTCTGAAGCCACCTACTGATAAAGGACAATACCAAGGGGAGACCAAAAGATGCAAGAGACAGATAAAGAAGTCTCCTGTCTCCAAACTGGTAGAATCAAACAAAACTCACTCAAGATAACACCAAACAACCAGAGCGCAAGTGCAGAGGAGAAAAGGTCAAAAGTCCGACTTGAGAAGCACTGGCCTTTGACCACAGAAGGGAGCCTTTCTGGGACCACCAAAACAAAAGACGCATGCTCAGAAGGGTGTGAACCTAATTAACATACAAGGCAAGAATGGGCAGGGCCAAGAGTTGAATATGCATGAAAGAATTATGTAACCCAATACATATGGAACACTTTTGTAAATAAAAATGTAGTTCAGGCTGGAGTAAAACACACAAGTCTTTGGAGAATTATCTCCCTTGTGTCCAGCGCTGTTTACATACCCACTTCATAATAATAAAAAGTTATGGAGTTTTATTTATTCCGCATCATTTCAACAGAGCTCTGCAAACATTCTTCTAAGAATTTCTACTTTGTCTTTTTACTTTCTTTCAAATTTGCTCAATAAGTATCATAGGATTATTCACACCAGAAAAAATGCAGTGTAAAGCAGGGCTGCACGCTTACCATCTTCCAGTGTCTACACCTTAAATGTAAACTGTGAGCAAAAAGTTTTGTGCTTAGTTCAAGTGAGCTGAAAAATAAACACTCCTACCAGGATGGCAAATGTGATCTGTTCCCTGCCCATTAGGCACCTTTTGGGAATGGATGGGACCCCACATATGGGGGTAATAGGAGAGGGAGAGGGAGAGGGAGAGGGAGAGGGAGAGGAGACGAGAGGAGACGAGACGAGAGACGAGACGAGACAAGACGAGATGAGACGAGATGAGACGAGAGGAGAAAATATCTTCTTTCAAAGGGAGCAAGCTGGAAGCTTGGACCAGCCCATTTCATAGCTGACCTGTGGTAGCACAGTGCAGGACTTTAGCCAATGAGGCTCCTGGTTGATATTTCCTACTTTCAGAAAAATTGTCCTACACACTTTAGGGTCAGTTCTGAGTAAAGAAAGATTTTCATTTGGCAATGCATTTCATACAAGTGAAATAAAAAAATGAAAGCAAATAAACAAAACAATATATCAAAAGGTTCAGTACTATGAGAATCTTGCCCTAGAAATACATAAAGATTCCTAAGTAAGGCTTCCACTGGTATACCTGTAATTCAAAGTATGACCATAAAAAATTAAATCTTGTCATTTCTGCTTATGCTTTAGTTAACAAAAAAAAAGTGTTAGTAGTTTTTGTTATCTATCCACATAATTTTAAGTACCTTTACCAGTTTATAAGCATGATCTAATGTTTTTTAAAACCTAGATGATGGAATAACCATATTGTGGTTTCTCTGTGAATGATAATAGAATATCTATATAAGGAAGCACAGAAAATTTAGGTACTATGATACTGAAAATTGTTCTGAGGTAAGTCATTGATGTGCTGTAAAACTTTTTACTTTTTGAACACAGTAAATACTGATTTTAACAATTCTTCCTTATCTCCCCAGTCACCATGGAGTTACTAAGGCAAGTCCAAAGGACAACTGATAAGAACAAAAAATTAAAATTATCATCTCCTGTAGTTGCTGAGAGAGGTTCAGTTTTATTAATAAAAGTTATTTATCTTTGAAGAAGATACATACCATTTATTTTCAGTCTTTCTCATTCAGAAAGTGTAAATATTTGCCATTTTGTACCCAGCCATCAAAATTTTCATCTCTGTGAAATGGCCTAACATCCGATATATATTGAAACAGATTTTTCAACATGGAGAAATATTTGCCAGTTAGATCATAACAATCTTACTTATCCCTTAGAAATGTTGACAACCTGATACATTAAAGTTTTGCTTTACTAACTAGTATAATTAAAATATCACAGTGAAGGAGTGTAATTTGAAATGTGTTTGTGAGCTAAAGTGATCACATATTCTTAAAGTCACACAGAAGGATTTATTCTGTACATATCTAGTCTGAAATGAATCCTATATTGAAAATACCTTGCAATTGATTCATCTAGGAGAGTAGGATAATGTTTCTGCTTTGAGTTGGGTGATCTTTTTACTTTAAAGCAGCATACAAAAATGATGTCAAGAATTTATAACTGCTAAAATCTAAATTTTAACACATAAAAACCATTATACTATTGATAAGCAGAGATGTCAGGAAGGTAATGAACAAAATATCTTTAAAACTATGAATGCACATAGAGACTGTCTTTTTATCATGTTTCCTCCTTTGCCAGCAAAGTTGGCTTGTGAAGTTTCTTCTCAGTTGTCTCATCCCCATCATTCCCAACTCCTGCAGAAGTCTCTTCCTTATCAGGTGTGCTGGTACAAGATTTTGTGGAACACTTTGTCATTGTGACACTCTCTTTTAAAAGAATCACTCATCAAAAGGAAAAACTGTTATTTTCATGTGAGCTTTACATCAATCTTTATCAAGAAACCCAGTTTAATCAGTGCAAATGAAGGACAGCAAAAGACAGTATAGGAGCAGTTAAAACAGAAAAATTATGAATCCCTAAAAATGTCTTTTCTGTAAAAGAAATCATGCCATGTAGCTCTAACTAGTAGATTATATTACCTTATCAATGAGGGACAGAACTAACTAGAACCACATTTGACACAGTTCCCTTTCAAAGGAAATAGCTCAAATGGAGCCAACCGAGTTGAAATCGTGTGAAAAGGGAACAATTTAAAAAATCAAGTGAGCTTATCTTCTAAATGGAATCATAATCAAACTCCTTTAGTTTAATCATCTCAGGCCATATGCTCAGCTGTATCCCTGTACAAGTTAAAAACAGGCCCCCTGAGGACTCTCATGTAAGCAGGTTGTGACCTTGTGCACCTGTGATTCAAGGTGACATTTCTCTGGCCCCTGCCAAAGCCAGACAGCAGAGCTGCACAGCTGCAAACAGAGGAACAAATGCAGTGAAGGTGCAGAAATGTCGAGGCCCTGAAGATACCTCTTGATACATTGCTAGCATCCTCTAATAGACTGGGTTGTAGGACACCGTGCCTTATTTGTATTTGCACACCAGACTGAAATCACGCTCTCCAGTTTGCTTTCATGCATTTGTTACATGCATTTATTTCCACAAGTAAATAAAATAGAATTGTGAGGCTACATAGTTCATATTGTGGATACAGGTTTGAAGACCTTTCTGGCACAAGACATTTTCACAGGAGATGCTGTGATTTTTTGTCACCATGGTCCTGCCCTCCTCAGAACCCCTTTTCTCTTCCATGCTTTCTCCCTGCCCCCGAAAAAAAAACCCCAGCACTCATCAGCTTAACAAGAATTGAAATGACCTTCAGAGCTTCAAGTATGATACTCAGAGTTTCATCTCAACCATTCCAGAAATCCGATTTCAAACTATCCTTTTTAGATCTGTAGAGTCTATCTAATTTTAGTTGTTGACAGACTGCATTCCACAGCAGTTGCAGAAACAGAGAGCTTTTTGAATACATATTCCTTGCATAATCAAACACCCTATAATACAGCACTTAATTTTCCAGTTTAAGTGAAAACTTCATCACCAATACTGGACTTTGTTTCAGCACATGAAATGGATAAAATCATGAAGCACTGGAGGCCAAAGATCTCTGCAGGATATCACAAGAAACACAAGCACTTAGTAATGATTATCTTATTTATAATTACTATTGTGATTTGTAATTTAGTCTGTCCTAAATTCATTAGTGTCATGCTGATACTGTACTGCCCTGGATAACTAATCAAGTTGTCACGCAACACTAGGTCAAGTCTTACAGGAACAGGTCTGCTACATCAAGAATATTATCTTTACCAACCAAACTTGCAATCTCATCAAGAAATGACTCCACTAGTAGCAGAGAAAAGAATAAAACTGTTAAAGTACACGGCAGCTGTTTTTTTATTATGTTTCCTTTGCCTGCAAAGTCAGTTTGTGAAGTTGATATTGAAGAGGAGTTGATATGATCTGTAAAGTGAAAGAAGGTCCCAGGAGTAACTGGAGCATATGGAGTATTTATTCCTACATTTTTGCTAAGTTGCAAGTACAGTTAATTTCTTAAACCTTTGAACTCTTGTCTAGGTAGCAGCCTTATTTGGCCTTGGGATTTTGCCTAAGAAACAGTGGCCATTGACCCCAACTGGAGGTATTTTAATTGAATACTTTTTATGTTACGTAACCTTTGTGGAACCCCAAACTGTGCTGCCAGGGATAGCAACTTTACAATACTAAATTGACCCTAGAAAGAATATGGACAGATACTCTTTTTCTTGAAAGAGTATCACTGAATAAAGTCCCAGGGAGGAAGGTAACTGAGTCTGTAGATCTAAGATTTGTCTTCAGGTTCTTTGCTCCTCAGTCCTCTCGGCTCCATATTTCCTAACTCCTGCAGCAGTCATTTCATCACTTTGTCCAGGATCAATGCCATGGCTGATGGACTAATCACCTTTTGCATTATCTTACTCAATTTTGTTGACTACCAGTGCAATGCTAGTCTTCTGTCAGCTCAGGGAGCTTCCTGAATAGCTGCTGGATGAAGCCCTCTGGAGCTGCTGGTTTAGAAACCTCTGTCTCTATGGATCACTCTGTTCTGAGTGACAGTTTAGCAGATATTTATTAATCAGTATTTTTCAACAGAAATAGTTTGTTTTCTTTTTCCAAAATTCAGAACATAAACTGAACTGAATTATTACTGAGGTCTCCACTGTATCTACCTAATGATGTGCCAAAGCCATTAATCCATTATTTTTTTAATCACTGAAAATTTCTTTGTACTGTCTTTAATCCATGGTAGTCCATGGGACATTTGCCTTCTAGGGTCACTTCTGGGTTTTCTGTTGAAAAATATAATAAAAAATAAATAAAAAATAATTAAAAAAATTATTAAAAAAAATAATTGCACTAAGAAGATTTATGCAAACATTTTCATTGATTAGCATGTATGGTACCAAGAATTCTTGGGATGCCTAAGGAAAAATTATTTCTACTGTCATACATTTTGCTGTGATTTGTTCATCTATACTACCCAGAGAGTATTATTGTTTGAAATAGCACATTGATCAGCAAACAATATATCTTCTGATTCCTTGTTTATGCAAGCAATTGATATTGGAAAGTTTCTACTCTTAGAAATTTAACTCAGAAGTAAAATGTCTAATGAATATTTTTCCTGTCCGTGTGATGCAATATTTTTTTATGGGAAAGAAGAAAGCAAAGTTTCAGAAAAAATTAATTCGAAGTAATTTAATTCCTGCTCAATATGTGGTTTGATAAGAATTTGCTAACCAAGACAGGATTCAGTGAAAGGCTTCCTAAAGTGTAAAAATGAGCTAACAACCTTCTTCAAAATTCAAAAATTATTGCTCTACTGCATGCTTATTCACCAAAACCTGCCACACACAACTTACACCTATTCCAGTATCTCAGAAGAAACCAATAAGATTTTATCTTAAAATATTTAAGTCAACAGGTTATTTAAGTCAACAGGATCTATACCTTCTTCAGTAAGGTAGGATAACAATCTCAGTCTTCCCTTTTGATGACAGAACCAACCACAAAAAAGTGAAGCCCTGGCAGGCAGCACCAGGACCAGAAGTGTTTGTATTGCGTCACCTTTTTCTAGTGAAATATTACATGAGGGAATCAAAGGGCTGTTGGTTCATGTAAGGTTTCTGACATACTTCTCAGTTAACACTTATGACTGTAGGAGTTCTTCTGACTTTACGGACTCATGCAGAACTCCCTGTTATATTCTAACAATTTAGGGGGGGAAAAAAAAAAAGAAAAATACCTGGGATGTATGCCCCAGTCTGATCAATATCTTGAAGAAAGAGTCAGTCACACACCAGCTCTCCTGTTATTTGCTTTCCATGGTACAGAAACCTGAGCACACAGGCTGCATGTGAAACACAGAGCACTCAAATACAAAACCACTATACAATAAAGGGAAGAAAAAGATTGATTTCAGCAGGTAAGTACAAGCTGCATAGCTAGCATTTAATTTTCTGCCTGATTCTGAACAAATAATATTTGCCTTGATTGACAAGGAGATCTCGTTTCCCAGCATAAACATTTTAAATTTCAATGTCTCTGAGATGTAAGCTTGAAAAATGTTTTGCATGCTCTGAAGATTTTTGATTTTTCCAGCTCTGTTTGCTGAATTAATGCAATTTATTATTATTTCTCACAGCTCTGTCTTGATTTCTGAACATTTGTGGTACTCTGATGAAAGCAAGTAAATTTTATCTTAGAACTACATAGTCAGAATAAAAGACAACATTGACACTTTTAAATATAAAAACATTTCTTTGTGAAAAGTAAGTGAAATCCACCTCTCTGAAATGAATGCCAATTCCAATTGGCTGTGACAATGACTTTTCAATGTTTATTGCCTATTTTCCATATTTGTAGCATCCTGTTGTTAGCATAGAGTCTCCTCTTAGGGAAGATCTGTTATTTTTTTGTCCTTGGCATGCAAAGTAATACATCTGGAAATTCAGAAGACCTCCAAGAACTGTCATGTGTAACTATCCTGGACAACAGTGGCAGCAAGTATAAACTTGCTAAAATATTTTTTTCAAATGACTGTACAGTAATGACTGAGATTTGCTTGCCTCTGTGTGTCTTGTGTATTTTTCAAAAGATATCAGCTGCCTTTTAGTTTGACAACTTTCTGGGCCATTTTTCTGTATAAGATTTAGCAGAAACTTGATAAACTTGATCATATAAATGAAAAATTTGAAAATCTTTATGCTGTAACAGAGACAGTCTTTTGATGATTTTTCATTTAATATCAGTCACGAAAACCTGTATCGAAGAAATAGGTCTATTTCCCTGCCACATACACACTATCATTCATGGTAATTATCTTCATTAATGGAGGGCAAGAAAGGGGAGTCAGAACTGAAATGAAAATTTCGATTGAAGAAGCCCTAGGCTCTCATAGGAGAAAGGGAGAACCTAATTAGCTATCAGAAAAGTAAATTTATTGTGAAACAAAAAGAATCAATTTAATAATATTTTTTTTCCTCTTAGGTAGTTAGAAGTTTATAAATTAAAAAAAAAAATCCTAAATAAGATGGAATTCTCAGATTCTCAAATTATGCAACCTTGAATTTCCCAAAGTTGATCTTTCATTCTTAATGCCTTTATATACGTCTTGTTGATTTAAAGCAAAGAAATATAGGAAAACATACAAATAAGTTTTTTTTCTGCCTGTTGACAAATAAATAGAAGCAAAAATAGTTAAGAATATTATTTTTATTTCAAATACAGCCATGAAATGTAACGTTATTGGAATTTCGTACAAGGCAACAAGTTCAGTAAGCTGACTCAATAAGCTACTTGAGAAACACTACTTTAAAAGCAGTGACTACTGGAAGATGAAGAGAAATCAGGAGATCAGCAAAAGGACTCAGTGAGTGAAAATCGAAGTACATTTAGTGTCAAGAGTAGTAAAAGTTATGCCATTGCCTCAAGGCAGTTTTTCTTTTAACTTCCAGATGTTGACTAGAGCGATGCTCTTTGTTGCCATAGTACAAATACGTTTCTAGTGGTCTAAACAAATGGAAAAAATTTTAAATTTGTTTTTCTTTTATTCTTTTCCCAGTGTTTCAGAGCAAGGCCACTTATCACGTCTAGGAAAAAAAGAAGCCCAGGATATACCTGGCAAAGCTTTAAAAAGTCTTTATGAACTTCCAAGCTCATTCATTGCCTGCACATGTCTCATGCAATAGTGTGACAGAGGGAGAAAATGCCTGGGAGGAAGTTCTCATACCAGAAACTACTTTGGGGACAGGAAAAAATCTGCTTTTGATAACTTTTCTAATGCAGATGGCAAACTGGCAGGGCTCTGAATGGTCTTGATTCTTGTTACACACGGAAAGCAAGGGATTTCAATGCATAGCCCCCCAGTTGTCGCTGGGCTGCACTGCTGCCCTGGTTCTGGCCAGGACAGGGTTAATTTTTGCAGTAGCCAGGGTGGGTCACGACTAGGACCTGGAGGTTATTCTATACCACCTCACTTCGTTTTATGGGGACAGGGGGAGGGGTCCCTTCTGAGTTGGTCTATTGTTGGGCTCCCTGTGGTATAGTGGTGAGCATATGAATTGCTTGCCTCTCACATAATTGTTATTAATATTGGTGTTATTACTGTTTGTTTCTTATCTCATCGCTGTTTCCAGTAAATTGTTCTTATCTCAATGTGAGATCTTTACCTTTTGTGCCTCCAGTTCTCCTCTCCAGCCCACTGCAGGGGAGGGAGAGAAGGGGAGAATAAGTGGCACATGGTTTGGAGTGGTTTTAGGGAACACTAAATTGGAGAATACCATTTCTAAACCATGATAACTGCTTACACTGATGTATACTTGCTGGTCTTCTGGTGTATACCAGCCTGGCGTTCATTTTCAGTGATTTCCTTTACATATGATACAAAAATTGGAGAGAAGATAATTCACCTTTGGGATAAACTGGTGTTTGAGTGACCATGTAATAAAAAAAGACAACCTGACAGCAATCCCAAAACAGTAGGTATTTCTGTAACACTGCCACAAAACAGGCTGCATAAAAGAAAGTACAGATTAACTTCTTGTAACTGAATGTCTCACCGGTTTGTTACAAGACAAACACACTAGTTAAATGAGAGAATTTGTTGAAGGATGGTTGGATGATTTGGGGCATGAGTCTTTGACAAAGCTCTGTAAGCAAACTCCATGCTAGGCCTGACACCATAATGAGCAAGTGAGCTCATCACGTACACAGGAGGAGCCACAGACTACCAGACTACGTGCTGGGAAAGTGCTGATAAAATGCAAGATAAGGACATTGTCCTTGACAGAGCCAAAACAACAATTCCAGGATGTTGTAGTTAAAGACTAAGAAAGAAGCGTAAACAAGAATCTACAAAGAGGTTTGGTTATGCTAATGTAGCCTTCTGATGTGTGTCCAATTAGCTATTGCCTAGTATGCATAATTAGATTTTGTGTATTTAAGGAATTAAAAGTGCTCAATAAAGTTGGAAGCTTGATCTATCAACCATATTGGCTGCATCTCGAGTCTCCCCTCGCGGCAAGAATTGAGTTATTATACCTTGAATTCACCCTGTAGGTTTGACCACTAATTTTTTCTAGTGTTTTTCCATGTATAGAAAAGAGAATAAATTATTCCACTTCCAGATGTTTTATGAACCTGTTCCAATATGTTAATGTTGCTTTCTTTTGGCTTCACATCAGATTGCACACGTGCACACACATATGCAGACATTATGCTGAATCAAGTTTGAAGGTGATTTTTTTGTCTTGGAGTCTTCAGACTACCACTGAACTTGCTATTATAGTAGATCTTACTGCATGTGCTACACTTATTAAAGACGGTCAGGCAACAAATGTGAGGACTAGAGCCTGATTACACACGCCACTTCCTCCTGGATCTGCTTAGAAATGTTCCAGTCAGAAAAGCCTGGAAGCAGTTTTGAATATAGTTTACCATATCAAGCTCTTACGTAAAACATAGTGCATGTGAGTGCACCTTTCACTACTATCCTAGCAGTCCCCATACATCTGTCTGTGTCCTCTAGCCTCAGTACATGCAGTGCACAGCTTGCTATAAAATTCCTACAGGGCAATCCTCTGGTGTTCTGAAATACTTTGAACTGAAAGGAAAAAAAGAACTGAGAAAGTAAAACCAAAAGGATGGTATTGAGAAGTAGTATGCTGAAGAGGATTATAATATACATTTTCGAGGATCTTTTCACGCATTCTAAATATGTGCTTAAGGTTTAAGTTTGTTGTATTAGCATTTTCTTGCTTTCAATTTAGTTTAACTGAGACTGCCCCACTGTATTAATTCTTTCCATGACAAGAGATTGCTATATTATCCAAAACACAAATGTATTTTTCTTAAAAGAATATAAGCAATTAAGTGACAAAACTGGTAAGCAGTGGTTGAAACATCTACATATTTTAAAATCAAATGGCAGCAGTGTCCCACCAGCTTTATTTTAAATTTAACCAGCAACTAGTACAGCCTTTAAATGCCAAGTTTCTTTGCTTGCACACACTAATGATCAGGCTCCATTTCAAGGTGCTTGGTTCTACTTTTTTGCCATGTGGTTTTGGCTGGGCAGGCACTGCATTTTCAGTGATCTGGTTTCCACTATTGTCCTTGCAGGAGAGAAGTCTGTATCCAAATCAAACCAGACTGAAGATAACACAAGAGGGAGACAGCTGTCCTTGTAAGCTTCACTGACAAGAATTTAGGCAGTGAAATCAGTACTGTGACTAACATAGAAATTTTCATCTAAAGATATGTTTTCTAATCTAATCCTAAATCTAAAATATGCTTTATTTCATCCAAGAATGAATTTCAGGTAAGTGAGAATAAAACAAGCACTTCTAAGTACTGGTTTTAGGAAGAAAATAAAATAAAAGGAAATTAAAACAATAAGAGGAGTCCCTGCAGTTGGAGAGTTTTTAATAATCCCAAATACCAAGGAAAAGCAGCCTCAAGCAACAGAAAATAAGCCTCAGTTTGATCTCTCTTTGGAAAGAGTGAGGTTGCACAGTTCAGGGCTCACAGTCACCAAGAAATCCTGAGAAGTTCTCATGGTCTGGCTTGCCCTGCACTGTCCTCTGGAAATCATGGGGTCTCCTGTCAAGTCTAAAGCATGATTCATGTCAGGCTGTGATCCTGAGCACAGCTCCACTAAGTCAAGTCTAGTTAATTCTGTTTTCTTCAATTGGTAGTGTAATTAAGGCAGAAGACTTGTTCTGGCTCCATATTATTAACCTTGAATATTTATATTCCCTCACAGTCATCTTGGTGCCATGCCAACACAGTTACATATTAGTAGAAGATTCATTATTGTTTTCCTGTTGACAAGTCCACCAAAAAACTGATTCATCATCTTCACTGCCAGATTTTTTAATTTAAGATTTTCAATCTTTCATGCTTAACTGTGGTCCCCACAATTATTCACTACAAATTAACCATTAAGAGTTAAGATCCACAAAATAACTTAATGCAAGATCAGTATCTTACTATTGAACCTAATAAATATAAATTTATTTTAGAGTGTGTTTAGCAGAAAAGAAAGGTAAATTTCTCATCCCTCTCAGATGCATTACTCTCAGTGTTCTCTGTTAAGGTTTCAAAAAGAGCAAGAACGCAATCTTACTAACATAAAACAAAAAACATTTTCCCTGTTATTTCCATGATTTTTAACAACGAAATTTCTTCACAAGATTTTACTGGAATTGGTAAATGGCACAAATAGCAGAAAAGCATATGATCATGATAAGAGACTCACAGAAATACTAAAGTTTACTTTAATTTTTTGCTTGTGTATAAGTATCTAGTAAGTCATCCCTCATAAGGAACAGTTTTTCTTTAGTGTAAAACCATTTTAGCTTCTTCCCTTAAAGGAAGTTCCTTAAAGGAACTGAAATATTTCATTTTTTACCCATGAAAAGATAAAATGAGTTGTCCATTTTCTCCATAAATTGCCTGATGACAGCTGTGACAGCAAACCCAGCTTAGTTTTAAAATCAAAGACATTTTTCATGCACTGAAGAGAAGGTGTGTGCTTGGCCATATGCTCAGCAATTTCCAAGGACCAAAGAAAGATCATCCCTCAGTCAGGAAATTACTGTCTTGAAACACGGGTGGGATAGAAGATGCATAGGGTAATGACTTCGAAAAAGGTTGCTCCAAAAACACATGCGTGTCTGTCTTCTTACTTTTGTGAGGCTTGTAAAACCACACTGCAGGTATTATTTTTCAGCATTGTGTGAAAACTCAAACATAAAACTGTATTAAACTACCAGTACCGTCGTAGAAATTTGCTTATTTTTGTTCATCCAGAGTTAATTTCATATGCGAAAGTTTGCTAGAAGTAGAGACAAAGATATCACAATGGATTCTTTTTGGAAATAAAAACTCGTTTTTCTTTGAATACATCTTTCTTTGGGGATCTGGCATACTTCTGCAGAGCTTACCAACTTCAATCCATCAACAATAGAGGGTTGTTCAGCCAAAAGCTCTGGGTAATCTGTACAAAATGAATCTTACAGAATCTGAAGCTTATTTGATTTCACTACTGCAAATGCTTTGGGGTATCATTTTTCCTATTGAATATGTTCAGTCTTCAAAACATGGTAGAAAAATATGCAGTGCAAAAGCCAAAAATGAAGAAGGTGTGACAAGAGCATTTTCATTGTGAGAGCCTGTTACTGTCTCCTTTTGAGGTCCATCACCATTTTAATTGGTTTTTTTTCTGGCCCAGTTCCTCACCTCATCACAAGTCTCTGTACAGTTTCTCTGTATGACACAAAACACTGCAGCATAAAATCTTTTGCCTTTCATTATTCTTTAGCATTATTTTTGTCTGTCAGGTTTCTAAATGTGATGATCAATTTTGGGGGGAACAAAGAAACCAAAGAAATTTCCTGTTATCTGTCTAATGCAGGACTTACTCCTAAAAGTAGAGTTTTTGAAATGCAAGAACCTGATGGGTATGCTAATTTTGATACCATTTTATATTTTGAACTTTAAGATACATTTGCATAATTAAACTCTGAAAATCTAGAGTCCTTTTTGCTGTGTGTTATAAAAGATATCTATTATAAAACTTTGATTTTTGGCATGTTTTAAAGATTTCAAAAGATACAATACCATAAAGTGTACCAGATTATGAAAACCTGCCTTATAAAATCTTCCAACTTCATAATTAATAAAAGTCTTGTTGTTCAATCTCTTAAGGAATGTGGTGCAGGAAAATTCATTTCCACAAGATATTTGCAATAAAATAAAATAATAAAAATAATAAAATTAACATAAGAGGGTAGTTATTCAGTTTTCTTTCCATTTAAAAAAAAACAGTTAAGAGAGTCTCCTTTGTATTCTTAGGCCAGATCTGGAACTTTGTAAAGTGAATAAGAACTGTGGTGAGCTTCGGATTGGATTTCCAAAGAGAAATTTTACTTCAATGACTGTAAAAATGGGGTGTTTTTCATGTGATCAGCTTCTCTGTGTAGTCACACACTGCTGACTGTAATAAAGAAAATAAGGTCCTTATTTTTCTTAAGGCTGAGTGATACTGCACATATATGAGCATATTCATGTGTTTGCTGAGAGAATAATAGTTTCCAAAGCTCTAATACTGATAAACCAAAAAGAAAGAGTTTAAAATCTATTGATATAAAACATTGATACAGAATTTAAGTGAATTCAGATCACATGGAATTAATGGAAAACAACAGAGATAAACAGGTCTACTGTCTTTTCCTTGTATCCATTTTTTAGAAATTAACCTTATACAAAACTATATTTCACTTTGATGAAAAGGGGCCATAGTTTTGAACATTTCATTTTCTAAGCCAGAGGCTTAGTGGAAAATTTATGTTGCACCACTCGAAAAATAATGTATACTATTAGGTAAATAGGTATTTCTTATCCTTTGATGTCTGAAATCCCTACAAATGAATAAAGCTGAGGAGTCCTCTGTGTCAAATGTGCTCTTGCAAAGCTGAGTGACACCTAAAGATTCAGCTAGTCTATTTCAAAGACACAAAAAAGGAAGTTTGGATATATCAGAGATTTAAAGAAACTCTTTTATTCAAAGTGCAGTGATTATCTAAGGCATCCAGCCTCTAGAGGAAGTGAGATTTAGTAGGATTTGTCAGTCTACAGATAAGCCTAGGTCCAGCCTGAGTTGTCCAGGTCTGCATCTTGCTATGTTATTCAAACAAGCTATTTGTTTTCCTTCATAAAAAACCATATCTTCTCCTTCATTAAAAAAAAAAAGTATTTAAAGTTTGACATGCTCTTAGCAAGGTAGACTGTGGTAACAGTTGTTGAGTTTGAGGTTTTTTCTTCAGTTGTACTGTATTCTTTTTTTCCTGATAGTTTCTCCATGGCAAAATTGGATGATAAAAGAACTGCTTATAAGCTTACACATATCACCAAAAAAGTAACATATTAGTATTTTTTGCGGGTAAAATTACAGTTGGAACCACCTGAATGTCATTCAACTCAACAAGAACTCTCATGATTTTCACAAATAAGTAGAAATACCCAGCAGCACAGGTATATACTGGGGAACAATCAAGGAGACAGTGTTTCAACAAAAAACAAGTCCGAAGGTCATACTGTATCACCCTCTGACATGTTCCAATGATAAAATAAGGTAAGGTCTGTACCTGGAGGTAAGAATGCTATGAGAAATGATGAGCACATTAGATGCAGTGGGGTGAAGTAGGTGATCTCTCAGACTCTCACTTCACTCTATTATTTATGCTTTCTACAGAAGAACGTACCGAATATAATTCATGAATAACACTACCCTTTCCTTACAGTGACCTGTCCAGTGAATTATTTCTGCACTGTATGCCCTGATTCTTGACAGCCGTGGCATCGTGAACTGAGGAAGCATCATCTTCCTACTGCACTCCTCTAGAAAGGCAAAGCACTGGAGTAACTTGAAATTTAGTCAAACACTTAAATGATTACAGAGAATATTGAGGGTTTTATTGTTTGCCTATTTAAAATATTTTTTTAATAAAAGTGAGAAAACATTTGAAATATGCGGTAAGACATGAACAAAATGGAAGCTTTTCTTGCTGTAGGAAAACATTGTAAGAAGCAAAAATTATCTGAGAGATTTGCATGTCTGAACAACTTCCTCTAGCCAGGGAAAGCATTCACAAATTCATTTTCATTCTCTCTAGGCAGATCTTGAATGCACTATTATTTTTGAACATGTAGTATTTAGGTAATGTCTTTGCTATCCCTTCTCTTTTTCATAATACAAAACATAAATTCTACCTTCTTCCTTTTATATTTCTGCAATTTGGCATGTTGTTTGCAGATTCTTGTCATTGTTCACTCTGATTTTTTCCTACTTTTGGAAAAACAGCCTTTTCCCCTTATACTCTTTATTTATTTGTCTGGACTGTTTAGCAGCAGATAATTTTATTATAAGAACAAGCAGTAAGGCTGGTGGTTTCCTTCAGGAGTATGTTTTAAAAGCAAAGACTGGTTTATACTTGAATATGAATATAATTTTGACTTTAGCAGGTTTTTTCCCATATATTGCAATCTGTGTTTTGACAGTAAAGACACACAAAATTAAAATTCTGTGATGCTTAAAATCTTTGCAAGTGGATAACATGTATAACTGTATTGTGAATAGTAGCACTATTGCATTGGTCATTTCAAATCCTCTATATTTAAATTCAAAACATTGTTCTCAGATTATTTTGTTGCAATTTTCTATAGGCAGAAAAATGTAGTAATTTGATTTTCAAAAAACCCTTCTTTGATTAGATTTTAACAGTTAGTAGTGAAAAGTATCACAAGCAGAATACATATTTTTTTCAAATAAACAATCCCTGTACTAAAAAGAGAATATTCGTATAATATGAATTAAAAAGTAGTTAGTATTGGGATTAAAATTACTAATTAAGAAATACAATAGAGCTGGCAAAATAATTTTTGAGGAATGACAACTATGCATGATATTAAAAAGTCATGAGAAGTACTTCGGTTTCATATATTCACGGGCATATTTCTTTTCCTCTCCTGTAAATAAAGATAACACAGGTACCCCAAAATGCCAGGCAGTGGAAGTACTTGGGAAAAATTTATTTTCAAAGATGAGGATGCTGGCTAATGGCTTGTGTACACACCGGACATGAAAGAATAAAAAACCTTTTCCTCTCCAAGCCTTTTTAACAGCATGCCTCCCCTGGCTCATGGGGCTCCAAGGTCATCTGTGAAATAGTTATCTTTCCAAGGAGTGAACTGCTCTGAAAGGCTGGAGAGGGAAAGAAATCCAAGCCTAGGCTTCCCTGCTACCAAAGGTCTCTTGAACAAAAAGAGAAATCCTTAAATCAGCCTATCTCCTCGCCATCTTTTCTGCAAGGTCCACTCATTCCTCTAAGCTGTTTTCACAAAATGCCCTCTATGTAACATGGCACTTTTCAAATGTTTCACTAAGTCCCTAAGCGGTATTTGGAACACAGCTATCATTAAGGGAGCTGTTTATTTCAACGGTGCTGTTGTGTTTAAATATAAAAGGAATGGTATTTCTATAACTTTTGAGATAACAACAATTAAAACCAGCTCCCTTCAGATTTCTGTGAAGTCAAAATAGAGAAAATTAGCTACTCTTCAAAACCATCTTATATGCTAAAAAACAATTAAAAATGTTTATGTACATTGGGATTTAATTATAATAAGACTTAATAAAAGAATACAATAATCTTATAATAAAAAACTACTCTGCTTTGAAGATAAAGCCTTTTTATTCTCTAAAGTCATAGCTAAATTATTTTATTCACTATTAGGCACAACAATGCATGTAGATGTTACATTCACTGTATTCTACCCTGAATCTGCACTGGCAGCAATAAAAATACTATAAGAAACTGCTGCACAGTATAAATATAGAAACTATGCTGTGGTGGGAAGGAATTTTATAAAACCATTAATAAATAAACTTAAATATAAACATAAACATAAATACAAACACATTTATAAATAAAAATATGCAAAATGTAATTTAAACATACTTATATTATTTTAACATGCACATTGTAAATGTATATATATTACATAGCATATAAGTGGCTTGAAATAAGCTTTCATTGCTCTGAAAAATATAGGCATAAATTACATTGCAGCTCAAAACCTGTAAGTACCCAAGGGCTATATTTGAAATCTGGATAGGTTCACTGACAACTCAATTCAGTTATGTTGTTTTGTATGAAAATTTATTTATAAGCATTCATAGAATCCAAGATAAGACTTAGTAAGACATGTTATAAAAATGTTGTTCTTATTTTCCTATAGTCCTTGTGAAATTTTATGAATAATATTCTGATAGGTCTGAGTTCTGTAGCAGATAAAATTATCAGATGGTTCTGCAAAATGAAAAATTCAGAAAAGTATTTAAATTCTTGCTTCAGCTCTAGTTATGCAATCAATCTTAGGACACACTAGAAGCTTCTTAATTGAAGATAAGGTTTAAGAAAGTAGGTAAGATTAACACTAATATCATCCAAAAAGCAGGAAAGATGAGAAATGGAGGAAGTATGTTATTGATTATGAATTTACAGATGGGACTGAGTTGAGAGGCATAAATTCACACCTCTTCGGAAGTGAGATTTTAGATTCATTTTCCATGAAGTCTAATAATAACAAGAAAACCATTCAGAACTTCCGAGAATATAGCAAAGCTCTGAGGCAACAAGGAAATTTTGTCAGAGGGAAATTTTCCTTCCCTGAAACAGCTGAGTAAACAAAAGAGGAAGAGAAGCATTAGAAGTACTTTGCTCCTACATACTCTTACATCATGCAGAGCTATAAGTTGGGAACAGAGTGGCTGGAGAGCGGGCAGACAGAAAGGGATTTGGGTGTACTGATAGACAGGAAACTTAATATGAGCCAACAGTGTGCCTATGGCATCTTGGCCTGCATAAGGAATAGTGTGGCCAGCAGGACCAGGGAAGTTATCCTTCCCCTGTACTCAGCACTGATTAGGCTGCACCTTGAGTGCTGTGTCCAGTTCCGGGTCCCTCAGTTTAGGAAAGATTTCGAGACGCTTGAACATGTCCAGAGCAGAGCGACAAGGATGGTGAAGGGGCTGGAGCACAAGCCCTATGGGGAGAGGTTGAGGGAGCTGGGGTTGTTTAGCCTGGAGAAGAGGAGGCTCAGGGGAGACCATATTGCTCTCTACGACTACCTGAAAGGGAGTTGTAGTCTGGCGGAGATTGGTCTNCATATAGAAAGCTTCTATTTAATTATTCTGCATCATATTATGGCCACTGCCATGCAGATTGGGTTTCCCACAACAATAAATTACTTGTTACAAATGTTGTGTGAGATTACGTTGCAAAGTTCACATGATCCCGTGAACAGGCACTACACCAAGAGCTCAGTGAGTGTGCATTCGTCTGTGGACCAAGACGGCTCTTGGGCAACTGTGTTCTGCCATGCTACTTTCACTTTCCATGCTGTATTTTTTTAATTTGGGGTGTTTTTACTGCATGTGTTTCAGTGTGAATTGCACTCATACTCTACTGAAATATTTGTAATTTTGGGGTTTTTTGCTTATGAATTTGTTGAGCTAGTTTTTCTTAAATGTGTGTTATTGGTTAGAACTATTAGACATCTGGTTTTCTTCTACTCTTTTGCATGAATAGTAGGTTAAATCAGTTCCACCATGTAGAACAGCAATTAATCACTTTAGTAGTGATTGTAGTAACTTTGAGAAGTCTTTTATTTAGCTTTCATGTGATGCAATTTTAAAAATTCTTAATATCACAAAAGAAAACTTTTTTTCTTTCAATATTGGTTAGCATTATGTAGTAATGTTTCTTGATGAGACAGCAGTGCAATTCCTACAATGTAGATAACAAAATTTTCACCCTGTGAAATTTTCCAGTTGTCCAGCTGCTACTGACTACTGCCTGTTCTTCTCAACAAGCTTGAGAAGGCATAACTTTTCTCTACATCTTAGGATAGGGAAAAAAACCAAGAAAAACCTTACTCTGCTGATTTTGCAAGGAGAAAGTCTTCTACAAGATGACCTGAGATGTGACAGGCCATGAGAAACAACTGTGAAAACTGCAGCACTTTTTCATTTTGTTTTTCACTAAAAGTAATAAAAGTTAGCTGAATTAGAACCACCAAAATTTGTTAGAGAAAGGGAAAATGGTAAGAAATTAAAGAATGAAATAGATAAAGCTGATGCTAGTAAGCTTAAAGAATTGGATGAAGCGATCTAAGAGAACTTGTGAAGCATAAGGATGCAGAGGTTAAAATAATGTCTGTCTTTAAAAGGAAATAAGTGGTATATATAGTGCTACAGAACTATGGAGACACACCACCTATAATGCTGCTGCCTCCTTTGAAAACTCACGTAGAATTAGCCTTGAGGAGAAAAGACAATGCAGAAAGACCCATGCCTCATTAATTCCACCTAAGGAGACTTTTAGCTGTGCCTTTTGTTCCCAGACTTGTCTATCCTGTATTGGCCTTTGTAGCCATCAGCGCGCTTGTAGTAAGCGTGGGTAGAGCCCTTCCTATATCTTCGTTTGCGAAGCTTAGCCATGGTGATGAACTTCAAAAAATAGTCCAATGAACTATTTGTAAAGTTGTGGAAAAAAAAAGTAGAGTAATATCAAAAAGTATGCACTTGACAGAAAACTCTCCTATTAACATTGAATCAATCAAATCTTCTCCTGTGACAGGACAAAAGGCCTGAGGCTGAGAATAGATTCAAAGCTGCAGATATGCATATCCACACTCAAGCCTTTAACATCTAATTATATTTTCTCTTACAATCTCTTATAAGTAAGATTTTAGATATCGAAAAGGTAAGGGCAAAACTCAGAACTGGGAATTGCTGCAATCCCACTGATGAACAGGATCATGGGATATCTATGAACTGAAGGAATTATGTACAGTCTTCTGCATTTAAGCAGGAGCAATCATCTGCACAAAGACGCAGTGGTGAACAACTGTTTTGTGGCAGAGAGGTAAGAGGGTCTAGTATCTTGCAAGCTGAACATGCATCAGCATCATCATATCCCTCCATGATCACACTGCCAAGCAGAAGAAGTGGAAGAGCTTTTGGCCATCTGATGCACTCCTGCTGTAAAGCAAATCTCACCAAGAAGATGGTGTATTGTATCCAGCTGTGAGTACCATGTTCCAGGTAATTGGTAGCAAAGAGATTTCAAAATGACAACAAAAAAGAGTAATTACAGGTCCATAAGAACGTTCCACAAAAGAGGGTCGAAACACAATTGAGAGTTTAGACCCAAAAAACTGACGGACACTCCATGTTTGTTCAAAAGTCTCCCCTATGTCCAAGGGGAAAAGGGAAGAAGCAATGGAGTTAAATTTGGAGAACAGATACTTAGGTTAGACATTATGAAAAGTTTTATAATGCTTATATTTTTTAGTACCAGTACTGACTGCATAGACTGTGAGGTCAAGGAGTTTCTAATGTCAAATTAGACAAAAAGATCTGAAATTGTGTGACTATAACTTAACTTTTAGCTGTAATAAAACAATTTAATAGTAATTTCAAATCTCCTACTTTGACACACACATATATACATACACACACACACACATATATGGTGTGTAAATTTAATAATTAAAAAAAATATAGTTCAACACCACAGATTATTTTTATGATCCTGTTTTTCTTCTCCAATGTAAAACCAATTTAGGCTACATACTCTAAAACTGCAGATAACATGGTGCCATTACTTAAACACTTGTGAAGTGATTTTGAAACAGAAGACAAAGCCCTCCTTCCCCCTGCCAGCTATACACAGTTTTGGAGTAGTGGGTACATGGCTCAACTGCTTGACAACGCAGATTGAGCAGGCTAATGAGTTTTAGTTAAGGAATTTTTCAGTCTAATTGCCTTGTTTGGAGAATTTGTACAGAAGGACCTCATTAATCCGAGTTTGTTTGAACCAAGCTCCTTATAACCTTCTAGAAATGTTACCTCTCTCTAGCACTCTCTGGAAACATACTGGCCAGCATTTGCTTTAATGAGACATCATGAAAATTGTTATCTGAGCATCCATGGAGATAAGACGTGTGCTGTACAGTTCATCAAGTACAGATGTGAAAAATGCACAGCTGAAGCAAACCTATCTGCACTGAACTGTTGATGCAGGTGCATGCATAGAGGTGATTATTCCCAAAGGATGCAAGCCTCCTCCCACACCCCGGTTTCATCTAATCAGCTCAGGCTAATTTGAGCCTCTCCAAAATCTCATGAGCATTTCATTGCTGGCTGATGGCAAACCTTTTAACCAGATTTTGAGCCTCACTGTTAGAACTTAGTTTCTTTCATTTAACTGAATTCTATACAAAATACAAATAATTGAATTTTCTAGAGTAGTACACTAAAAGAAAAATGTTTTTCCTGCTTCTAAATTTGCACAGTGCTCCTCTCATGTATAGCAAAATACTTGGTCAGAAGAGCTCTGCCAACAACTCTAGTAAGTCAGTACAGTTTTACAGCAATTGAGAAGCTTACTCATAAAGGAAGAGTAACCAGATTCAGTAAACTCCTACACCAGCAAAATGAGATATTAAATCACCTTAGCATTCAGTCACTCCAATATTCATTTCCCTTCTAAACTGCACTTACCTAACATGGTTTTCAGGAAGTTTCTCCTCTCATAGATTAAAGATCGCCACTGTTGATTTTCATGATGTCCTCCCAAAACTACAGGAAAGTTTTGCTTTTTTTCTGTTGCTGGTTTTTTTTACCATTATATTTTCCAAACAGATAGAAAAAGGATGTTTAAACCAAAAGAAGATGCTAGCAGCAGAACAATGGGAAGAAAATGGCTGTGAGTGCGTTTAGGCTAGAGATTTGAAAATGCTTTCCAATCACCACACAGTGAGGTTCTAAAACATCTTCTCAGTAGGAGGAAACACATTTCCTCCTTATTCTTAAAAACAATTTCAATAAGTTGTTGAATCTTATTGTACCAGACAATTGCACTGTCAGTAGGCTTTTTTGTAAAATTTTTCATACTCTGATTCTTCCAAAATGTGTACCCAGCAGAGATCAGATACAGGGTTAAAGCAAGGCATGAGATATATGAGAGTCTGCACACAAAAATGCCACTTTATACACTCTGTCATCATTGTCACTCCAATTCCTGTTGCTCAGTGATTTTTAGGGTCACAGGCCACTCACAGGCAAATCTTTTGCACAGAACTTCTGTATGTGCCACAGAGGAAGCAATATGCTCTGCTAATTAAGAATACTATTATGGAGTATATACCTTTCAGGTTTTTGAAATAAATTTATTTCAAAATCCCTCTTGGCCTCCACTCTTAGTTTGTTATCAACACTAAAACCATACCATTTTTCATAAGCCATGGATTTTATAATTATTGGTCTGAACTATCTGGATTCCAGATTTTTTAAGAAATATGTTGATACTGCATAATAAAGTGAACACAGATATACTAAGGCTGAATCACTGGATAAACATAAGTATGCTCCAACAAGACAAGAACTCTCCTCCAGATGTATTTAGAAATGCATTCTCTTAAACTCAATTATGTGATTTAAGAGTAATAATTATACAGAGGAAAGCTATTCTTGAATTTTTTCATCAGTTAAATACATTTTCATACTTTCAAACTGTATTAGTGCTAATCTTTACAGCAAAAAACTCAGCCATTTTTTATATTATTTTTAAGTGCAATAATATTGTACATACGAGTGCTTGAAATCAGCCATTTACTGAATTTGTACTACTGTTCAAGTTTCTTTGATGCCTTGCTTTCTTGTATTACTAAGATGTAGGTTTCCATGCTGAGAAAAATGTATGCATTTGAAGGCAAATATATATCTTAGGAAAAGAGAAACAAACTTTGGTTTTGATTCTTAGCATTCTTCAAGAAGTGAATGCTTGGCAGAGTTGGGTAGTATAACAGAGATACTTAAAACTAATTTAATTTTCAGAACCAAAACTAAGAATTTCAGTATTCATTCAAAAATTTCCTTTAATTGAAAATGAAAGAAAAATGGCACTAGTAGAATAAGAGAAATGAAGATCACATCTTACTTAAAAAAAAAGTCATCAGTAAATACTGAGTCTTATACAAAATATCAGAAAGTAAACCACAATATTAATTGGCAAATGTTCCTTAAGAGGTAAAATTCAAGTCTACTAGTGTTCTGACACCTTAAATCACTAGATTATGCTATGCTAGCGTAGCATGGTGATAAGAAAGAGGCAAGCAATTACAATTTATTTTACTTTAAAGCAAGTGATTCAGAGAGTATTGTGGTGGACTGAAATGCTGTTGATGTCTTAAATATTGTCAAAATCATAGAAATCATAGAAAGCCTTTTTGTCCAGCAATNTCTCTCTGCCTCACATTTACCATTAAATAAAATCCACACTATTCACTTTGGCATATAGTCTCATTTGTACCTTCATTTAGGCAGAGGAATTTCTAATAATTTTAATAACCGGATCATAACAAGTATTCATACTAATTCTTCAGGTTGTTACATTTGAAACCATTCATTTCCCAGTGAAGAGGCAAGACATATGTCCACTGTCTGAAACTGATGTTACTGAATAAATAAAGCTTCAGAATGAAAACCTAGTTTTCTCTGAACCTCTTATTTACAGGTGCTAAGATGAGTTACCAAGAGAATTACAAGTAGTTCAATCATCAGATAAAGAGGAAGAAGAACAAGTGAAATGAAGCATATTGCCTTATGCATTCTGAGACTTTGACAGAATTGAATAATGGAATGAATGACCAGTTGTGAAAATTTCTACTTCTTAGAAACATCGGTGGTACCCTAACAAAACCCCACAGTGTTTAAGTATCAGATCTATCTTCAAAAAATAAAAATAAGACCATTACTTACTAGCATTTCCTTATCCTGGCACTCTCAACATTGCTTATGTCACAATGAAATAGGGATGTTTACACATTCATCTATAACATATTTTTTGACTGTTTTTCACACTGACAATAACCACTAGCAAGATCTTGCAAAGATAGATCAGGTGGAAACTGTATTTACCAACAGGACACACTGCAGACATGTTTTATGAAATATGTTCCATCTATTTTATGTTCTGACTCTTTTTTATCTATTTCTAATCAGTGCATGAACCCCATGAGTCTAGATGGTATTCAAAATACGTCAATGATCTATAAAAAAGCAACAAAGTTTGCAAGGCTAAAATTTGAAAAGCTATCAAAGGGCATTGCAGATACAAGTGAAGTCACACCCTGCAAATGCACAAGTAGTAAACGTCACGAGTTTGATAATTTGCAACTTAAACTCATTTTGTTGCAGGAAGTTTTGTTCAAAGGAAGGAGAGCAGATTAAAGGGCTTTCTAGAAATGTCATAGAGTTGGTTTATTGGAGGGTCTTCGGCTTTTTTTTAAAAAGGAAAATCAAAACCCAGTGTATTTCAGACACTGTTACATTATGCATTCATCTTGCCTCACATTTTGATGTTGTGTCTACCACTTGCATCTTTCACATGCTGCAATGCCATTTTTCTCTTGGAACTCTGATTGTCTCCTCATTTGTCAAGGAAGCATTAGCCCACCAGATTTATTTGTAGTCCTGTTTCTTTTCAAAAACAAATAGTTCTTCTGTTCTTTCTAATTTCAGACAAATAAAAAAAGGCACTTTAAAAAGAGAATATTTGTATATTTGTAACATAGTGTCAATTCCTATTACTTCATAATTTCAAAATCTCAAGATCTTCGCTCGAGTCATCCCCTGCAAATTCTTTATTTTCTTTAATGTTTTGTTGATCATACTAACATATTTACCAGTAGTTATATTTTTCAGGCATTTCAGAAGACCCACTGTGGTCCCTTCCAACCTTACCCATTCTGTGATGTTGTATTTCTTAGAAATCTATAGAGCACTGCATTTAGAACTCAAAGTTATAAACAACAAATCAACTAGAGGTGCAAAGCTGACATGCATTAAGCATCATCTGCATACTTTTCTGCAGAAGTAAGATGGCCATATTTCGCTAAAGAGAAGGCACAAGGTTTTAATTTCTTTTGCCCTGTTCCAAGACAATCCAATGACATTCACACTGTGCATACTATCCACAGTTCACCAGAGTTTTTGGAAGGAAGAATTCCTATTTAAAAAGTCAACTAATCAATTTTTGTGAAATAAAAAGGCCTTAAATGGCCAGAAACTTTACTATTGGTCAACAACACTGTAAATAAAAAGCACAAACTATCCCTTTATGAAATTCTAATGGATAGACACATAAAGTTACTGTATACTCCACCTAAGCTTCTGCATTAATACAATTTACAGATAATGGATTATGACAAATTATTGCAAGGCTCTAATAAAATGTGTGAAGACTTTTCACTCACAGGCAAAAGAAGCACCTCCAGAACCCAACTCTGAACCGTGCTGCTCTTGGGAACCTACAGACTGGGTCTACATCAAAGTGCACCAACCAGGTAAAAAAGAAAAGGAAAAAAAAAGAGCACTCTAACCTATATGGAAAAGACCAAATGATCTTATAAAATCACTCTGACTACTCACAGAGCTGTTAAAAGTTAAGGTCTTTCAACTTGGATACCTGCTTTTCATTGTAATATTTGATGACTCCATTAAATTCCAAGTCCTTACTGTTTTCCCTATCTAGAAACTACAATCCAGAAAATACATCAGCCAAGTCTTGAAAGCCAAGATTTGAGCCTGGTAAAGGGTTAAGCACGTTCCAGTGAATAGAACAGAAAAGCTGCCACAACAAAGTTGCTATATCCTCCAGAAAATATCTCCAATTTTTCCAAGATGATGTGAAAATGCATTTTGGGCATCAGTGTTTTCAGTTTAGAATAAGATCTGCTGTCATTGCTTCTGTGATTGCTTGGGCACTCTAAGTGTATGAACTGATAGAACACATGGTGTTCCTATTAAAATATAATAGATGTAAAACTTCATTTTATTCAACTCCTATTAAATTAGTTATGTTGTGTGTAGTTTTCAAATTGGTGCGTAATTAACTTATTGTCTAGCCATTACAAACTATGTAGTTGTATACAGTTTCTTCTTCCAAACTTCCCTTGCAGACATTTTTCAAGCAGTTTTCTTATATGTTACCAAGATGACAGATTACAGAGTAGGATTTATTTTCAGAAAATATATTTCTGCCATTTTGGTTTCTCTTGCCTTATCTTGCCTTGTTTTCTATTTTTGCTGTTTTATTACTATATGATATTATTTTATTCCCGGCTGCAACTTCAGGGGGGCTTGGAATAATCATTCAACCTTTACCCAAGCCAAGAGAATTTCATAACTGAATAGACTCTAGTTCAGTAATTAATTTAGTCACTTACACTAGATAGGTTTACTATATATTGAAAAATCAAAACGCGATACCAAGAGACAAAATGAAAGGATTTAACCCTAGCAAGAGAAACCAAAAGCTTTTCTTGCCCTAAAATGAAGAAGTGAATTAAGGCAACAATAAAGTAATTTTTTTATGCTGTTGTCTAATGAGTCAGCAAGAAAAAGAAAAGATTCTCACCTGAATTTACTGTTAAAGTTGTTATTCTTATCCAGGAATGTTTTTGTATTATGAAAATACTAAAATGGAAAATACTGAAATGTAAGCAAATATTGTAAATTCTTATAAACCACAGCTATTTATTTTCAAGTAATTACTTTAACAGCTTAATACCTTCACCCCAAGACACACAAAAATGGCTTATTGAATCACTGTCTGTTGGTTTAAAAATTTTTTAAATTGCTCAGTAGTCTCATTTGTCATAACTAGCCTTTGTAATCTTAGCAAATTTCAAGTAATTTTAAGTCTTGCCATCTTTGTATTTAAGTTTTCAGTAACTGCTGTTACTACACATTACTACACATTACATCTACTTAGGGAAAACTACATTCTGTGCACCCATTTATTTCCCATTAATTTTAATTAATATAAAGCATGATCAAGAATCAGTCTTCCAAATGATGACTCATGTGGCTTCAGTCCACCAGAGCAATTGTTTTGTATGGCAGTCAGCTTCTATGAGTCTAGTTTTCGGGAAAATCAAGGGAGAGTTTTCTAAATCTTCTTGTAGGAAATGGAGATGCTATTTTTCCTTTGTGTGCTGATAAAGCCACCAGGTGTAGCTTAATTAAGGACATGAAATTAAGTTGCAGTGTTCATTACCAATAGGTATCTATAGACTTTGATAACTTCACTGATGACCATGAAAGATGATGGTGTTTGGAGTATACTTTAACTACAGTAAGAAGCTGATGAAGGGGGAAAAAAATTTGAAACCCTTCACATACGAGTGCCATCAATATGAATATATCAAATGTTATGTCTGTATCTGAGAAAAATATGCATAGCATACTGCTTATTCTCAGTTTCCCTTATGACAATGCATGCGCTAATACATTTGGTGGCTCAACAGGTCAGTTTTTTGATTCATCAAAAAGCTACCTCTTTCACTTTTCAGACACAAAATTATATTTAATTATTGAAAATAGTTTAAATGAACACCATTACTAATGGTTTTTTTGTGTCATTTAACAAAACAGTACTTAATCAATTTTGCTAGGAGACAGGTATGTGGCAACCAGCTGAAAAACTGTTTTTATATTATTTTCTGAATATTTAAAAAGCGTTTACAAATCACTTAAATTTCTAAAACATCACACACAGAAAAGCATAAAACACCACCAAAGAAGGTAGAATTTTTCTTTCTATTGCATCATACTTCAAAAAGCAAGTGAATATGGACATGCGAAAAGTTCCAGAACATGAAGCCTAACGAAATGCAAACACTTGCCCTCTGCCACCCAAAATATACATTGTCTCCTGTTGATTGACTTAACTGAACCACAGAGGACATTACAGCCAGTATTTCCTGTTTGCTTTCAGTGTCGTTTTACACAACCAAAAGCAAAAGTGTTTTGGGGGGAAGCCCAAAATATTCTATGCAGCAATCTTCACTTTAAATTGCTATTTTCTCATGAGAAACATAGGTTGAGATACATCCAAAGACAGAATTTCCTCCTTCAGCAAATATAAACACTATTAAGGTATCATTTCAGAATGACTTTTTAATAATCACTTCAGCATATGAGGAAATACTATGGCACAAAAATTAATAATTATTATTTCATGAATCACAATCCAGAAAAGCAAAAATCCTCTGAAACAACATACTTCCTGAATAAAAGAAAAAAAGTCAAACAATGCCATTATTTATGTAGCTGTTCTCAAGAAAGACAATAATATGACAGAAAATCATCCTAAATCTCACTTTCTCATGTTATGCAGCGTCTCCTACATTCTACAAACTATATATAGAGAAGAGTTATTGTACACATGTACATTGTTATGTCGCACTTCCTCAATTAGGTGACTTCAGTTGTGGAACAAAAGTTCAACACCAGAACTAAAGAGTATTGTATCATCTAAGTCTGACACATATAGCTATATAACCATTATCACATTTCTTGTTAAAGTTCAGGTTATCTAGGGCTTTTCACTGGAAAAAGAATAAATCCCCAATTCACTAAGATATGGACACTCCTTTGTTATCCATCTCTAACTTTCTAGGGTTACCTTTCTAAGTGTTAAAAGCATGGCTATTTCTTCTTTAGTAATATTAACAATATAATGTCTCTTTTTATATACACTGAGCTACAATTTTAGGAAAGTGAGGAGTACTGGAGTCGGGTAGTTATCTAGTATTTTGTCAAGGGATGTCACCTTAGACTACATTCTCTAAGGAAGATTAAAGAAAAAGTTACTGAAGGTTAAAATAGCTGTACAAATACAGTACTAAAAAAAATATTATTTTTACGTACAGGATGAATTCTCATAGGGAAAATAAATATTGCCTATTGCCTAAAATTAAAATATTAGAAGTGTGCTTAGCTGATTCAATGCAAGACAAATCCGTTTGGGAAATTATTACACAATAGATTCATAGAAATAGCCTGAAGAAAGTATGAGGAAAATCAAATCCTTGATAACAATCACTCCTCAAGGGAAAAATCAGTTGGTCTGTCTTCTTCTGGTATAAAACATGTTAAATGTTCCAAATAATAATTGCCATCGTGCCTAAAAAAACATTGCCCACAAGTTTGAAACAATGCTTTTGGATGTGATTTTCTAGGTAAGCTTTGTGACTGATAATAAACTAAATCCAGAAAATCTTATCTAAAGACATAAAATCAATTTTCTTTTCTTAAGTAATATAAAAGCTTATTTTTTTATAGATCTTATAAAAGCAGTTTCAAACTTCCAACACGATTGATCAGGCTGGCTTGGAAAATGCACAAAAGGCAAAATTTAGATACTGCTACATCATCTACTATTTCAAAATCCTTAAAATTTATGCTCATTTACTTTTTTCATAATTACAGCTGAAGTAACCAAAGGTTATTTTGTCAAAAAAAAAGATCAAAATTGAACTAGTGCTGAGGGCCTTTAGAAGACATTTCTCTGCATGAAGCCAGTAGTAACTTCCTTGCACAGAGTGACATTCACTGAAAGAACCAGAAAAGAGATGCATTTAAATTGATAGGATTATGGAACTTTTGACATCAGCCGTATGGTCTCATCCACAGAAACAAGGATTCTATTAGTCTGGGATAAGAAGGGTTGAACAGTCATATGTGCAAATGGTGTATCGGCATACTTACAGAGCTAGAAACTTCAATGATCTCCTTGATGAGAATCATTGAGAGACACAGCAGAGTATCTCCGCACTGGATTAACTTTAATAAATTAGATATAATACATTGTGGATTTGTAATATCTCCGGAGTGTCCTTAGGTTACATTATTAAGTTAGCCTTGGAGTTAGTAATAGAATAATGACACAAAATTTCCTGAGGCACTGAGGAAGATCACGGAATACATCTGGCTTCAACCTAGAGTGTTGTCAAAGTCAACTTTCCTCCATAACTAATTGCCTGATTTTTATAAAATGTCCCTCAAAAAAAATTATAAAAAAGTCTTAAAAAATTATACATAGTGGTAATTCCACAGGAAGATGCATGTCAGAATAAAATACATTAATTTACATCTGGGAAGATTAATTCTGAAGGTCAGAAAATGGTAGGGTAAAAGGATATTAATTCTAAATTAATTTATTTTTAAAAGAGAGTGTTTTGATTGATGAGATTATATGTTATAAAAAAAAGTTTTGGTAACTATCAAAATGCTTTTGTCATTACATTAAGCAGTTTTTTCCCGCGTGCTCTGTCTGGTTTCATTTACATATTTTAGTAAACAAACAGGTTTGGGGAGCACTAAGAGTTTTATTTCTTTTCGGGATCTTGTTGAGAAGTCCTACTTTCATTGCCATCGTGGTTTAAACCAAGATGGTTACCCAGCTCCATGCAGCCTCATGCTCACTGCCCTCCTGGTGGGATAAGGGAGAGAATTGGAAGAGTAAAAGTATGAAAAATAATGGCTTGAGAAGAAGGCTGTTTAATAGGTAAAGCAAAACTCGTGCACACAAACAAAGCAAAACAAGGAATTCATTCATCACTTGCCATGGGCAGACAGGTGTTCGGTTTTCACCAGGAAAGTAGGGGTCCATTGAATGTAACCGTGATGTGGGATAACAAATGCCATCATTCTGGATGTCCCCTTCCTTCCTTCTTTTTGCCCCAGCTCGATGTGCTGAGCATGATGCCATGTGCTATGGGATGTCCCCTTCGTCAGTTGGAGTCAGCTGTCCCAGCTGTGTCCCCTCTCAATTCCTTGTGCACCCCCAACCTCCTCACTGGTGGAGTGGGGTGAGGAGCAGGAAAGGCCTTGATTCTGTGCTATCACTGCTCAGCAACAGCAAAAATCCCCCGTGTTATCACCACTATTGCCAGCACAAATCCAAAAAACAACCCCCTGCTAGGTACTGTGAAGAAAACTAACTTCACTCCAGCCAAAACCTTCACAACTGCTCACAGAACTCTGCAGTCCAAAAGCTGCCTCCATGTTTGTGAGCTTAATGAGGCTGCTGTTTAATGATGAGGTCAGCTAATGCTGAAGTCTGGTCAGGCTTCTTTCCTGGTTATCCTGTGAAATCCTTTAGTACTAGTTCAGTTCAGCTTGCTGAGACCTGGCTTGATGAAGATGTTTCTGTTTTGGTTGGGGTTTGCAGGCAATATGCTCAAATAGTTTTCAATTACAACCTTTTAAGGATTGGAAGGTGTTATGGTTTGATTCCGGCTAAAAGCCGAGAGCCCACACATAGATCTAAAATTTCTCAGAGAAGGAAAAAAAACCCTCGGCTTTTGTGATAAGGATTACAAGCAACTGTTTATTAACTACTTCACATAAGCAAAACAGGCTCTAACTTAGAATATTAAGTATTTACTACTACTACTACTACTAAAATCAGAGCTTAAGAGTTTAAGGGTGAGAAGTTTGATAGTTGTTACAGACACCTTTCTCCCCCCACCCCTCCCTTTTAAGATCCTTCACCTTCCCCCAGCAGCTCGGGAAGGCAGGTGTGTGGGGGGGGGGGTTACAGTCAGACGTGGTCTTTGCTGCTGTTCAGAAGAGAGAGAGAGTCCCACCCCAGCTTTCCTCGTGGGGTCCTTTATTATACTGACAACAGCTTTCCAGGTATTGTTGTCACGTAAGTCACTTTACCATAGGTGCAGTCATTCAGGTGCTGCTCAGCTGCTTCAGTGTAGATTCTCACGGGCCACCAGTCCTCCCAGGAAATGCTGCTCTGCTGCTCCAGCATCTCTTCTTCTCACGGCCCACAGGACTCCACCAGGCCCCTCTGCTCCAAACACAGTGTCACAGCCTCTCTTTTCCAGCACTTTTCTGTTCCAGCGTGGAAAAATCTCCCAGTCTTTCCACGGGTTCTCAGATGAAATCTTTGCTCCTATGATTCCTCACAGATTGCTGGGGCCCTATTTCAGTGTTTAAGGCATCTTCTCTTTCTCCTTCCCTCCGACCTTGGTGTTAATCAAACTTCACACCCTCCTTTCTCTTAAGCCACCAAGATGTTCTGTGCAGCTTTTTTTCCTACTCCTTCTTAAATATGTTATCACAGAGGCATTAAGAGTTGACCTTGAGCTAGCTTAGAGCAGAGAAAAACTCCAGCAGCTTCTTAAAGAAGCCTCTCTCCTAGCCCTCCCCAGCTAATAAAAAACTCTGGCTACTTAAAACCACAACAGAAGGAATGAAAAGGAAAGGTCAGAGTTTGTGATGGAGAGATGGGTTTTGCCTATTTTAGTAACAGCTGCTCATGGAACTGCACCATGTGAATTTAATTCTCCATCCATATAGAGTCCTGGACTTCATATGGAAAGCCTTTCTTTGAATTATTTTGATTGTTTTGAATCTTTCCTGATCTCAGAATAGAAGGTATGTAGTTTACACTAGCAAATTAAAGGAGAAACAAAATAGAGCAAAAATACTTAGGAAAGTGATAAGTAAGAGTGAATTCAGAAAGCAGAGGCAAAAGGAATCAAAGGAACAAAAATAATATCCCAACTAGATGAAACACATAACACAATACAAATGTCATTTTTTTAATATATAAGTTGAAATAAAATATTTTACTTTTCCATAACTGTAGAACATTTTCTATGTGATAAGAAGCATTGATAACAGGTTATCAGAGTAATGAGTTACTTTTACACACCCACACATCATTTACTTTCCAATAATTATCAAAAATTTAATTTGCTTCCACTTCCAGTGTATGGCATGGTTTTTTCAGTGTTCTAGCATGCTTATGGTTCATGAGTCACACAGAATAAAACATGATAAGAAGCGGGTCTAAAAGATTAAATTTGAGTAATGAAATTATTGTAGTATAATTTCAACTCTGACCTTAAAAATCTAGCAAATTGTTCATACTCTTCAATTTTCATGTTAAGACAGTGTCCTTGTATCAAAGTCCATCATATGTTAACTTGCATTTTAAGCATAATAAATGGAAGTCATGTTGCTGAAGATCAAGTTGATAGGGAATTTCCTGCATCAGTTGAGCAGCAACTGCCTTTGAAGACATCATTGAGAGATAGTAGCTGTTTACCCTAACAAGTAAGATTTAAATAAGAAACAGTCACTTACAGTTATAATATTGTGTGATTTAATATGCTGTTTGCTTAGCTGTACTTGCTTAGCATGAGTAGCTAGGTTTGCTGGAGCCTTAGGCTGCAAGCTGTGGACTTTCACTTATACATGATTTTCTCTGGAACAGAGTTAATTTTCTTAGTAATTTTCCTAGTAGCTGATACAGTGCAGTGTTTTGAATTTAGTATGAGAATAATGTTGACAACATACTGATGTTTTAGTTGTTGCTGTAGTCTTAATTCTAAATAAAAGGATTCTTAGTTTCACATGGTCTGTTGACTGAGCTAGTGCATAAGAAGCAGAAACCAGAAGATGAGGAGGCTACAGCTGCCAGCAGAAGTGGCAATGTGGCAAGATAAGAACAGTTAACCTGTGTGGAAACAGAGTAAGAATCCAATAAGGTGTTATAAGACACCAGACTAAAAATCACCATTGGACCAAAAGGCACGTGCAAGGCATATGAAGAGCATGAGGAGAATGGTGCACAGACTGCAAGGGTACAAAAGTCCGGGGATTTCTTTGTTCTGAATCCCTCTCTGGAGGGCCTTAGCTCAAGCTGACATCCTTTATTTATTTATTTATTTATTCTCCAGCACCTGAGGTTCTGCTATGGGAAATCTAAGGGTCAAGCCTGAAGAAGGAGGAAGCGCACCTTAGAGTGTGTGTGAGCAAGGAGTCAGAGGGACACCCATTAGCTCACTGGAGCTGCCTGCTGTGAAGGGTTTCTGGTTCTAGCAGTTAAAGTCTTAAGTGGTAGATGTGCAACTCCTTGAACGGTGTGAAAATGCCTGGACAGTGGTTTCTCATTTAACAGATATGACCAGCTTAGCCATGCTTTTCTTTTAATGATATTTTATGTCATTCTTATTGTTGTGGCTTTAAGCAGAGACTGGAATCTTCTTTATGTCAGCACAAGAATGAGCAACAAAGGAAAAGAGGTAAAACAGACCAGAGAAATTGGGCTGTATCTGGTGATATCAAAAAGTCATCACAGAGTCCTCAGAAACTCTGCAATTTCACCCCCAGCATACTAAGACATGCTCTGGAAGCTCCAGCCAAGAACACACACCCTTGTCTCCAGACAACAGCATCTAGGGCCTGGGAGGGTAGTTTGGGCTGACCACCATCCTCATTGTCCCACACATCCAGCTGCCCAAGATCCTTGTTCAACAGCCTCCTAGCATTCACTTTTTTTCTTTAACAAGAAGGCTGCTTAACACATTTGTTGCAGTTTCCCAGCTTAAACTGTGACCTACTTTCAGAGGTGATGACTACAAAAACTGAGATGCCCAGGCCCTACATACTTCCTCCATTATATGATTAGCCTAGACCATTCATTTCCTCGATCTCTGCTGCATTCCTGTAACATAAACAAAACTCAAACCCCCACAAAAACCCCCCTAATCCAAATCCTGTATAACTGCAAAGATACCCTTTACGCTTCCAAAACTCCCAGAGAAACAGGACTTTATCTCATTCCTTGTCATACTTTATCACCCAGCATCTGATGTCAGACTCAGCTCAGTCCCTCTTCCATTTGTTCTCAAATGTGACTCTTATTCTATCATAGCCACCTCAACAGCTGGTCTACATGGCTCTGACTGGGAATGGTGTCTTGTGTCAGAAAGGCCAAGTGTAGTTTCAAGAGATAGGTAGGCTTCACAGTGAGGAGGTCATACATCCTGTGCTCAGCCTGCACCAGTCCACACTGCGATATGCTTTGCTGTCCAGCTGAGTTTCTAGCCTGACATCCCTCACTGTTTGTGTGCCTACACAGCACATCTGACCACATTTGTGCCAGGATGAGATTCCCACGTCTGTCTAGGAGAGGGACAGAGTAGGAGGAGACAAAGAGGGTGACCCTGGGACTTTATACACATCTCTAATCTTCCCCATATCTCTAAAGGATGGCTTGTATGATCCCAGCTGCTAAACCTACACCCAGGTTCCCAACAGACTTCTGTCCTGCAGTTGCTGGTGGTTAAGCAGATAGAAAAAGTCCCTCCAATGAATCCTGAGGTGCTGGCAGCTGTACAATAGCATAGAGTGGATCTTTCACACCACTGGTAAGCAGTGTGATCTGTGAGAAAAGTCCTTCCCTTGTATCCCCAGCTTTCCCTAACTAAGGCTGTGGATGATTAGGATTGATACAACAATATCAAAGGGTGAGGACAGACTACTAATTCTGACCAAAAACTATCATGGATTATCAGAACATGGATAAGAGATTCTATAAATCTCACCGCAATCTTTACATTACAATCTTTGCAAGTTTTACATTAGCCAAGGATTTTACAATTCTAGTGAGCCACCATCAAGTTTTTCGACTATAAGTTGAACTTATTCCTAAGGTCACTGAAGGCACCACCCAGACACCTCTAGTAAGATAACCACGTATTACCACAAAATTACCCTTAAAATGCCCTTTAAATATAGTGATAAGATTTCCTTATCAAAGTCCCAGCTGGATCACCAGCATACAGAGCTGTAAAGCATTTATACAAATGATGGGTGGGATACTTGGATGTCTCCAAGACAGGGGATGGCATAAAAAGGTTTGCTTGGGTTTTGGTTTCAGGGGAAGCTACAAAAGTTTTGGGTTCATGGGATACTTTCAGAGGACTATGAGAGTGGCTAGTGTAGATAAGCATCTCTCAGATGGCAGAATACAACTTCTCAGCAGTCATTCTTCTGCATTTGAGGTTTCTCCACCAGAAGAGCCGGAACGTATATCTGAGCTGTCACTGAGCAACTAACGAACTACACACAGGATTAGTTGCAGACAGTTTTAAAATTGCTTTCTTATAGCTTTCACTTGTGTAAGCACAATTTACAGAATATGATTATTGTTATACTTTTATCACGGTATACAAGCCCATGTATGAACACACTATTATTTGTGTTAATAACTGACCTTCTTTTTAAAGATACATTCTCAGTTTGAATCTAATAAATTGTGAGTTGCACTTTGTAGAACTTTTCTATAGCAGTGAGCTGGAGTATTTTTTGTTCATATTTCACTACTCTAAAATGCATTTTATACATGATGTTAAGTTTCCCTTGCAATAGAATTGCTTAATTTCTACTGATAAAATGAACTGTTACCCGAGGTTGACTTAACAACTTCTCTGGCAATAACATAATAATCAGCCTGTTATTAGCAGCTATTTATTGGTACATTTAATATAATTAGGCCATTATTATGTAATTATGTTATTATTAAATACTACGTCATGTAAAGCTACTCCTTTTGGACAGGAAGAATAATAGAATACAGTACCTTTTTCATTTTCTAAGGACTTTAACATATTTTTAAAATTACTTTCAAACCATAAAAATAATTTCTAATTTACTTACATAGAGTTCTGAAAGAATATTAGGAAAAATGCATTCTGAAAAGTTTTGAATAATGGCAGGAAAATTTGCAAGAATTTGTGAATTTCCTTTCCCAGTGATATCTTACCATTTCAACCTCATTCATTAAAACTTTGCATATAGAAGAAAATAATACAAGGAAAAATAAATAAAGAAGCAAATCTCCTTAATCTTGAAAGTAAGCCTATGTAAATAAAATGCCTGCATTTAGTATCACTTGTTGAATATGCTATAAGCATCTGAGATGTTTATACTTTACTATAAATTAAATTTTAAAAAATCTGGAGCTTCAAAATATTTTATTGAGACAATAATAATTTCCATTTCATGTATAAACATAGCTTAAGATTGACCAGATTTATATATTCTTCAGGAAAGAAAAAAGAAAATCTTCTCAGCTTTGTCATATAAGAAAGAACTCTTGGCCAAATTTCAAAATCCCTTCTACTTACATTTCTGTGTAAATTTTAAAATCACTGTCGTAGACGAAATAACCATAAGATATGAGATGTCCACAAATGCAGTAGTCTATCCATCTTATAAATTTTACTTTTAGCAGAAGAATTTTTTTTCTGGATTTTTTTGGCACAGCCACCCACACATACCTTCATATCTTGGCCTAGTTAGAGTGCAGCATCTATTTCAACATTCCACATGTATTTTCAGGTTAAAGAAATCAATTTCTTTTCAGACTTTGAGAATCAAAATGCTTATAAAACACATCATATTTGTGTTAGCTATAGGAACACATCCAAACAGATTCTGACTGCTAAGCTGGTCATTAGCTATTCCTTACTAGGAAATTATTGAGTTAGACTAAAGGATATATAAAGTAATTTGTAGCCATCATATTGATCATTAATCAAATACCCAAAGGCTTAAGGTTCAAAATACCCCTGTGGACCCATCCGGATTTATAAATTCTTCTCAAATGCCATTGAGGGCAGAATATGCTGCCTAAAGCCCACCAATGGAACCTGTTTAGTGATTTTAAAAAATACCTATTATGTGATCGTCATGCCTAAATATCTGGAACACTTATGGAAACCTGCAGGAATTACTGTGTTCATGGTTGACTAGACAAGGAAAGACAGATTTGATGTGAAGAAGGTCACAAAAACAAATTAGCACAGAGTAAGAAGTCACTATTCCCACTTCTTTTAGTGCCTGAAGGAATACATTTAGGAGTGAGGCAGCAGGACCACTCTTCAATGCAGCTGATGATATCCATCAAGTAATTAGCCTTGCTCTTACTGCCTTGGAAATACAAATAGTCTGAGTAGCATCAGTTGAAATTTTTCTAAAGCAAGAAAATCTGATATTCAAAAGCTGATTGAAAATCTGTCAGCACTAAAAAGATAATTTCATGTGAGAGGTATGGAACTGCATTAATCTCTGTCATAACTTGCTTCCAATCATTAAGTTACCCTTGGATGAGTTTAGGCTGCCCATATAGAAAGATAAAAACCACCAGAGAGGGTCAGAGTTAATTGAGTCCATCCTACTTCAAACCTAAAAAAAAGCAATAAAGACAAAAATAGACCATTTCTATTAAATGAGCCGAGATTTTGTAATAGCTATGGTGCCAGCTAGATTAGAAAGTAATTGGTGCGAATTAGTGCAGTTAGACTAAAAAGTCAAATCTGAATAGGGATTTTGTTTTTCTTTGTTTTCAAAGTTAGAATCTGTTACCATGAGCGCTCTGTTTACAGCCAAAAGTGAAAATAAGAAAACTCTAAAAAATGGAATTATTTATTGAATGAATTAACCTCTATTTATATTAATTAGAATAAAACACTTTAAAGGAATTATACTTCAGTCAATAAAATAGTTCAAAATATAATTTGAAACAAGACAAATAAAAACACTGAATTAAGAGAAATCTGAACTACTTGCAACTACGCAAAGGTTAGTCCTGTAACGAGAAAGTAAACCATGCTTTGGTTATAAGAAAAACAAAGAGTATGACTGTCCATAAAATAATAATAATTAGACCATGAAAACCAGATTCTGGTAAATATTCCATTGCTGAAAAATATTTAAAAGTTTTGAAGTCATTCAAGGAAAGAGATACTTTTAACTTGTAGCCTGTCAGTTTCCTGAAAGAATAACACAAAGGAAACAAGGATTTGTGTGTCTCTGTATAGACATATCCAAAGAAATATTGGCTTATTCGTCAAAGCCGAATGTCTTGCAACATTTGGATGGATACTCAAGAGTAGATACATCTGGAGACAGACTCACAAATCTCTGATGTGGAGTTCTCATTCAACAAAGACGGAACAAATATGGATCATACTACTGGTTGATGGGTTTATGGTGATAAGGTAGGAAGATGAAGTAAGTGAAAAGAAATTATTTCTTAAGGCAAAGAGTCTGAAACCTGTTACTGCCTTCCTCAGCACTCTCAAGGCTACTTGAGTAGCTCCTGCATGGGAAACCAAGGCCAGGCCTTCTAAAAACAAAGACAAAGGACATTAATTCTTGAGACTGTTTATCAGTCTTTCTCATCCCTTTCAGCTCTGACAGCAGTTACCATATAATTTTCTTTTTTCTGTTTCATAACTTTACTCCTACAGTGCAGATGGGAAAAGATGATCTTCCTCAATGGAAAGTAGCAGAAGTCCTTTCCTATTACTGGGTTTTTTTTCTGCCAGTTCATATAATGTAACATTATTGAGTAAATTCCAAGAGTCCTGGGAGTTACCAGATCTAGTGGTAGAATGGAAGTAGAACCCACCTGCGAATTTATCAGGCTGACTTGATGCAGAAAGTTGCCCATATACTCTCTTAATTTTAGAACTCCAGGAAATAGTTAAACCTGACTGTGAAGAGGTAGGAATTTGTTTCTGAAAAATGTTCTTTGCCATGGTGCTTAATACCTGCTTGTTATTACTAGTAGCAATGATGCCTTCTGTAAGGTACTTGATATCATTTTGCAGGAAAATAATTGCAGGATTTTATTTGTATTGAATTTGGTCCTCAAGAGAGACTAATGGTGTTGCATGTGCAATTCTGGGTAGAATTTCCTCACTCTGCTTCTCTGCACTAGTAGTTTAGAGAGTATATTATTGAAAGTCACCTTTCAATTTTAATGATCTTGTGTTGTGTGCACATAGTGCATTTATAAGCACATAGGAGAATATTTAAATATTTTTGATTGATGTGCATATTACTGTTTTTTTCTAATCTAAGTATTTTTAACCACAGAAAATAATGCAAAATATATGCAGAATTAATCGATTTTAAGCGTTCTGCTTGTAAATATTATACTCCAGTCAAATAACAAGTTGACATCTTGGGATTGGAACAGAAAGACAAAATAGATGGAAGGAGTACAGACTACAGACACATACATAGACATTTACACTTTTTGTGAAATGAAGATGAAAGCCTTGGGGTGTTTTGTATTGTCACTGCAAATTAATTTAAGGGTTTTTTTTTACTTTGACAGAAAGCCTCTTATAGTTCCATAGAGATATAGAGTGGTATTTAATAAACAAGAATATACCATCAAAAAGGTGGCAAGTGTTCACCCAGCAGGATGAAGGAAAAAAGTTCTTCATTTACCTTTGAATATATACTTGAATGCTTAATATGTATCCCATTATATATGTCTCTATCACAATCAAATGTCATTTATAATGGACAGTGCAGCAAAAAGGTTCTGGTGAATGGACTGGGCTCGTACAATTGCTTGAAAAGCCCATTATTAAGGAATACTCCTAAAAGAGGTTATTGATCATGCATTTTATGCATATTATTATTGCCCTTTACTTTCAAGACATAAAAACTATTTTACAGTATGCAGAATGCATTTGACATTTAAAGGTTATAACTGTTGGCTTTGACAGAAAAAAAAAGGTTTAGTTGCAGAATGACATAACCTTGGAAGATAATGAGTGAAAAATTTCAATGTAAGTTTACATAATTTAATGCTCCTGTTCAAGCCTTGCCAGCATATTTTCGGTTTTCACAGGTTGTGCAAGATGAACATAAATGACTTGACAATTATACAATTTTATGTCAGACACTGCATGTGTTTTGCTTTTGACTGTATGAAATGGCCTAATACAATCAATTTGATAAATCACTTCACAGGGGAAGTAATAAACAGCAATGTCCTGAAAATATTTTGGTATACGAGCCTATACCAGGCTACTATGAAGTTAGGCTAAATTTAAGGAATGCCAATACCTCATCCTATAGTGAGCAAAACGGCTGGCAAGATGCAAAATTTCCACTGCATTCAGAAGGAGCACACCTAGTTCTTGCTTTCCTTCTGTAGAGATGCTGAAGCACCATGACAATTTGGCTATAGCTGAGTTGGTGTGACAACAGTCAATGTTTTTAATCATCCTTCACTTGTGGATTTCCTGTAAACAAACAAGAAGTTGGTAAAAAGATGTTACTTGAATTACAGAGTTACAAAGTGCAGGAAAGGCCAGCTCATTCTCACAATAAAAAAATATAGTAATGGTGAGTTCTGGTTTTTCTATGAAAGTGTTTTCTAAGAAGATGTTATAAATTTTCTGTGAAACAAGGTGAAAATTCAGGAAGCAACCCGATAGTGTGCGTATAGGTTGGCTATGCGATGTAGTGCCCTGTTGATCTCAGGCAGGTTGTGTCTTGCCAGAATGCGTGATTTGAATCACAGAGTTTACCCTGCTTCCCACCTGTACATCATTTTGTCCAAGAAGAAATTTGAACATCAAGACTTTCAGATGCATGGATATAGAACACTACAATACATCATCTTAAAAAGGAAGTAATTAATTTTTTACCAGGCATTTGGTAATCACCAAATGAGTGAGCAATATACACCATACGGGTTTTAGTAATACTGGCTTTAAGACGTTAGTTTATGTAGAAGCCCAAACGATAAGGGACTATGTGTATGTCTCAAACATAGACAGCTGGATAGCTATGGAGCCAGCCAAGGATTGTTTGTAAGAACATGCTGTGAGAAAGATCAGGATGTGGCTGGAGAAGGGGACCATACGGAGGCAGGAAAGACTTTTCTGGAACAAACACCCTTGTTCTGGCTCCTAGAGATATGCATAACACAGTGGAAGCTTAGAAATGAGACCAAGAAGTGGGCACATGCTTTGATAACTTGTTAGCTTAGCTGCCTCAATGCCTATTAATTGGAGAAAAAAGATTCGACCTTTGAAGAAGACCATGTTCTTAGCAAGTGCATGAATGGTTTGATGAGTGTTCTAAATCAAGGATGAAAACAGCCTTGAGATCTTGTGACAAAGGAAATAAATAAAAGCCAAGGATGTGAGAGCCAGAAATTATTTTCAGAAGCTGATTGGCTTTGGAAAAAGATGGCTGCCTGTAATGATCTTTGTGGATGACAGGAAGATGGATGTTTATGCAGCTAACTATCTCAAGAGATGTATCAATAAATGGGACCTCGCAGAGAGAGATGAACAGAAAAACATGGAAGGATGAGGTGAGTGAGTTCCTGAAACTAAATGCTGTGTGCTGAGTCTTTCTTTCCATCATCGGTATCCCCTTGTCACTTCTGTAGGCATGGCCTGTTGACTAAAGGCTGACCCAATAGAGGGGGATCAAGACCATCAAAGACTGTCACCAGAAAGAACGATTTCAAATTAACATGAAGGAATACAGACTGTTTGGGGTTTTTTTTTGATAAATGAGTAGGAAGGGAATACATGTCCATGTATTTGGACAACTTTTTATTTTCACTTTGGGTAAGTAGTGAACTCTATTCAATTAACTCCAACTATAAGAATTCAACAAAATAATTTTCTTCTTCTGTAGTGTGGCGATAAAAGGGCACAGACCCCCCTGTGATGCAAAGCGAATCAAAAGGGAATCCTTCTATTGAGATACAGCATTGTTTTTTATACTTTGTAATAGTCTACCTGTTTGATTGTTTATCCTGTTCTGGATAACTTTAGCTTTAGCAATAGGGTGCTTAAGGCCAAGCCCTTAACCAATCAGCTGACAGTCAGGTGTCCACGAGCCTTGCACCAGCCTTCTCATCCAGTCACAGGTGTGGTCACGCTGTGTTCACGCACTGTCCCAAATATGGTGTGTTTCCATCCTCCTGTTCTCATGAAGGTTTTCTCTCCATATATGGTTTTTCCTTTTCTGGCGTCTTTGTCAGCTACAAGCCTGCCAATAATTAAACATGTGCTGTTAAGCTACCCTATCATAAACTGCCACATTCTTCCACTATAATTTTCTAAGTATATGGTTATATGGATATGGAGTATATGCATAATATAGCTCCTGAAATTCTAGGAATTGTATCTTTACTTTTCACAGATCAGATACAATACCTGCATATAAACTATCGGAGTCCAGGATATCTGGACTACACCTCAAATTGCCCTGGAGACCCCAGGAGGATACAGTCTTTGATCTGTGTCCCTGGGAAAAGCTTCCAACACTCATGGAAGAAGCAAAAGCAGCAAAAATATAACTTAGATCATAGTTTAGTTTGTCACAGAAGTGAAACTTGTAGTTTTAGGTTTTGTAATATGGATATAAAAGAAGACAAGATGGAGGATTTGGGGTGTTGCCTTGAGTTCTTTCTTCTTCTTCTTGCTCCTTGTACTGCAGTAGAGGTGGCACGTAGGCATTGGTAGAATAGATTTGAGGTAGAAGAAACCTGTTAGCAACAAGTTATGATTACTGGTACAGAATGGTAAATATGATACGTAGTATCCATTAATTGGTCATTAGAGTCCTTAAAACTTAGCAGCAGTCGCCATTCCATGGCTTTTGCAGCACATGCTTTGGTGTGTTAAACCCAGATTCAGGGTGACATGCTGAAGTTGTGATAAGAACTTAATAAACAACAAGAAAAACTGAGAAGCTGAGAATTCAATTCCCTTATCTGGTACTGAACTTTGATAATAAGAAGAAATGCTCAAAAACAGGAGCCAGGGTCATCCACAAAGTATTCTACAAGTGTTTCTACAATAAACCATTAAAGCTCCTGCTCTACTTTCTTCTTACACTTCATTCGGAGTTTATACTTTTCTTTCACTTCCCACATTTCCTCTTTCATAAACTAACCTATCAGTCTCCATAGTATTGTTCCTATCACTGTCTAGATTTTGCTGTGATTAAACCTTTTCCCACATCAACACTTTTGACTTTTTCATTCCTACAAATCCCTGTTCAGTGACTTCTAAAACCTCCAGATCTCCAGACTCTGGTCCAATCCTTCCTTTTATTTCTCCAGTGCCACAAATCAATACAAAAGCACTATCTTATCCCATTGAAATATCTGCTAGGTATTAAAATGAAAATGATGCTATGATGACCATCCTCTAAATACTAGAGATTTGTGCTCTTGGCTTAAATCTGGAAGATGAGTTCTGGCTGTTATGTAACTACAGCTCCCACATATTGCAGTGAAGAAGTCAAATGCTGCTGCTACCCTTTAAAAACATGCAGGCAGAGTGCTTAGTCTTGGAAATGCTTAAGTCTTCCTTTTGTTAACATTATCAGCAAATTAGGATCTGTCAAAGTAATTTCTGACCCATTATTTAAATAACAAAATGTTCAGAGCCCAACCTATGTCAAAGCTAAAATAACTCAAAGATAGATTTTGAGAATAAAGAGTAGACATCAGTCCCACATCTAGGCACAGTGCACACCAAATCTATGTGCTTTTTACATACTTTATATACTCTTGCTAAAGACCATTAGATCCTGTGGAAGCCATTTCATAAAAAGAAAGTTTGAAGGTATAGAGAAATCTGGACAAGCATCAAAGTTTCTTGAGTCTGAGACAAAAGCCTGATTGGTTTAAGAATCCTCAGAAAAAAAAAAAAGTACTGCTTTCTTGGGTTTTCCTTGTTGTTGTTTGGGTTTTGTTTGGCTTTGGTTTTGTTTTAGTTTTTTTTTTTCCCCCCCAGAAAAGTCTGCAAGAGGCTTCTAAATCACCTAAGAGGGACATGACCACAGGATAGTGGGATTGCCACCACTGCACATAGAAGCTGCCTGCTGAACACTGAGCCTCACTCCACTCCTGCCTCTGTCAGTTGTCTGTTCACTCCAACACACCACAGCAATGCCAGATCCTAACCCTAACCCTAACCCTCAACAGCCTTTCTTTTTTTTTCCTAAACTAATTTAAAATCTTTTCCTCAGACTTACAAATTGCTTACCAATGTCTTCATCATCCTATCACTATGAGTTTAGCTTTGAAAGGGCTCTTTAACTGTGAGAAAACATGTTGCTATCTTGAACACCCTGTCTATACAGATGAACCTGTTGACTGGCATGTAGTCAAATTATTTTAGCTTTTTTGCCAAAAAATCTGTGTGAATTCCACATGTGAATTCTAGATTATAAGAGAAAGAGCATGTGACACAAAAGTATATCAATCTGTGTTAGGGATCTCCTCTGTCATGGTCTCTTTTTTTTTGTACAGTCTTTATGCTGAGCAGTGGTTGGTACCCCTCTCAATTTGTAAGGTCTGTGCACAGAAGTCCATTCACAATTTTTTTTTCTAAGGAGCTTTGTTGAAGGAGTCATCAATATTTTTCAGGCACTTTTTTGTATTAGTAGTATGAAAACTGCCATCACCAAATGTATTAATAGAAAAACCTTGCTTAAAGTTGATTTACCAGGATGTCTAACTGCAATATCTTATTCCAAGTAGATGGCACCATCCTTTCTCCAGAGAGAAAGGTACGAGGATAACTCTGGAGAAGAGCCATGCTTAATGAGTTTGGGTTTTTGTTACTTTCCTGTTAACGATTTCTCCATTAAATAAAGCAATAGCATATATATGTATTTCTCTTTTAAAAGCAAAGGAAATAATTTATGACTTGTATGGCTTACTCGTATCTTTGCTCTTGACTCAATAGGACTTTGAACTTCATCTCACAGGAGAAATGTCCAGATGGGCTACAATAACTGAAAATGAGCAGATGATTTTATAACAGAAGCAAAATTGGTTGAATTAACTCCAGGAGCACTCTGATAAATATCCTGATCTAACATAGAGTATTTCCTAAAGACTGCGACTGACAAGAAGATAACTTGGAGTTTTAGAAAAAGGCTTTTAAGTCAACCCGTTGTTGATTGCATGGAACAGTAGGTGTTCATGGGAAATGCTATGACAATTGCATAGACAGAAATCTGGAAGCAGTCTCCTGAACAGCTAAGTTTGATTGTCATTCAGTACTTTTGCTATAGCTTCCTTGCATCCGATATGTGTTCATCATTGGACAAGAGAGGGGACAAAGTTGATTTTTTGATAGCTATGGGCCTCCTACATCACAGATCCAGCCCTGGCTCTTGTCAGAGGAATCAGGGGAATCTTTGTCTGTTCTGGTTTGCATTTCTTTGCAACATCCCTCTTGTTAACATTTCCCTAATGGAAAATAACTGGAAAGCAGCAGGACTGGGCTGTACTCCAGCCTTGTCCCAGCATTCACTTCAACTTGAAGACCATGTTTGAGGCCACCCTGGCAGTGAGGAATTCACAGAACTATAGCCTGACTTCAGCTCAAGGGTGCTGTCATCAGCACAATTAGGGACATAGAAATTGCCATATCAAACCAGGATAATGGACTGTCTAGCACAGTATCCTGAGGCCAGTAACAGATGGTTGGGAGAAAAATGTTTAGATACAATCAGTGGTAGGTAAATGTGGAACAGTCTTCTGTTAGAGAAGGTTTTCCTAATTTTTGTGGAAAATTAGATTTTACTCATTATTTTGCATGACACGCACATGCGCTTACCTGTGATATAACAAGTATTAATCTGAGGGAGACTGATAAGGAAAACCAAATGAGTAATAGAATAATGGCAAAGAGGAAAAGCTGGCATAGTGAATACCAAGGGTTCTTAATGAAGCAGTCACTGGGAAAAAAAAACTTGTCTGGAGCACATTAGGATGACAATGCTTAACAAAAATTAGGATCAAATTATTTATTGGACTTGAAAAATAATTATTTCAAAGGATGGAAAGAAAGCTTACTTGAGACAGAGGTTTATTAACAACACATGTTTAACATGGAGCAAAGCACCCCTGAGAACATGTCATAAGGCTTAAGGTATTTCTTTAAGATTTATAGAAGCACCTGACTGTGGAGGGATCTCCGCTGTTTGGAGTGGGCTGCAGATGCTTTTAAGTGTATCTGCTCCATGTTTTCCTGTCAATATAGTGTCATCATTCACTATGAATCTTTACAACTGACTATACAAAACATAATCTTAAAGGAAAAATATTTGCCTTTTGCAGAAGGGAATTTCACCACATCTTCTTTGGCTTCCTATAAGCAAGCATAAGTCCCGTAGTACCCTTGCCTACTGGGTTACTGTGGGGCATGGTGGTGAGGTGCTGTAGGACATTGTTTTCACCATGTCACATTGCACTTCACCTCCTCTGGATACTACTGGCTGCCTCTGTAGCTGGGGACCTTCCAGTTGCAGTTTTACTGGAGCCTGGGCTGTCAGTTGAATACAGTTTGCATATGTGGGCATATTGCCCATCTCCTTACCGGCTCTCCTCTGCCAAGCCTGAGTAGCCATGCAAAGGAGACCCAGATGGATGGGATTTCAGCACAAACCACATATTTTCTGAGGATCCAGCAGCACACTTGATGTTAATGCACATTGAAATATGGCCTACTGCTTCTCTATCCATCTTGTCACTGCCTCTGCCTACAAGGGTGAGATAAAGTTGCTGGTTCCTACAAATATTTCCTGCTCGCTTACAGAAGTGTCTCTACCTATGCTTCTGAAGAAGAGCTATGTGGAGCAAACAGATATCAAACATTTATTTTTTTGCCATTAGCATAATGGTGTACAAAATAATTTTTAAGGGGTTGCTGCATGAAATCCTGGCACATTTGATTACTGTTTCACTGTTCCACTGTAATTCAAAATTTTGGAATGGCTGGTTCTATCAGCCTCAGCTTCAAATTAAACTATTGTCTCCTATGCATTCCCCAATCACACAACACAATACCCTGGAGAAAAAGAAGGTTATGCTATTGACGTACGGAAAAAACCACAACTGGCATTAAGTGGTGATCTGGAAGGCATGTTTCATCCCAGAGCAAATTTGAGTGGCTAATTTTATGTCACAACAACAAACTCCTAAACGGATGTAATAAAACTACAAGGATGTGAACTATACCCACAGTAATAGTATTAAAAATTACATCCTTAATTAGCTAATTTTACTTTGCTGCCTCATAGCAAATTCATTTTAATTGTATTGTTCTTGGCTTTTTTTTATACAGTTTATTTATTTGAACAGAAACTCTTTATGTTATCAGTGTTCAGTGTTGCTTCTGTACTCTGAGTAGGTTGGAATGGGATACACTGTAAGAGAACTCACACTCAGTGAATATAAAAAATTGAGTATAAAAATATATTTACACTACTAAAAAAAAAGAAAATAAAGAAAATAAAGACAAATAGAAAGGTTTCCTTTATAAGTATCAATAATACTCCACACCATGGACTGATTGCATCATAATAACCAAAATTGTGGGTTTAAGTGTGCTAGCTTTATCAGTTATGTCAACACACCAAAAGACTCACTGAGAAGAAAATTGTCAAAGCTACACATGGAGTGTGTTCTACATAAGACTTCTCTCTCTACAACAAAAACCCAATGAAAATGCCTGCAAAACTCTTTATCTTGGCATGCACATAAATTTTCTTGAGGCTACAAAAGCTGACTATTCTACATAGCTTTGGAGCCCTGTCTGTGCTAAGGTGTGACTGAACTGGGCATTTACAGTGACGCTACTGATCAGTTCCCACAAAGCTGAACTTTCTCTTTTGGGTGTTCCTAAGCATAATCTGTCTGAATAAAGTGAGCTTTTGAACAGATAAATATTTTGTTAAGCTCTCCTTTGCTAAAGTCCCTCACACAGATTATGTTGACAGACATATGTAAGTTATCCCCTGGTTATGTACTTTGTTCTAAAAGACTGTGTCTATGGCACTTGAGACATATGGTTTTTTTTTTATTTTTTCAACCAAAATTAACCCCTAAACAACCCTTTGAAGCCCTCCTCAAGTTATTAGACCTAAAAACAATTGGTTGATGCTGTAAGGGGTTATTATATGTGCCTTGCTGTTCCCACAGCAACTTGACAGAGGATAAACCAAAGGCTGTCAGGGGAGGGAAAACTCTCCATGTGTCCAGATGCTGCAAGATGTTGCTGAATGTATCCCGAGGGCTCAGATGGACAGAGCAGGGCCAAGTACATCCTCAGCATATCCTGGATTCAAGAGCACTGCCGAAAATGTGATAGATGTAACAGGACAATGTTAACAAAAATATCCGAAGAAAGTAATTGCTTAGTGAATAACAGGAATGGTAGTAATTTCAAGGCCATTGTAGTGGGTTGACCTTGGCTGGATGTCAAATACTCAATAAAGTTGCTCTCTCACTCCCCTCTGCAACTGGACAGAGGAGAGAAAATATGATGAAGGATTCATGATTTGAGATAAGGACCAGGAGAGATTCCCCACGAATCACTGCCATGGGCAAAACAGACTCACAGTGGGAATATCAATCAAATTTATTACTAACAGAATCAGAGCAGGAGAATAAGAAGTAAAAATAAATCTTACAAACACCTTACTCCCACTGCTCCCTCCTTCCAAGTTCTACGAGGTGCAGGGAGACAAGGAATGGAGGTTACAGGCAGTTGTTGTTTCTGCCACTGCTCAGAGAGAGGAGTCATTCCCCTGCTCCAGCATGGGGTTCCTCCCACAGGACACAATCCTCAACGAACTTCTCCAGTGTAAGTTCATCCCATAGGCAACAGTTCTTCCCAAACTTCCACAGGTGCAGTCCTCCAGGCACAGGCTGTTCCAACATGGTTCCCCCACAGGGCCACAAATCTTACCGGCATGGGCTCCTCTCTCTATGGATCTGCAGTCCCTGCCAGGACGTTGCTCCAACTTGGGCCTCCCATGGGGTCACAGCCGTCTTCCAGCACCCACCTGCTCCGGGGTAGGCTCCTCCATGGGCTACAGGTGGATCTCTGCTCCCTGTGGTCCCCATGGGCTGCAGGGGCACAGCTGCTCCACCGTGGTCTTCACCACAGGCTGCAGGGGAACCTCAGCTCCAGTGCCTGGAGCACCTCCTGCCCCTCCTTCTCCACTGACCTTGGTGTCTGTATTGTTGTTCACATGTTCTCACTTTGCTCTTTTGTGGCTGCAATTTCATCTGTCCAATAACTTTTTTCCCCCTAAAATATGTTATCACAGAGGCGTTACTGTCACTCCTGATTGGCCTGGCCTTGACCAGCAGTAGGTCCGCCCCGGAGCCGGCTGGCGGTGGCTCTGCCAGACATGGGAGAAGCTTCTGGCAGTTTCTCACAGAAGCCATTCCTGTAGATCCCCGGCTACCAAAACCTAGTCACAGAAACCCAATATAGCCATCTTTCCAAGGCCTTCAGAATTCTGTGTTGTATAGATGGGGGTCAATGTCAGAGCATGGATGTTGAAAGGCATGGATCCATTTAAGACCAAAAAGTTAACGGGAGAGGAAATATCAGAGAATTCAGGCATCTAAATCTAGTCCCTTCGGCTGGCCAGTAGCTGCCTACCTACAGATTTTCAAAGGTATGGAGTACCTGCAAAAGAAAAAGTATTTTATTTAGCACACTTACCTAAACATGTACATAGGTACAAACTCCAAGGCTCCAAGGAGAATTCTACCTGCACATTTAAAACAAATCTAATTGTTAACCTGGAGTTTCAATGCAGCAGACACATCTGTAGTCAGTTCTGCTGCAAGCAGCAACTTGAACGTGCTGACAGGAGAGGGCACACTGTGTGTGACATAGGTGGAGGTTTTTTTGCCTTTTTTTTTTTTTAATTAATCATTAAAATGGAATAAATATGTCAGAATAAAAGATAAAAAGAAACAGTTGTTTATAAGGTGAAATGGACTATCTTGCAGAATCATATAAACATTTGCACTCTTTCTCTCATCCTCTCTGGAATACATTTCTTTATTCCTGAATATCTTTGATCTGATATTGTTTTATTCCACCTGTAACAACATGTAGTTGAAGATGCAGTTCATAAATAGGTGTTTGAACCCTTGTCACAAACAGGATGCAGTGGCTAGCAGCAGTAAAGCTGCAGGTGGTAGTAGATGGTAATAAAATTATTATTGTATTCCACTAAACATGCTGTGTTGGTGCAAGAGTTTAGTTCACTCTTATTAGTACGAGAAGTAACAATGCATTAGATAAATGGTAAGACAAGTATAGACAGCTATAAAAATGCAATATAAGTAAATAAAGATAAAAATAAAAAATTACAAAGAATATGTTACAAATAAAAGGCAAAGACACAGTGAACATGAAAAATAGGGACTAAACTTGAAAAAAGTGTTAAAATCACTCAAATTTCACAGAAAAGGTATCTAGCTCTTCATATTTGTAGTACTTTTATATTTGGGGATATGTTTTGAAGTATTTTGAAATGTTTTGTATTCTTTTTGGGAAGAAAGTAGATATTGTAACATTTTGCTGTACAGTCATAAGGGAAGATTGATGAAAATAACATCGATTCTCATAATCTCTATTTATGTGAACTTCTAAGTTTGTCTTACACTTATTTCCCACCTTAACAGCTTATAAGCTTTGCTCAGCATCCAAACTGCAGTGCTAATTAGCCTATACTTGGAAACTCATAAATTTCACTGAAGTTCTGGAAGATAACAATGAAAAATAATTTGTAACAAAGCAAAGTTTCAGAACTGGATTGGCTCTCTTGCTTACTGTGTATATAACCCCCATGTTCCAGCACATTACATATATACTATACATTTTTATATATATATATANTTGCCAAACTAGATTTTGCACTGTCTTCACATGTAGAACAGAAATTACATCAGATGAAAAAGACATTTTATGTGGTCAACCCGAAGGGAAGGGGAACGAAGGCATCTACATTCAGCAAATATATTCTGCCTCCCTGGTTCAACTGTTGCTGATTCAGCTGGTAGCATTTAAATGAAAGCTTCGGCTCCAGCTTTCAAAGTAGTCACAGAGTCCGCAACCCTCCTCCTCAGANGAGATTCATTCATACTCAAACTAAGGATGTTCCTATTCAATTTGCCCAATTCGTAAGTAGTAGCCTATTCCTAATGTTGGCAAACTATACCTGAACTTTCTGCTCTGATAATAAAAATATGTTATGAAGAATATTTTTTACCTTGGTGAAATGATGGACACCAGCATGACTTTCTGGAAAAAAAGAGGCATTTTGCTCAGTTGTGGAGGGTTTTGTTTTGTTTTTTTTGTTTTGATCTTGTTTTTATTGCAAATCCACNATGAAAAATCAGAAAGAATTCATTTTGTAAAATATGTTACTACCTTCCACCTTGAGTATGTGTTTGGGTGATAATCTTTATACTATGAGGGTTTCCTAAAACTTTCACTGTGGAGTCAAACTGCCAACTTCTGATCACAGCTTGGCAAAAAGAAAATGCAGCATGAGGTTTTTTCTCTCTTTTTTTTTTTTNATCTTGTTTTTATTGCAAATCCACATGTAGGAAAAGACACTATGCCACAATCCTCACTGAACTTGTTGTTGATGACAGGCTGTTGCACTAATTTCTTTTTGTGGTTTAATTTATAGCTGATTTGGGCAAATAAGCTATATGCATCTCAACATATATGATATATACAAGTCATTATATTATATTTTATA
>WEIV01008291.1:441678-466037 GCA_013390005.1 Calyptomena viridis
AATATTTAACTTAAAAAAAATTACCTCAGTTTAGCATAACTGATTATGTTTCAAAAAATCAATAAGGCTCAATTAGTTATTAGGCTTAAAAATGCACACAGCTATGTTGTTGAATTGAAGTATAATTGAGTTACATTATTCATTTTGTCTCTGTGAAAAAAAAAGGCCTCATAAGTCAAATGCCATGTCTCGGTGAATACATCTTTACTGATGTCAGAATGGGAAAAGATGGAAACACTAAAGTGTAATACAATGATTTAGAGAAGACTGATATGAATTTATTTTATCTCAGCTTCCTTTAGTTCCTACCTTTATGTGTCCTTTAGCTTGTGAATCATTGCTTCATAGTAAGCCTCATCCACTCAAGCTAACAGAAATCAAGAGACTACAGTAACCCCAACTCGCTTTTTTTGCTGGCACTCTGATTTCAGATGCAGCATAAAGAGAAATTTGAATGTCTTCCAGTCGTGGTCCTGCTTCATGATGAAATTAATGTCTAGGAAAATTTAAACTCCATTCTTCTTATCAGAGCTAGGGTATTGCTTTTTCTCTTTTTATTTCTGGTAGCTCACTGTGGCCGGTGACACACCAGAGCGTAAAGTCCTTGTCAAGAAGGATTAAAGCTAGGCAGTGTGTTTGTCTGCACAGCTGCCACCCTAGTCGTGTCCCTAATCTTGTCATGCAAACAGTTAAAAGCATGATGGCTATTTCCAGTGACCTCGTGGATGTATGTCTCCAACAGATCAAGCACGGGGAGGGGATTGCATCACATGACATTGCCATGGTCACAGGGGAATACCGAGGCATTACTGACACTATGGATATGTCCTCTTCTGCATCTCCAAAGGGTCTCTGCCAAGTACCGACTGATAGCAGCTCCCCATTGAGGTCCCCAGTGACTGTGTCGGCAGTTACACTCTGCTATACAACTTAATGCAGAATAGACCACAAACTCCAACCACAGGACAGTTTAAATGGATGACAGCTCTCTTTTAAAGGGCAGCAATATCAAGTAATGTTTCTATGTCTCATCTGTTTCAGATGATATTTTGTTATATGATAAATGAGCTTATAGGGCCAGATTTATTATTGTTTTTAATGCTTAAAGATGCATGTGGATTTATAGTCAAGTTTTTACAACTTTTTTAATAGATTGTACTGCTTCTGGCAAAAGGAAAACCTACTTCAGAGCTTGGGAAACACTGGTAAGGGTTTTTAAGGTATGTAAACCACTCCAGAGGCACAAGAGATATTATGGGAAAATAGAAAATGCTTATGAAAGCATGACAGACACACAAATAACTCCTTGAGTGGATGAAAGAGACTGATAAAAGAAGATACATACTTATTTCATACCAATTCATAGTTCATCAGTGTCAAATTGGATTCCCTTTTGTTAATATTCTCTATAAATTTTTTTCTTCTTCAGTTTGAACAGCAATATTGAATGGCATTATTGTGCATTAAATTTTCCGGTAAATTGCTACTTGGATCTTTTTGTTATATGCCCATAGATTTCTGATTGAAATTCATGGACCGGTTCATGGTCCACAATAAACATTGTGTTCTCATAAACACAGTTGCTCATTTATAGTTTTGTGCACCTAACAACAAATGCACAAGAAAAGGAATCTGATGGTGAATGCATAACACCAGAAAGAAGGAAGTATATAGATTTACATTTAACAAGCTACATTCTTACAAGATTTAACAAAGAAATTACAATTGTTATCTTGTGTTCAGCACAACATTCTCCCACTAAAACTATGATTTAGTAGGAAGTATTACTTCTGCGCATAATCAATATATTTGCTTTACAAGAAGTCAATTTGCTATGATGATGAGGAAAGCAAAAGGCATGTCACTTTCAAAACATTAAAGGAAAACTCCATGGGCAGCAAACAGTTACTGCTTCCAATAAAAAGGACTGTCATGGCAATTAATTTTCTTTTTCCTAGTTTTATTTTTCAACAATAAGAAAAAGAAATAATTATGTTTAAATTGTAATTGCTTCTCTTAAAAATAAAAATAATTCAAGAAATACAAACAAACAACTAAGAAAGTCTTCAGCTTTTATCTGCGCTTATACACAACACCACTAGCTATGTAAATGATTACAGTACTATTCTGGCAGTTATGCCACAAGGTACATATATGGCTAAGTGTAATAGGATACTTTCCAAGTAGTCTATGAGATGAATGGGAGAGGAAGACATAAAAATTGTCTAATTTGCAATGGTGGAAAATGCACCCTCATCAAATTCATTTTGTGAGCTGGAATTTCATAATTTCTTTTTAATATCTAAGGCTGCCGAAAAGAATTAATTTGTATACATAGATTTAAATAGGTTGGTTTCACTCTGCATAAAAAATCAAGTTCTGAAAAAGTTCTGAAATTTTCCATTTATGAAGTTTGTAAGATTTCCCACTTAAGCATCTGGGGAACTAAGTGTAATGAACTAAGTGTTCCAAGATAAGAGTGAATTTTGCAGTGTGGTAAGAGTAAATAAATGGTTAAAGAATTTAAAAAAATTGGATGGAGAGAAAGAAAAAATATAATTATGAATACTGAACTTTTATCTAGATTAATCTTTTATCTAGATTAATACATCTTATTTTTAGAATACACTTTACAGAGTAAAGAAAAGTGCTTTAGACACTGAAATATGTAGGGGTGAGGCTGTATGCACTAGGGAAGAGAAGAGCTAAATTCTTATGGAAATTTGGGCAGCTCCTCTTTCTATGGAAGTGACCAATTACCATTACCAATACCAGCCAGTTTCAAAGGAAAGGAAAAGCTTCACTTAAGACTTTTTCCATCAGAGTAAGCATCTAGCAACTTGACAAGTTATAAGTAAAACATAATTTATCTCTACATAACCCATATTTATGAATTAAAATGATTATGTTTTTGCTGTTACAATGCTAAAATTTTAGTTGTACTCAATTGAATTGGACATAGATGATTGTCACTTAGATAATTCTGCATGAAATTATTTTTTATTATATTTCACCCAAAGAGTTAAAAAATTTTCTCTTGCTAAATGATCACTACTCATGGTTTCAGACCAAAAAGCATTTCAGACAAAATGGATTTAATTGTATTGTTAGGAGCAGAAAAACTTAGGTGTCAGATTAGCATGGGCATAATGTTTGGCTCAGAACCTCCTATAACATTATTCTTTATAATTTGAGCGAATGAATTCTTTTCTGTAGCAAAGAGCTTGGCTTACACTTCTAGCAAGGCATAAAGAACAACATAATGCCAGCTAAACATTAACACACATTCTTTGGAAAAAACCACCCCACTCCAGTATTCTCATGTAAGTTTGAAATAGGTTGAATTTGAAACAAAATCTTCTTCATACTAAATTCTTATAGTTTAACCAAGGATCCTTAAAATAAAAAGCAGGAATCTCTACAACTGGATGCAAAGAGACTGATTGTGTTGAAGGAGGTGTCTGAGATTAGATGTCAAGTGGGTTACACATACATATCCACATATACTTAAGTACTACTGAGGATAACTTCTAAAGATTTTGTACACCAGTTATAATCAGATGCTGTTGTAGTTTAACCCCAGTCAGCAACCAAGTACCACACAGGCACTGGCTCACTTTCCCACTGCGGGAGTAAAAGCTAGAAATACTCATGGGTTGAGATAAAGACAGTTTAATAGGAAAAGCAAAAGCCACACACACAAGCAAAGCAAAACAAGGAATGAATTCACTGCTTTCCATGGGCAGGCAGGTGTTCAGCCATCTCTGGGAGAAGAAAATTAACTGCGAAGAAAATTAACTCTACTCCAGCCCAAACCAGCACAGGTGTTTAGCTCTGTCTGCAGTATTTAATGATGCTTAAGTGTTTTCATTATCATGTTTAGAGTTTTCTTGTTCTTCATCTCCTAGCCTTTGAAGACACAGGTTTTTGGACACCAACCTTGGTATCGGCACTCAGAAAAGGTCTCTGATGATTCTTGACAGAGTCATTTCAGTAGAGGGGACCTAGCAACAAAATAATAATGTCATTATAAAAAATTAGAGTAATTATTGAAGTGCTCAAATAGCTTGACGAAAAGAGTCAGAAAATTTAAACTGAGAGAGAAATAGCTCTCTTCTGCAGAAAATGCCATTCAATATTCCATAAAGCAGTAAGTTGTCAGAAGCCCTCTGAACATCCTCCTTTCTGCCTGCAATGCAAATGGCATGATTGCTGGATCTTCAAACATTGTTTTAGGGGTGGAGAAGAAAACCATCTCGGCTGGAATGCCATAGCAAAAGAAGAACAACAGAGATTAAATGCAGTATTGCTGGAACAAACCCATGTTCTGTGCAAGGCATTCAGGATCCATACACAGCAAATGGATCACCTGCTTTTTTACAGGGCATCTGTCTCTACTAGGCCTTTGACACAAGGTACTGATGACTCAAACACTTCTGCACATTGTCAGATAGAGGAGGAACAGTAAGGAAGAAGCGTGATGCTCCAACAAATGAGATCACTTACAAAGAAGTCTCTTAAGAGAATGTGAGAAATGTAAAGAGAAGCATTTTCTTTCTCAACAACAGGACAAGGGAAGGACAAGATTTGACTTTTTTTTTTCCCCTCTTCACATTTTGGTGTGTACTTCTAAATATTACAGTTACAAACCAGGTACTGGATGTTACTGTGAATGGTAAAAAATCTCCACTCAGTTTTAATCCAAGATGACTAATTTATNGCTACATCTACAGGTACATTACTAGCAGAGAGATGGAGATGTGATCATCCCAATCTATGCAGTGCTTGTCAGGCCATACCTGGAGTACTGTGTTGAATTCTGGTTCCCACAATTCACACTCACAGCATTCCAGTACTTAAATGGGTGGCTGCAAAGAGGATGGAACCTCTCTCTTCATAAAGATCCATATGGAGAAGACAAGGGGGAACAGGCAAAGTTGCACTAGGAATGGTTTCATCTTGGCATAAGAAATACTTTTTTTATGGTGAGTATAACTGTTTCCCGGATCAACCTCTCCAGGGATGTGGTAGAGTCTTCATTGCTGAAAGTTTTCCAGATGCAACTGGACAAGGTGCTAGATGATCTCCTCTTGGTTCCCATTCACATGAAATGTTGGACCAGATAATCTTTTGAAATCGCTTCCAATCTGGGCTGTTCTGTGATGTATTAATTATAATTTGCATTGATTCACCTAGTACAGGCTACTAGTACAGCCTAGAAATTTTCTGACACATCAGATCAAAAGAAAAGTCATAGTTGGCAAATTTTAGATCTTTTCTAGGTAATGGAAAATAAAAAAGCTTGAGAATTCATGGAGTAAGTGGTTTTACACCTGCACTGCCAGAATTGCAAAACCACCAAAGTGCAAAAATAGGGTAAGACCCTTAAAATTTTGCAAACCTCTCTCAAAACAAATAGCTTGAGGAATTAAAATTACCTATCAGCAAAAAAACCTTGGGCCATTTTAGTTTAGGTAAAAATTTCATCCCATGTAATATGCACTTGGTTTAGATATAATACAATTGCTTCAGGGGGGGAACTGCAGATATCTGAGGTGTTACTTAAGCTGGGAAATTACAAATGCTCAGAAAAAAAAAATAGTGCTGGCCTACATATACAGTACAAAATTGAACTCTGAATATGAAAGCCAGGAAAGTAGACCAAATAGATGTACTGAATGCAGGTGTTGGGATGCTGATTCCAGCTTGCTACAAGGGGCCCACTGCAGGAGACAGCTAAGGGGAGTCGATGGTGTCTCTGAAGATAGTGTCCTCAAATAATTAACTATTTGGTTTCCTAAAATAATTAACTGTTTGTATCCCTCCTTCCTTCCTTCCTTCCACTCCCTCCCTCCCTTTCTCTTTCTCTCTCTCCTTTTCTCCTTCTTTATCTCTCTCTTTCTCTCTTTCTTTCTTTTCTTTTCAATATCCAAATCAGTAGTTAAATTTATTAGTAAGTAATTAAGTTAAATTCATCAAGCTGAGTCTGTTTTGAGCATAGTTTTGTTTAAAGATCTGTTATTTGAATTATGTTGGCATGAAAAATAAAATAGATTTGAAATTCATTTTTTACTCTAATGGGAATGTGGCCTTAAATATGAGCAGCCTAGAACTGTCAAATTCATTATTAATATCTTGCATTTTTAGAGGGCTTTTCTTACTGAAATATCACAAAATATTTTAGAAATTACGGCCAGCTGGTCATCCAGCTTTCTGCCATTTACACTATCTTTAGCAATAAAAAAGAAAGATTAATTTTGGCAATGGAAAAGACAGGCATATTTCATTTAATATAATTTTTTCAACTTCTTTCGGAATGAAAAATCCCATACTGATTGCCTTCCAGGAACAAGAATTCATAACTGGAAAATATCCCCTACTATCTTGAAAAAAAGAACATTTCGTGGGGTCCATCTAAAAGTGGTAATGGTAATGACAGCTATTTAGGCTGTGCTTCATGTGTTTCTGACATGGAGACACCTGGAGAGCTTTTGTGGCAGCTCAGGCTTGGACATCGGATAGAGCAAACCTCTGCCAGATGCCATGAGGCTGAGAAAAGATCAAGGAGTTTGAGGAGTTCAAACAACTTCCCCATCAGTGAGTAGACATCTCAGATTGTCCACGTGTGCTGAGAGGTGGCCAGGGAAGAACAGTTCCATGTGAGCAATTGGGATAATTTCTCACACAAACAAGACATTAGACAGGAGGGTGGTTTATTATTGCTCATAATGTGCAATGAATTATTAACACACAGATTACTAATAGCCTTCCAAACCAATAGTTATGTGAACATACAGCTTTTCTAATCTTTTACAGAATGCCTTTCTTCAGGTTTTTTTTGTGTTTTGTTTTGGTTTTTTGTTTTGTTTGGTCTTGGTTTTCGTTTTGGGTTTTGGGGTTTTTTGGGGGGTTGGTTTTTTTTGTAAACTACAGGCCAATAGAAGAAAAAGAACAAGATTTGCCAGTTCTGGGAGAAACATAGTTCAGGATTACACCTGTGTCTCAGAAAGTATCAATATTTGCATCTTTGACCTTTGTTCAGAAGTGTATGACGTAGTTTCTAATCACACACTGTCACACAAGGCAGAGCTTTTCATGGTACCTGGTTAAAACAGATACATACATAAACTTGACTTTCTTTAACCGAAACTGCAGATGATAAAATTGTTTGGAACTTTGCATTGTTTCCTTCAGCATTTTGGGGGTGCTTATTACTCTTAAATAATTGCTAGAGGAAAAAAGTATATTTAATAAATTTTAATATGTCAGAATGAAGGTTTAATCATTTGTAATTAGGGAATTAAGAAACATAGTACACAAATTTCATTTTAAGGCTGGTTTTAAAAAGATCTAATTTACTATCTTGTTTAGCACATATAAAAAACCCCAACATATTCTGTTTCTTTTTCACATTCTCAACAAGTAAAGACATAAGAGTAAAATTTTTGGGCAATAGTATATGCAAATTTCAAACTTTGACTATAGAAAATGAAAAAAACAGAGGATTTCAGACAGGACATATTATTCCTTTTGGCACTCTTTGTCTATTTAAAAGTAGCAAAAAATGCAAAACTATCACATGAATAATTCATATTGAAGCAGACTTTTATTCTCTTCATGCTCTGAATTTAAACATAAATGTCCTTATGTGCCGTGTCTGTTTACACTCGTACATACAGTGGTTTCAAGAATCTTCCCTGTCTGCTTAAAATTTCACAATCTAATGATTAAAAACACAGTGATGTGCAGTTCTGTGCAAAGCGGTCATTATTTTCTTTTCCTTTCACTCTGCATTCATTATATATTTTCTACTTTTGCTTTAGCATTTCTCTCACTCTGCTAAACCAATTCTTGTCCTCTGCAGTTCTGTTAAAGTGCAACTGACAAAGAATGCTCAGGATGATGAAGACACTGAGACTAATAGAAGGGATATGTTGGGGGTGGGGGAAGAAAAGTACCTATTCTCTGCTTTGAATGTGGAAGTGCGGTGAGATGTCTCAGTCAGAACCAGATGTATTTAGGGTTAGGGTTAGGGTTAGGGTTAGGGTTAGGGTTAGGGTTAGTCAGTGCCCTATGTCAGAATGAGACCACAGGACACAAATGATTCACTCACAAATGACTCAATATAAGCCAGCAGTGTGTGCTCACAGCCCAGAAAACCGACCATATCCCCAGCTGCATTGAAGGAAAAGTGAACAGAAGGTCGAGAGAGGTGATTCCGCTTTTCTCCTTTCCTCTTGTGCGACCCAACCTGGAATACTCAGTACAGTTCAGGTACCCCCAACATAAGAAAGACATGGAATTGTTGGAGCATGTCTAGAGGAGGGCCACAAAACTGATAAAGGGACTAAAGGCACCTCCCTAAGAAGACAGGCTGAGAAAGTTTGGTTTCTTCAGCCTGGACAAAGGAAGGTTGTGTGGAGACCTCATAGCAGTCTTCCAGTATCTGAAGGGGGCCTAAAAGGAGGGACTTTTCATCAGGAACTGAAGTAATGGCAGCAGGATTAATGGGTTCAACCTAAAAGAGGGGAAATTTAGGTTAGATATATGAAAGAAATTCTATACTGTGAGGGTGGTGAGGCACTGGAACAGGTTGCCCAGTGATATCTGAGTTTTGAGATGTAACAAGAACTACTAGTTTTTTGCAGTAGAATGTACCACAGAAACTACATATAGCTGAGTCAAGTGATTTAAAGGGACTAACCAAGCAAAGTAATGAAACAATGAAGAAGGGAAGTGAGGCAGCCAGCCAAGCAACACCAAGTTACTCTATAACTAGGTGTATTGTCTTAAAGAAGTTCATAAGGCAGTCACTTAGAACTTTGGTGGCTCCAGATATAGACAACCACTAGAGACCCCCAAATGAAGCCCTTCAGAGACCTTATAAGGACATGTATATATGCTAATAAGTGTTGGAAAATGTCATGAATATGTAACAGGAATGCAGGGAATGAAAAATGAATAACCATGTAATGCTGACATATAAGCTGTCGTGAAGATACCTCTGCATGCGTGACTCCCAGGGCACCCGGTGTGTTGACATCATTCCAGCACACTATAATAAAGAATGCCTGCCTGCTAAAACTCACAAATTGAGTCTTAGAGGTTTCTTTAAGAGCTGATTTTAGGCAACACCAGAGAAGCTGTGGATGCCCCATCCACGGCAGCGTTTAAGACCAGTAACCTGGTCTGGTAGGAGGTGTACCTGCCCATTGCAGGGGGGTTGGAACTAGATAAACTTTATGGTCTCTTCCAACCCAAACCACTCTATGATTCTGTGATTCTAAATAAAGCAAACTCATTCTAAAACCAGGTATTTAATGTGGAACAGCCTGTGTCAATTCAAGGATGCCACTGAAAAGACAGTGGAAAAATCCATGAAAGTACATAAAACTAATACATCAGAGAAGGTGACTGCTAAACAGTAAGTCCATAAATTTTTTTCCCAAAATTTACAGCTAGCAGTATATGGGAGGGGATTATTGGAACAGCTAAAGGTATAGTTTAGCTAGATTTATCTTCCAAATTTCATTAAATTCAATTAAAACAAGAGAAGACTAGAGGGTCTTAGTAACAGTTGACCCATCTTAAAATTTGTTTTACAAATTAATTTAGCTTTGAAAAAACTCAGAAAAAAAACCCAATTCAAGTGTTCAAAGTCTGCCAAAATCACAGAGTCTTACAGTGGTGAGCAATTGCCAGCTTTAAAAATAAGTGTTTCCATCTAGCTGTAATGATACAAAAGCTACAGAAGGGAAAACAGTCCACAAATCCATATCTGCTTCTGCAATGTATTTAGAGTCTCTCTAGTGACCTGAGTGTTAAAATGAGAAAAAACCTCATATCATCACTAGTGAAACGGAAATTGAAGGTTTCACAAACTAACTTTTGGTGCAATTTATCATATAACTAAACTAAAGAAGGTTCCAAGAAAGGACAGGTGGCATGCCTTGTTTTCCTCAAGTTACAAGACTGCACAGCAACCCTTATTCCAGAGTAGCTGTTTTCAGTCATGCTTTTCTAATAGTAATTAGTTTATGTACCATAATTTTGCTCACATCAGCCTCAGCAAATATCTTCTAAATAGCTTAGCAGGTCAGATTTCAGTCTTTTGTGATGCGATAGTTCCATTAGATCTTATTCCTTGCATTATTTCCTCTGTTCCTTTCACTACTGACATATTTTGTTTCTCCTACCAGTCAATTCCATTTTTAAGTGTCATTCTTCCAAATGACTAAGCTTTTCCAGTTTTCAAATGTCATTGATTTATTCTGTATTGTTCCTAGATTTATTTTCTGAGATGTCCTGTAAAACTCACCTTCATCCTAAGAATACTGTTCTTTGTCTCCTGTGAGTTACCATGTAGATAAACTGTACTTCTCTCTTATCTTTCACTATTTAGACATTTCTTTCAGCTTGATAGTGACCCTTCTATGGCAAGGTTTTGGCAAGTGTGGAAGCTACAGGGATGGCTTCAGTGAGAAGATGCCAGAAGCTTCCCCATGTCCCATGGAACCAATGCCAGCCGGCTACAAGACTGACTTGCTGCTGGCCAAAGCTGAGCCCATCAGCAATGGTAGTAGGGGCTCTGGGAGAATGTAGTTAGGAAGAAGGGAAACTACTGCACAACAGCAACTGCAGCTGGAGAGATAAGTAAGAATATGTGAAAAAACAGCCTCGCAGGCACCAAGGTCAGTGAAGAAGGAGGAGCAGGTGATGCTCCAGGCACCAGAGCTGAGGTTTCCCATCAGACATGGTTCTTTCAATATCTATTAAAGAATTTTCATGTGACAGGAGACAAAGCAGGAGAGGCTGCTATTTGCAGCTTCTCTTCTTGATTGTAATTCACAGGTGTAACAGTAAGTTAATAAGAAGTAAGTTAATACTGAAAAAGGGAAAAAATTCTGTTGACATGGAGAAGTCTACTTGTTTCAGTCTTGACAGTAGATATTGAGACAGAAAACTGCATCTGTTTTTCTAAAAGATTGCCTGTTTTCACAAATGATTTACCATTGATAGTGTATTAAATTATATCCCAGAATTGCCCTTTCCCATCTGTATACAGAACCTTCCAGGCAGACATGCAGACATGCAGCATGTCCAGACTCCAGGGAGAGGAAAATATGAGCACTGGGTGAGTTATGTAGGATTGAAGAAATGCAGTGTCTCACTGCCCAACAAAGGAAAAATATTTTCTCCAGAGCATACTGTAGGAAGATTTCAACAAAACCAAACATATTTACCAACTCTCCTTTAGCACTCTGAAGGAAGATTTATTAAGCCTGAGAGAGTTCTTGGCTGTGTGATCTATAGGGACAGTGCTACAGTGGAGCAACAGAGAAGGATTGCTGGCAACAGCAAGCAGTTGAGACTGGAAGGGTCAGGGATATTCACGCTTCTGGTCTCAGACCCTCCTTACACATTTCTCAAGCAAAACTCCGGATCTGAATTTCTTGCTCAAAACCGAAAGATAACCATTTTTCATTTTGGAAGTACTTTATATGGTTTGATTATTCTTAGTCCTTCTTATGTCATAAGAGACAAAGGTTTATTTCAAAGAGAAAAAAAGTTTATCTCTAAGGCAGAGCAAGGCAAAATTGAAATTCAGTTCAACCTCTGAAATTCCTACTAATAAATTCACAGTAACATTGTAACAATTAGAACAAAAATAAAGGAGGGGTGGGGTTTTTTAGTTATTTGAATATGCGGCCACAAAGGTCTAATATTAAATGCTGGTATTGTGAGTAATTTTATTTACAACTGGAGAATCCTAATTTCAGTTCCAGCTGCTCAATATTATGACAAAATACTTTTATCACAAAATACTTTTATCACAAAATACAAAAGATAATTCAACTCACTGTATTACTCAAACAAAGTATTTCTGGCTATCAATAAACAGTAGAAAAAATCCCCCCGTACTAATGTTAGTAAAAATTCTATTAAATGTGTTTATTATAGAGAAGAGAAACCTCATTATTCTTTGTTGTATTCTTTCTGTGTAGGTTTTTCCTCAATGCTTTATAGTGATAAGACATCACATTTTACAAATGATTAACTTCATGATAGTATCTCCAGGTATTAAATATAAAGCATCTCTTACGCAATATAGGTAGGTCAGTTTATCCAATTACCCATAAGCATTGTTTTGGTTTCCATAGTTACCCAGAGGATGCTAGCATTTTTTCTTCTACACCACTGGTTGCCAAGACTACAACAAGTTGTTAAAAAACACAGCAGTTACAAGTCCAGATTGCAGGGGTTTAGTCCCGCATTCAGCAATTGGATGTCATAAATCTCTCTTGATGCAGCATTTGAATCCAGAAGGCATTCTCAGCAGGATTCTCCTTTGGGTTAACCAAGATACTAAGATGGATATAAAAAGCAAAAATTGTAGTCATTTATTCATGGAATGGTTTGGGTTGGAAGGGACCTTAAAGAACATTCAGTTCCAGCCCCCCCAGCCATGGGCAGGGACACCTTCCATTAGGTTGTTTAGGGCCCCATCCAGCCTGGCCTTGAACACTTCCAGGGACTGGGCATCCACAGCTTCTCTGGGCAACGTGTTCCACTGCCTCACCACTCTCACAGTAAAGAATTTCTTCCTAATATCTAAACTAAACCCATCCTCTTTCAGTTTACAGCCATTCTCCCTTGTCCTATCACTGCATGCCCTTTTGAAAAGTCCCTCTCCAGATCTCTCATAGGCTAATTAGGTAATTCAAGGCTGCTATAACTGGACTGTGTTCTGAAATGGAACACTTAAGGATCTATATCAGATTATATGTAAAAAAATAGATTCCAATTGTTTCTAGTTTTTCACTCCAATATACTAAAAAATAAAATCCTGTCTTTTCATTAGAACAAGTAATGCCTAAAATCTCAGTTTTTAATGTATCTAAAAGTGAAATAGAAGAATAGCTGCACTTTTTAGGCACATGTAGCCCAATACAACTTGCCAAACAAAACACTTGCTGAAATAATTTTGTATTGTATAAAAATGAAAAAATTTAATGTGCTATAAAACATGATACAGTCCTAGTACCTACAATATTTATTTCTAAAAAGACAAAGAAAAATGTAATTATAGACTACATGCTTAATGGGCAGGAACATAAATACCATTGTTGTCTGAAACAACAAATCATACTTCTTGGGCATTATAAAACTTTGAATAGTCAAACTAGCTTACCAACCATGAACGAAAAAACTTCTTTTCCAATGAATCTTCGGGGTTTTTTGTGTTTACAAAAAGTTCTAGAAATTCTGAATATCAAGTATCTAAAAAAAATCCTGAGCAGGTTTTGGTTCTGTCTTGAGATTTTTCAAACTGTGCTTTTCTATTGACACCTCTTTGGTTTACTTATTTAAATCTGATGTTGCCTTTTCAGTTCATTAGTCAATTAAAAGTACCAGTAGCCACTTAATTAAACAACTACATGGAAAGGTTTGCAAATGTATAATCATAATATTTTATTTAGGACTGAATTAATTTTCAGTTGAACTTTATGCAACAGTTATATTATATTAACTGTAGTTGAGGACTGACTTCTTAAACTACTAGTGTAGCCTTTAAACCTAACCATTAAAAAAACATCTGGAATTCATTAGAAAATTGCCATCTTTATGTGGGAGCTGATCCCCAACAGACCATGAGCCAAGCAGAAAAGGATAGAGCTAAATCTTTGCTATCTCTAGGACTGTCCAGAATGTTAGAAACAAATCTGAATGTTAGAAATATGCTAGGCTGCTTTTAAGACCAGGATTTTGTTGTAACCCATTATTTAAGACTCGTCAGGAACCAGCTTTATAGAAGAGTTGTGCTCTATTTCAGGAAACATGCTTTATTGCATCAGAAAATAGTTGCATAGATAATACTGTAAATATCACATACTGCAAAAATTCAGCAATATAGTAGAAATTTGTTCAAAGCAGAAAAATTCTGCATAGTTCATGGTATGATGTTTAAGAAATCAGCCATTTCTCTTTTTTGAGCCATTTATTTGAAATTCAACCTCCCTACGTTGTCTATCATCTACCAGGCTGTGTGAATTTGCAGCTGCCAGGCTTTGTACCTTCTTACTGATGGATGGTATGGAAAAAAAGAGCCAACACAGGGTCCAAAGGAACCCACATATTCATGGACTACACATATATAGACACCACAGTCAGCTCATGAACTGTGGGCCAAACATGGCTCAGTGCCAGGTGAATATAATACATACTTTTCCCTAGCCATCTGTTTTTGGCAACTGTAGGGGACAGGATAGTGCATCAGCTACACTTTCTTTTTTGACAGCACTTATGTAAGAAATATTAGAAATTTATTTTTAATAAGGAGCTTTCCAACATAAAAAAGCGTAAGAATGAGTTTTACATGAAAGATTGTGCTCAGGATAAATTTATACTGTGAGATAAAAAAAAACCACCTGAAACTCTGCCTGGTTAATAGCAAAGAGCTTGTATTTTCTTTTCTGGGCTCTCCATTACTCCCTATAACTATAAACAGTACTGTGATATGGTTATGGAAACAGATCCTGGTCACATAATTTCTGTTTTCAAAAACCTCTACCCACTTTAATATCCCCATACCAGTTGTCTTTTCCTAGGGTGGCCTAGCAGGATGATTTCTGGTAGCGTACCTATGACTGCCTCTTTTAAGATTAGGTTGGTGCTCACAGAGCCAACTGAGAGCAGAAATGTGGCAGGGGGCCTGCCATTTCACTATAGATAAATATCCATAAACCATAACAATGTGTTTTATTCCTCTGTTCCCAGAGCTAATTTTGTTTTATTACTTGTTTTTAAGGACTTCAATGCTTTGGGAATTAACTATTGCAGGCAATAGAGATGAACTTATGCAACACAAGTGAAAGACTGATGCAGGGATTGGAGAGGGAAAGAGCCCCTATCTCAGTCCCTGCCTAAGCTGTACACTCCTCGTGCCACTGCCTTGGACGGGGCCAGCACCGTCTTGCTCTCACCACAAGCCAGCATGTGGGGCAATGCAGCTTCTCACCACTTCCCGTGCCCTCACCCGCACCAGGCACCATGGTCAGGCTGGTACCACCATGCCTGGGGGTTGTGCTGCTGGTGAAGCAAGGGATGCACAAGCCTCCTCCTTGGCATTTCACCCGACTTGTCCCATGGTTGCCTGGGCCTGGCTGAGCAATGCACTGAGTCATTGGGAGCATGGTCAGTCAGTGGGGTAGGAGGAGAGGTCCTCATGATCACGTCATGGGTTGCCTGTGCCTTATGGCCATGAGGCTGCAATGCCTCTCTGCTGGATGTGACATGTGAGTGACAATGAGATCACTGACAACATTCAGATTTAGAAGTTTAGTCAAAGTGAAGCAACTCTTGCTCTTAGATCAGGCGCCTTTCTATCCTCCTGGCCTCAGCAAGCAGCCCAGGCATAAAGAAAAAACATATTTAAACACTGCTCTTCATAATTTTTGGCTCTTTGAAGGGCCACCATGATATGACAGCATCTTAAAATATTGCCATCAGTATTTTAAATTGTCACCATGCCCAGAATGCTTCTCAGCAGTAACACTGGGCTTAGAAACATCAGCATGAACTCTCATGAAGGCTAAGCCAGAAGACTTACCACTTGATTTATTCAGTTATGCTCCCAAATAACTGAAAGCTCATAAATTATTAGGATACATATTGCTTTTTATGGAAAACTCTCAAACATACCAGCAGAAGACAGAGTATTTGGGGTGGTTGTTTTTCTTTTTCTTTTTTTTTCTTTTAATTTTGAAGTGTTTTTACATTTGCTTAGACTTGTAAGACAAATGATGATGAAAAGAAAAAAACAAGTGGATTTAACCTCTTTCGTAGTTTCCCATTTTTCCATACTGGGTTCATTTTGTTTTTTTTAAACTTGCTGGTATTTTACACAGTGGACCATACAGAGCATTAGCAGGAAGCGCTCCCTTGACCTATGCATGTGTTTACAGGAAGTGAATCTGATGTTAAGTTCAATTATTTCCCTCTGCCCCCTGTTCTATTTGAAGTGATTTTGAACATTTAAATGCTAAGTTGATTGCACTGAACCCTGTGGAAATAACACTGTTTCCTTTGTTTTATTTCAGCATCTGAAGAACACTAACTTCGTAAAAACCTTCTTAAAAATAAACTAGACATTCTGCCAACACTGACCCTATTTCCCTGAGTTTAGGAATGTTGAGATTCAGAATTTCAATTCCTTGCAAAATTAAGTAAGAACTCTTCTGAAATTGGAAAATCACACTTGCATCAAGAGAATTCATGTAAAACTGTAAATTCAAAATCTGAAGGCACTTTCCTTTTTTTATTTCTTCCCAAGGTGCAGAAATTTCAAAAATGAGAATACTTGGTTTAGCTTTATCTATATGAAGTGAATAAAGTAGCAGTGTGTAGACTCCTATTTCATTTAAAGTCATGACAAGGGATTAAGTTCATATCTCAATGTAAACAAAGCACAACAGAATTTTTTTATGTTTTCCCTTTGCCTCCTAATAAAATTATGCTGTAAGCATCTGACTTTTTTTCATTATTATGAGCTCTGTACACTTCCAATGATTAACTTTTTAAACAGTGATAAAACCCACCAAGATCCTACCTACATAATTGGATTTATCCTTCATCAGCAAACAAGTGTTCTTGCACAAGCAGTGCCAGGGGGGCAATGCCAGGACAACAAACCTTCTGGTTCTGAAGCCAACTGAGTATTTGTGCAATACTTTCGCTTACTTAATAAAGACACAAACTTATACCTTACATGTCTGAAAGCTGCAAGCTTTCAGGATAAGGATATTTGATTCCTGGATTACCAGTTTTATAATGTTTTACAATTTTTTTAATATTTAATGTCATTTTCCTCTTTTTCTTTCCATACATATTTATAACAGAGAAATTCATGTTTGTTTAAGGCCTTTTATCACCTTATTTCAAATAAGGCAATAAGCCTTGAGCCTTGAGTTGTGATTGTCTCAGGGAGACAGGATTTCCTACAGTCATATCAGAGGAATAACAAATTTAGCTGGACACTGCTTGACTTTTTCGTCTCTTCAATGGACAAGCTTCTAAATAGGCAAAACCTTCCCTTTTTTCTCTTGGTTCTCCAAACATACAGGTTTTACTTTTTTGAGACACGTGACCATTACATTAAGTAAAAAATACTATTATTGCCTGTATACAAACTTGAAATTATTTTTCCATTGGTGTGGGACACACCATAAGTAGACAGCAACTTGGAATTACTGTGAGTACATAGAATAACAATTACAAGAGATTTTATTGTTGACTGTTTATGTTCTACTTTCTTTGTCAAATATTCCCCAAACCATTCCAACGATTAATAGGTTATTTGAAAAGTTACTTTGAAATTCTGTAGAGAAGATTGTATTTCTGCTTTATTAAGCAAACCTGTATTCCTAGACACTTTCTGTACCTTTTCCTGATGTTTATAACAAGACAAGGTGGCTCAGAATAGATTCTTTCATAGCAAGTATTATACAGTTGAACAGAAAAAATGAAGAACATATTTACACATACCTTTGTACTTTGCAAATTATTTTGTATCCATACATTGTTTCATAGCCAACTACAAAGTAAATCACTTTCTTCATAGCTATTTTCTTGCTATGTGTGTTTCTTAATTCTCTACTCTCAGAACAGTTTCAAATCTGCCTTTGCATAGCACAATAAACCTGTAGGAAAAATAAGTACATCTTCTTAATTTTTATTATAGCCCACCATCTCTTCATATACAAATATGTGCATTTTTGTGTATATGGTTGCAAAATATTGAACAAGACAACTCTGTAGCTGCATTTTCCTTTCCTTTTTTCCTTTTTCCCCCTTTTTTCCTTTTTTCCATTTTTCCTTTTTTCCTTTTTTTTCCCTTTTTTTTTTCATTTTTTCCTTCTTCCCTTCCCTTCCCTTCCCTTCCCTTCCCTTCCCTGTAAAAATCACCATAATAAGGTACAGTGCCAATGGTGGATCCAACATAGTCATTTGTCAGTAATTTACCAATGGCCACTAATGATTGAAAAGTGATAATTTTGCAGTCTCAGATACTGTGACAAACAAACACTGATCTGTTTTGACATTCCATTAGTGACTAGATTTTGGAGTTATAAGCAGCTTGAATACCTCTTTGCCTGTGGCTGTGGCCCTGGTCGAGACACCACAGCAATTTTCCATGCTCAAAGCTGCTATATAGTCACTGTTATATAACAGAACTACCTGCTTGGAGGCTAAACTAGACTATGCTTTTCTCATCCCTTATTTCTAAATAAGTATGCAATGTGTCTATATGACAAGAAGTCCTAATCTACCCTTCTTTAAGTGGTCACATTCATTTGAATGGGGTAAGATTGGATAGTGAACTGTTTAAAATTCAGTTTTGTGTTGGTGGCAAATACAGTAAATTAATTACGTCCTGTATTTACCTACAAAAATTATTAGTATTCTGTATGTTGCAAAGGTTATCCACTGAATTATTTTTGGCTGTAAACACTGATTGCCCTGTAAGAAAAGGCAAGAACTTTCCGGTACACATTAATCTAACATTTGCAGTCTAATGTTATTAACACAAATGAATTACATACAGTTGTCCAGGAAGGCAGAGTGAGGGAGTGCTGAATTTAATAAAGCCTTCCAATATTTTACTGCTGTGTACTGTGTTGCATTTTTGCATGAATGCATCTGGTGTTAAAGAAACCTAGTAATGCAATACCATTTCAGAGACAGTTCCCTTTGTGCTCAAGGCTGTAATATTATCAGATCCCTATAGAGTGGACAAAGAATTTCAGAATCAATGTGGATCCTTTTTTTTCTCTTTATCTCCTACTTCCATTTACACACATTTCTGTGATCTGCCTCACCTTCAATTACCTTTCTAAATATTAATACAGTTCTGGTTAGACACAGCATTTGTTTGCAGTAGGAGTCATGAAGCTGCTATTTCGCATGTATTCGTGAAATACTGTACAGAAAATTTTCCAGTATGTAATTGGAAGGTCCACCACCATGGGTGATTCAAAACTACATATTGTGACATATTTCTTTGTACTCTTAGGCTGAAGTTTAGTTGCCTCAAATCTTACGCAGTGCCTTTAAAACTATATTTACATCATATGTCATACCTGGAATGTGAAAAACAAAGTTCTGGTACTTAACTAGGACAGAACGGAAAGTGTGAAGTGTTTGGACAGACTGAAAAAGGCCATGCAAAAATTAATTGTATTGAACCCCATATGCAGGAGGTTGTTTCTGGATGAATTAGTTAATGTTAAAGTGTAACACCAGAGTTTGCTTTGAGCCTTTTGTCTAAAGATAGAAGCTTTGAAATTGAATCTCACTGATATAGTTCTGTGACACAAAACAAAAAGAGGAGCTGCAAGATCAGCTCCTGAGACATTTAAAGCTGTCCTTTGGTTTGGAAAAAAACAAAGATACAGTAGATTATAAGATATAGTAGATCATAAGATATGGTAGCATTAGAAGGCCAGGTGTTTCTCCCCTTCTAATCCAATAGATTGACTGATTCAACCTGTTGGAACAAGTCCAGAGGAGAGCCAACAAGATCCTGAGAGGGATGGAACTCCTCTCCTACAAGAAAAGACTAAGAGAATTGTGACTGTTCAGCCTGGAAAAGAGATTTCAGGGTGACATAACTGCAGACTTGCAATACCTGAAGGGAGTCTACAAGAAAGATAGAATTTTTATGAGGACATGCACTGACAAAACAAGGGGGAATGGTTTCAAACTGGGACAGCATGTTTAGATTAGATATTAAGAAGAAATTCTTTACTGTGAGGGAGATGAGGCACTGGAACAAGTTGCCCAGAGAAGCTGGGGGTGCCCCATGCCTGGAATTGTTCAAGGCCTGGTTGAATGGAGCCCTCAGCAACCTGGTCGAGTGAAAGGTGTCTGTGACCATGGCAGGAGGGTTGGAACTAGATGATCTTTAAGGTCCCTTCAACCCAAACCTTTCTGTGGTTATGTGATTCTATGATTCAAGGCAATAACTAACTCCAAAAGGTTTTCAGAGGTTCTGCTTCTGTTGTTATCTATACTCAGTTCATACTGTCATTTTAAAAATAAACATTTCTTGATCTGTCAGATACAGACAACATTATTAGGACCATTATTGGTCATTTGCTAAATGTGGAAAGGAGAAATAAATTTAATTAATCCATTCTTTTTAACCTCTGACTAGAGAGCTTAAATGTCAATAGATGAACTCTGTAATGCTACTTCTAAAAAAACCTTTTCTGGGAAAATCTACGATGAATTAATGAAGAAAGTATTCAGCAAGGCTAATAATACAAAACATGTTTTCTGTAGCTATAGAAGGAGTTTAGAATTTTCCCATATTTAGCTCAGCAGCAGAGAGAAATGGTTTCGATAGTTATCATAGTTGGATCAATAAAACCAGAATGTTTATAATAGTCAGACTTCATTTTGAGTGAGGTTTATTTCCTTCTGCTGGAAATCACTTAAGAAGTGTGATGGCAATACAGACACCACACAAAAATTTAGAAGGCAAGACGAAGTGAAGGACAGTTTCTGGTAAATTAATCATACCATGTCTAAGTCTGCTTTTGAAATACTGCTGAATAGTGGGACAAATGTCAAATCTACTGGTGTTTTACCAGCCATTTGTATCTCCTCACGTGGGAAGCACTTTAAATTATATTAAATCTTGCACTAAGTCTTGCTATAACTTTTTGCATGATAATTAGCATCCCTTTGTTTCTTTCTCATATGTGTAAAACTCATGTGACTTTGTCTTTCATGCCATTTTGTTGGGTAAACGGTAACCAGATTGTGAGCTAGCAATCTCATCACTTTTCATGTGGCCTGTGAAGAAAACTTCCACCTTAAAATCTGAAGTATCTTGGTTTTTAGATATTTTTAAATTTTGTGGTGAATTTTAATCTAATAATAAATCTAATAAATCTAACATATTCATTAATAAGATGAATAGTCAGTTTCACGGCCTTATTCCTGAAAACAGAGAAAGCAGGTTTCGCTAGACCTGCTTTAATATGCCCTCCTATAAAGAGTCCTGGACTTTACTGGCATATCACTAACTGACCCTGGTAGAATTAAATACAGTAGTATGCAGTACACAAAACAATCAGCATACTTCCAGTAATGTGGAAGATAAACATAATTTGGAAAATCAATTACTTAGTTAATCCTAGGCATTAATTTATGTCTGCTACAGCCTTTGATATTTACAGTACTAAAATTAAACTTATCATTCCATAAAGCTTGCCACAGCTGTTTTCATAGTAATTTTGCACAAATAATTCTATTTATCCCACTGGGACCTGGTGACTCCCCAAATTAACTTTGCTGATGTAAAGGTACAGCAAATACTTCCTTATATTGGCACAAAGATACAAAAATATTTCAGTAGCATGTTTTCAAGGAATGCTGAGTTGCCTTACTGAGTGTAACACTTCATTGAAATATCTCAGCTTGAGCATATGAAACTGGAGGCATAAAAATCATGGTGTTTTTACAAAAACTTAGACTACTTATAAGACAGTGTCGACAAAGTCATCAGGCTTTTACTGGATTTTTTTCTGTTCCCATTCAAGCAAAAGTAACATTGTAGTGGGATACATATACCATTCATATTCAAAAGATACTCCCTTTGAAGCCAGTAAATTCAACATCATTGATACAGCCCGTGGTCTTTAGGTTTGACATTTTAATCTGTGCATAACACAGTTTATTTAAGAAAACTACTCTGTAGGATATTTAAAACTGATTTTAAAAAAACCTCTGACTGAACACAAGACATTCTTTTACTAAACATTCAAACAAGGCATGAAAAGATACATCAACAGTACAATGCCAATATTATAAGCAAGTATGAGCCAGGATTTTTCCTCAGGTCAGTCAATTTGTCAAATGATAAAACTTAAAAAAAATGCTTCAGAACTGTTTATAGCAGTTTATGCTGTAATGACAACATTTGAAATACATACATCCCTTATATTTTGCAAATATTTAAGTAGTTCCCACATGTTCCTATCAGATTATTAAATTTCTTCTAAGTCTATTGAAATGAGTCATGCTGGACTAGGGAAGAAATGCAAAATTTCTTAGAAAATCCTACGAGAATCTACAACTATTTCTCATTCTAATTTACTGGGGAAAAATATGAATGGTGGTTGTGTGGCTGTTATAGCAAAGAAAGTGGAATCTATTCACATGAGACTGGTACTTGCAATTACTCTAGGCTTCTGTGTAAGTTGGTGGAAGGAAAATTTAAGCCACATCTTAATTTTTTTTTTTTTTTCAGAGAAAAACCCTAATTGACTTTTTCATCCTGAAGAAATGATTTTTGTCTTGAAAAGACATGAACAAAATAGTGTGAACAATGTTTTGGGAGTGAAATAAAACCATAAATCTGAGTAGCCTCTTTCTCAAATATGCCAATTATTCTGAAAAAAAAAAAAAGCAATTTTCATGTTTGAAAATGTTCATCTCATTGATTCAATTAATATCTAACAATTATAACACCGGTGACATTAAAACTTTTCAGTTCTTGGGGATAAAAAAGTTCTTGGACTAGATTCTTCTTGCCTCTAGCTTGTAATATTTTTCTCATGTCCAATGAAGACAAAAGATCTGGGACAAAATCTTAGTTACAATTGAATATAATTTCCATCAATGGCTTGAAATTTCTCTATATAATGAAATTACAGAGCGGGCTTAATAAATAAATTAATAAATTTTGTACTGCTGCCTCATATGTTGTATTGAGGTATAGTGAGGTACATACATCAGAGGTATAGTGGTGTAGTTCCTATTCTGAGAAAGTCCTTGATATGCTAGACATATGTCTTTACTATGTGGATGAGATTAAATTTACCAAGGCAAACTTATTTCCACTCAATGTGATTTTGGAGATAGCTTTCAATAAAATGTTGCTTATGATTATTTGAACATTCATATTGAAGATAATTAAGTAATTCAATAAAAATCTGCCTAAATCTTGAAATACTTAAAATTTAAATTAGCATAAGATTTTTCTGTACATAATGTCTATAAAAATTACTAATATAAATACATAATTTTTTAAAGATTTATAAAAAGTTCACAAACAGATTAATGGAAAACTGAATAAAGTGCTTCTTTGATGAAGGGAATCTTTTTTATAATTGTAGAACATACTTGTGGCAGATTCTATTTCCAGTGTCATGAATTACTACTATACACTTTACATAAGTGGGAGCACAAAAAGGGTAGTTCACCAATTGTAATTTCTTCTTTCACACAGAATGGAACTCACAGAGAATATAATACTTGACAAAGAAGTAGATGTGAAAGACAATTCTATTTAATGCCTCAAAACAAAGATGGAAAGAACAGTTCTGTCTCAGTGGTTTAGAAAAGTTTTGTTTTGTACTAAGCATATTGGACAAAAGCAGGAAGTATGGTGGAAAAGCAAATAGAAAATTTTAATTAATTAAATTCGTAACAAAAGCTGGAAAAGCAAACTAATGCGAAGACAAAAGACTAAAACAGAATAGTAGATAAAGTAGGATAAGATAATCAGGCAATAGAATAAAATGTTCTAATGCATTTTCATATTGAAAAGGTTGTATTCAAATTAGCTTCTCAAAATACTTTACAAGGGAATATATTTTGGTGAACAGGATATTCACATTGTAAAATAAAGGTAATACATCTTATTAATAACAGACTTTCAATACTGTGAAATTGAGATTTTCAAATATTTGCACATTTATGTTAGAGAATAATTATAGGAGATTTTTTACCCATTTTACAGTGTGCATGAAAGCATTGTGCTTGCTGACAAGAATACCCTTTTTATCAGTGAAGGGGAGATCTTCAAACCTTAATTGTGCGAACAGTTCAATTTTTTTAAGAATAAGGGCAGCTAAGTAGTTCATTAGAATAATGTTTTACAGATTTTAAAAGGTATTAATATTGAGGCTGCAAAAGATAAAAAAAAAAGTGTCAGCTTGGCTATGAGGGAAAACAAAACATTAGAAGCTCAGTTTTTCAGCTTGTGCAGGCAGGCACACCAGTCTTATGGACTGGCTTTCCTTAAAAACTCTACAGCAAACTCAAATAAAGGCACAAGTTTAAACAGAAATGAAAAGAAAAACTATTAGGAAATCAAACTTTGGAGAATAATCCCATAAAAAACCCCATTGGCTGGATAAATGGAAATATTTAAAAGTAAATGTCACATTTCCAAATAAGTTTTTGTGTTCTTGTCATTCAAACAATATTGCAAATGTCACTTTATTAAAATTTCATGCCTGCAAAATCTATATGCATTTTTTCTTCCTAGGTTTTAGAAATGTTTT
>WEIV01008291.1:473656-538162 GCA_013390005.1 Calyptomena viridis
TCTCAAGGAGAAAATAGGCAGACTCAAGCTACCTACAACAGTGTGATGACATTAACCCATTTCCTCTCTGAAAACCAGAAAAGTTCAGCAAATTCAGAATCCAGCAGTGGCAAAGTAATATCTTCGCTGCTGGCAGCAGAAGATAGAAACAAAAAAAGTAGACAAAATATGCACTAAAGCGTAGATAAATTCAGATGGTTATTTAAATCTAAAAATAGCAAAACACTTAAAACAATTATTCTACTGAGATCTTATACTTCGATATAAAACTCATTAAAAAGTACAATTTTGAATAATATGGATTCATAGAAAGACTTGGGTTGGAAAGGGCATCTAAATATCTATTCCAACCCCCCTGCCATAAGCAGGAATAGCTCCCACTACACCAGGTTGCTCCAAGCCCATCCAGTCTGGCCTTGAACAATTTCAATCACAGAAGACATTAGACTCGCTTTAAAACTTTAGTGTTAATAATTTATTATTAAGAAATATCTTAAAAAATACCAGGAAATTTAGCTTACTTAACTGCAAAATGCTTAAAACTTAGTAAACTATCATTCCTGTTTTACCTTTAAATAAGTTCTGAAAACAGTAAAGTTCCAGTGTAAATGAAAATATTTTCTGTATTTCATTGTACGTATATTGCTCAAAATTATGACTGTGACTGGCAAGGGATGGAGTGGTGAAACATTCTGGTGGTTTGTATTTGGAAATATGGGCAAGTAAAGTTAAAGTATCTGAGTGAGGGATTTTTGTAATATGCTCTGGAAGGTGCCTGAAGTTAGGAGACTCTTTAGTACACAGATTATACCTACATCTTTGTTTGGTTTATAACCTGGATTGTGACAAGATCTGAGCAGAATTTGGGAGTAAAAAAAATTATTTTATTGAATTTGCTGTGTTAGTGAAAAGGCGGTTACACACTTAGGGTGCACTCTAAGATATGACTTTGGAGAAAGCAAATGTCATTCGCACTTTGTGCCAACCAGCTATCCCTACAAACTCTTTGCAACAACTTCAGCCCCTAAGTGTAATCCATCTTTACACCTGCCTACATTTTCAGTGTGTTTTAAATGTTTCAGATTTGTCCCTTTGAAGACAATATTAAAAACATTCTGCACTGTGGGCTTGTCCCCACCTTTGTCAAAATTAGCCTTCTGCTAGTCAAATAACTCAATCGTTAGGCTACTTTGTTTTTCAGAGGTCAAATAAAAAATAGGCAGAAAGGGAGAGAAATTAAGGCCTTTTCCAACAAAATAAGAAATATTGCGGAAATACATGCTCATCAGAAAACACACGTGCATGAAGCACTTTCCATCAGCTGTGATTAACCTCAAATATACATATAAGCAGCACGCTAATTTTTGATTTGCAGTACATTCGATGCCAGTACTTTTTCCTCATCTGACCTAGGAGCAAGGTATGAGTATTTACAGTCTTTGAAAGAAACCTGACAAACCAAACTATGGACTGTGCTCATTGCATGTCCCCAGGTAAGAAAAAAGGTTGTGCTCTAGACCCTTACATCATTTTGCAGAGATAAATAAATGCAAAAACCAGCTGGAGATGCTCTTGCTGAAGGCTAAGGAACCCTTGGTCTAAATACATGAAATACTTAGAGGAAAATGTATTGGAAATGGATGGAAATTGCTCTTTTTGCAGCACAGAGGAAAAGGCAGTGAGATAGCACAGAACTGATTGTTGCTGGAGTTGGATGGGAACAAAATGGGCTATTTTCTTTTAGAATTTTAAGGTGAGGATAGGAGCAAAGCAGTCCCTTGGGTTAAATAAGGGAGAGGTATATTTTATATCTAGTATAGACAAGGAAGGTAAGAAAAAAATGGTCATGAGCCAGGAAGATTTAATGTTAATCATTGCCTTTGCTAGTGGATATTTCTAAGACATCTCTGAAATCTAATGACAAGCTGTAATTTCACAACTGCTTTACAATGGCATAAAGCAGGCACAGCTGTCAAAAAAAACAGTTTATCTCGTGCCTGCAAGTGCTCATTCTCTGTCTCTAATACTGACACGTTTCTACTGGCACAAATTGCATTCATGTAGCTATATGTTAAAGCTCATGAAGAATCTGATTAAGGATATTCTAGTTTAAGGTGGCTGTGAAACTCTCATTACAGTTTTGACTGAGAGAACCTTGACAGCAAATATTAAAATGAAATGTATACGCATCTACAACATGTTGTGAAAAGTAAATCCTCTTGCTCTACCATATACCACTGATGATAGAAAAAATGCATATCTGTAATTTTTTTGATGTGGTTGTAAATCCATATGTTCCTTTCTGAAAGGCTCATTTTTATTCTCTTGTGCAGTTGGTGTATCACTGTATTCACTTATCAACACTTTTCTGTAATTGCCAACACTTGCCATTCTAAAAATGAAGAAAAGCCTGAGAAAGGCTTTTTTGAAAAAGGTTTGAAATTTACAGGAAGTACAAGATATTTTCTCTGCTGTACATCCTCTTTATCTGTATCACATATGTTCTTGGTAAAGGCTGTTCACATAGCTTTTCATTGTCTTTGTTGAAACAATCCCGAGAGAAGATTCATAAAGGCATAAACTGGGGAGATGCTATCAACATCAAGGCAGGCAAATTTACAGCAGCTGTGAGCCTGTTTCATTATCACTACATGTATTTGAAATAGAATATGAAATGGAAATTTTTCTATTTTAAATCTTCTGAAACAAATAATTTGCTAAACAGCAGCAATTACTTTTCCCTATGATCTCTCTGAGATTTCAAGTGTCCTCATGCTTGCTTCAAAGCAAGTGACTTGTATTTTTTCAGCAGTTCTTCAACTGGATGAGAAAGGAAAAAAAAAAGTCAAAAGGACATGAGACAGCCAAATACATTTAAATCAGAAATACTCAAACTAGCAAGGAGGAGGAGGATAGTACGTCTTTGATTTCTTCCAAGGTTGATCTTTTGATTTGATTTCTCCAAATCAGGCTTGGATGCCCTTTCTCAAAGGCTGATTTCACTCAAATACAAAAAACAAATAAAAATATTTGTGTCAAAATATTTGTTATGAAGCAGAGTATTAACCTCAACAGGGAACATGTGGATGCATTCTCAGTTTAAACCATCAGCAACCACCTCACATCAGCTGGGAGCGTAACTACAGCCATGCAGCTACACTGCTACCATGCAAAATATCGCTTGTCTGGCATTCCTGCCCTATGCTTGAGAAACCTGCAGCTGATGTGGGTGAAAGTTTATGACTGGTGTCATAAAGGAGATCTGTCAAAAGATAACGATAGTCTCCCTCTGAGCTCAAAATGTATGCAAGTATAATTAGCATTAGTTTTTTTAACTGTACACAATAACAAATATATTCAAAACAATCCTATCTAACAATGTTGTATCTAATAACAAATACACAACTTTAGTAATTATTAAAATGCTAGTACTTTCCTTGTTCCTATTAATAATTGTAGATTGATATTAACAGTCTAGTAGTAAACAAAGCTGCATATTTCCTTGCAAGAACCTCTCACATCCACACAATAGCATAATAAAAAATGCTTGGTTCTAATAGCATCTGGCAAGGAAAGAGAGAAAACAAGGAGCTTTGTCAAAACAAACAGTTTCAAATATCAAAGCTTCAATATCAACAGCTAGGGAATGAACCCCATACTCGTATTTTTACGTAGATAAATTTAAAAACCTGATTTATCTAGCTAGCATTTGCTATTAATTTTAAATTAGATCTGTAGTGTTGCTTTTTTTCCTTTTCTTACACATTAGCTGTCATTTTGCAAGGTAATACCTGTAATCTTGGAGAGAGGTAGACAAATATGCAATCTAAAAAAAGCACAGTATTCAAGCCAGTTACCTAATTGAGGATGCACCACTTTATCCCTTCATAGGTCGCCCATACAGCATTTGAACTCACTAGAACTGGCATTAGTATTAAGCAAATAGAAAATACCTTTCAAGCTTAGGGTTCATCAGGCCTTAAGTGTGTAACTTAAGAAGATTTGACTCTCATATCATTTGGATTATTTTTTGTGAATTGCCATGTCCATCGACTAGGACAATAAAGTTTCAATAGTCTTAGTGTGGAAAGTATATGAGCTTCGGCCACTATTTTACTCTGTCATGTTTTCTGTATTAGATCATGTTGTCTTAAGTTGCCATTATCGTCAGTAGAACTTGCAAAGGTCTTTTTTGCTGTGGGCTCTTCTGGTTTGAAGAGGCAATATTTCTGCCTTATGCTTTCTATTAGAGCACTCACTGGATACGTGACTGTTACCATTTACCTCTGGGCACCACTCAACCACTCAGCAACACAGTTTGATCCTGTTAGATGTGAATATACAACTGCGCATCTGTTAGAGTACACAATATGGAGTTTAGGTCAGCTTACACTTTTATATGTCTTTTACATAGTTTGCAGAATATTGCCCAGCACAGAGCTTTCTGGTAACAAGTTAACACTCAATTTTTTTATGAAGCAGAGCCAAAAAATTAGTTTATATCAGATCAGTGCTTTGCAGGATGATGTTGTGTACTTTCTGATCTTGGGACTGTGAGCCTAACACCAGATTTTCCCATTGGATCTCACAGCTCCCTCAACAGCTGGCCACATTTATATCTATTTTATGCTTGCAATAACATGCACTATTCCAAATAGATCATTCCAATTGCAACCAAAATTAATTGCAGAGCAACAGAAATTCAAATCACTGCTGTTATAAAAAAACAGCTGAAAATGTGTTTTCACACAATGTGAAGCTGTCATTGCAGATAAATGTAACCCAAATGAAACCCAAGTTATTATCTGCATCATAGTAGAAAAAGTAGATGCTTAACAACCTATTGGCTCTTTAGAGCTCTAGCTCTATTAATAATCTTATTTTTCACCCAGACTGATAAAACCTGAATAATCCATAATGCTCTCATATTAACCTTATTTACCTTTTATTGCTTCCTATGCTCCTGCTAGGAAACAAACAAAATCATGGCAAAGATGACTAGGCAAATATTTTCTTCAGAAACATGCCCTTAGGCTGATTTAATGGATAATGATATAGTCTGGTACATTTTGCAAAAACAGACATCATTTTACAGTCTATCTATATTTCTATACTACACAGAAAATACTACCTTGTATGATACAGCTTATTTTGTCTGTGATATGCTGCAGCTGTGAAAATGTTCTTGTATTACATATTCAACTCCCTAAAAATAATTTCTCAGCTCCTAATGAGTATTTGGAAATCTCATATGGAACAAATATATGCAATATCTAACTGTCTGCATACACTGGACTTACCTGTTCTGTCACCAGTGCACAGGGTTTATATGGCATTCCTCCACAATTTTCCAGTCAGTTCTGTATCCTTAGTAGAAGTTAATTGCAGGCTCCATCTTCTGGTTAAAGTGTTGATGAGTTTGTAAATAAAAATGCTGATTATTTATCTCAGGGCCCCAAGAGCATCCACAGTCCTGCCCATCCCTGCCCACCCGCCGGGACATCCCCCTCCTGCCCAGGGCCCAGGTCCCCATCTAACCCCCCGGGCTGTCAGCCCCTGACCCAGTGGTGATGCAGCAGGGCCCATCTCCAGCTCCCTACAGGCTCACTCTGCCTGGCTACGGACCCTGAGCCAGGATTCCCCATGGGCCCATAGCACAGCCAAGACCCAGCTTGACCCTGTCACTACAGCCCTGACTGGCCACAACTGATGGCCCAAGCTGCCACAGTTGCCCATCCCAGGCACATAGGAGGGGTCTGTGTCTGGCAGGTGACACAAAAGGAGATCTCTCTAAGGGCCTCCACACTGCTATGCTGTTACCACAGTCTCTTAACATGAGGATCTTGGATAGATAACACTTTACTCCATGGGAGAAAGAAGGTGCCTTTGCAGGTGCCACAGGGCATGGCTTCCAAGGATGTTTGTCAGGAAGAGAACACCTTCAGCTGCACCCCAGTCTGTTTGGTCATGTCTGGTGTGACAAGCCTGAGGCAAACTCACAGAAAAAGAAGAAACCCTCCACAATAACACAGTGTAGTGTACAGGGCATACAACTGAGCCAATGAGAAGCTGTAAGGAGCAACTGCTCTCTGCCATTACACCACCAATGGTGCCATCTCAGCCTTGACCCTGCTGTGCCATGTCTTTACTGGCTGATTTGCTTCAGAAGATGCCTCAGTCTTGGGTCAAAACCTACACCAAACTGAACCAAAGAAGTCCAAACCTGTCCACAGTAAGGTTATGCAGGAAGAGAATTAGCAGAAATTTCTACCAAATCTTTTAAGGTTGTGACTTGGAATGTTAATGGCAATGATGAGCTCATCGATCCTCGCAGGTGGATACTTTGTGTCAATTGTCAATGGCTTTAGCACAAGACATTGCACAACCTTCTCTTTGAGCCCTTTTTCAAACTTTTCTGTGTGACAATTTGCTCACAGACAAACAAAAAGCCAAGTACTTGTGATCATGACATGGCAGCCTCATCTTTATTAGTTGTCCTCCAGTGATAGTGGAATAGCTAGCATCTCTCCCATGTCACCCATCTAAAGGAGAATATCTTATTAAAAGGAAAAAGTGAACAAAATTGCATTTTGAGATATATATGACCCCAGTATTGTTTGGTTCTGCTCTAATATTTTCCTTGATTACCAGGTTATTATTTTATTTGTCTTCTGTGAATTTAGAGCTACTACAATTAGGGTCATAGGAACCTTTGAGTGTCTGTATTTGGCAGAGGAAAAGGAAGAGTGAGTTAAGACTAAATACACAATAGTTGGGAAAGCAAAAGATACATGCCAATTAGATTTAAGAAGGAATGCATGTGTTTAACTGTTGAAGGATTTCACACAAAGTATCAGGAAATGAATTTTTAGGGCACAGAATTATTAGAAAGTCATAGACATCTTTTCCACACTGAGCCAATACTTTCACCACAGAGATACTTTATTCTTCAAATACTGTCCTCTATAGCCTAATCAAACACAATCTCATTTTGTGTTTTCTCTCTAGCAGTCCTCAAAGTATTTGTCTCCAAAATATATTTTCAGTCATGTGATTCTGTGACTTAGATGCTGAGCTCACAAATGTTAGCAGTTAGCCTAGCAAGCCAATAAATAACTTCACATTTGTTGAAATTATCAAGCGACTTGCTAAAGTATGAAATAACAGTTGTACTGCTAACCTTTCAATTTTTTCTTACCCAGCAGTCTGAGCTTTGATGGCCCTGAATAAGAACTGTATGGGAGAACATGTTTGTTTCCTCTGAAAGGACAACACTAAGGACTGTGGAAACCTGCTTCTGTGTTTCAGGAGCACCAATCCAATAACATTAACAAAATAGATTACACACATTGCTTATAATGTACTATGAGATAAATGTGTACAGAAAAAAAAGGACAAGGCACCCAAGCATTTTCAAGGTATGTCAAAAATAACGGAAGTGACGAAGAATTGCCCTGCATCAGGTATTTGTGATCAGTCACTAACAAAAGTCTCCCAAAGCTGCTACATTAGAAGATACCATTCCAGTATGGGGAACAGGAGATTGTCTAGGACCTCAATAACAATCTGTGTTGTCACAGCTCTGTCACCAGAAGCCTGGGAAGAAGCCAAGTGAGGCACATCTCATGGGTCTCTCAGAGGACAGCAACACCATGTCTCAGTTACAAGCACTGGATGATGACAGGGGACATGTCATGTCCAAGGATATGCAGGTCCTGGTCCTGGCCCAATGGTGCTCGTCCATTGCATTAGTTACACCACTGTTTTATTGCTGTTTTTCTCATTAAAGTGATAGGAATCATAGAATGGTTTGGATTGGAAGGAATCTTTAAAGGTCATCTAATTCGACATCCCTGCAAATGAGCATCCTTGCACAAAAATGCTTTGCCCAGCCCAACCTTGAATATTCCTAGGGATACCACTAGATACCACTAGAAAGAATACTCTCTTTAACATCAATAAAAGCAAATTTTGACAAACATTATGAAGTTAACATAGAAAAGAATAACAATAATGAAAGAAAAGCCTCTGAAGAAAGCTATACCAAAATAAGCTTTCAGAATGCAGCAGATACTTGCTTTCCGTGATTTAACCAAAGCAGTCCTGCAACTGCAGTCACAGAGCTCTTAGAGGCAAAATCTTGTAATTCAATTAACTTCACTAAAAACCTCATTAGAAGCAGTGAGGATTAAGCATGACCAAGTACAGTAAACAGACAAAAAAAGCTACATAATGCTTTAGACACCTAGTCCAGCCTGCCTGCTCCTGTTTTAATGGAACAGAGTATCTCAGAGCTCCTAATGAGATGATAACGCTTGAACAATGAGATGTTCTGGTGACATCTGTTTGATGTCTCTGTGGAAATTTTATTTGACTTACTCTGGTCACTTACATTTGGATAAACTGATAGTTTCTCTTGCTTACACTGTGTTAGAGCTCATGACCACTTCAGCAGAATTTAGGGGAAGAGGCAACCAATTGTGGCTATTGCTATTAATGCTATCAGTAAAGTATACTTCTAATACGATATAAAAATATCGGGAATGTAAACAACCAGTTTTGTAGTACTTTGATTTTGATTTTCTAAACAAAAATATGATTCATACAGGGAAAGGAAAGTAAGCAGAAAGTATAAAATAAAATCTGAAGCAGTGCTAAGATAAAATATAGAGAACAGGGAGGAGAGAACATGTCCTCCACTTTCTGCAACTAGACAAAGAAGTCATTAATATTTGTTGGCTGCCACTCTAAGGGACCTTTGTCTAATTCCTTAACTGAATTAGTTATAGTAACACCCGAAGGTGGGTTTTTTCCAACGATCATTTTACCTGTCTTTTAGAACTAACTACTCTATGTGCAGTCACTATTGAACAATGGAATTAGAACGTTTATGCATCATGTATACTTGCGAATGGATTGTTCCACAAATCCATGGCGTACAAAAAAATGAGACTAGCCTTTTCTTTTCTTTTTTCTTTTTGCAGGAGTAGGAATTCCAGGTAGTTTCATGGATGAACTTAAACCACCAATTTTCCATTATTAAAGAGATAGCAAATGGGGTTAATTCTCATGCTGATAGACGTTGATGCTTTCCTGACATAAAGGTCCGATTTTATGACACCAAAGGCATACTAGGAGATTTTCTTCTTCCTTAGAGAATACATAACTTTCTGTCTTCACAAGAACACTATTCTGTAGCAAGGAGAAAGACTGTAGAAGCAGCAATTTGAACACTATTTCATAGCAAGATAGTCAAATCAGTTTTCCACCAAAATAATTAGAAAGACTCCCTAACTTCCTGTGAAGCTAAATCAGACAAAAAAAAAAAAAAAGGCAAAATAAGTAACATAACTATGGCTGATAGGAAAGTTTACTGACCTGCCAAATCATATAGCAATCCATCCCCAAAAATTGCATGCTGGAGAACTTTCCAAATGCCCCATGATAGCTGGCATCCCCAATATCCCACTTATTTCTTTCAATATCTTTTACTACTCCATATTCATGATTTTATATTTTGCTTTCCTTCAGTAAGGTCCAGATGATTAATTTAGCAATCCCTTTGATTTTGCTGAGGTGAAGTACATAAGGAGCTACAATACAATGAGAATTATAACCGAATAGAATTTGGGCAGTTTTCTTTGTCTCTTCTAATGAAAACAAGGGATGCACTTGACTTAGTCATCTACATAAATATTCAGCAGCAGTACATCAGTTTCACCTTTATTTGCACTTTGCTAATTTACCCTTTTGCCACTTAGAAGAATGTGTAATGCAGTCCTTGGCTTCAGAAATACTCTCTTACATTCTCCCTCTTATTTCTTTCTTGTGCACTAACTGTTGGAAGAATAACAATAATTTAAAAGCAGTGTATTTTTCAGTAACAGTGAGGTTTTTTTACAGACAAGAAAAGCAGGACACGAACAGGAATTCAGTGTCATGAGCTTTAATTTAATTCGTACGCACACTATTTAAAAATCTGAGTCACCAAACAAATAATATGTTTTGTTTGCATCTTTTTAGTGAGACAGAATGAAATACAAGTAGCACTCATATGTAAGAAGAAAAGGATTCCAATTACAAGGTATAAGTCAAATTTTATAAACAAAATAATGTGCACAACATAGTTCCTTCTATAATAATTTCCTTTTTATCAGCATTTTATTATCAAGTCCTTATACATTGACAGAAGTGATTTCATTTAAAATCACAAGAAAATCAGTATTTCACAGTGAAAAGTAGGAAAAGTCTCTGAATAGAATATTAAGAGTGGGAAATACTGTAAGATACATATTAGAAAGTAGGAAAGACCATTTACTTCCCTTTGCACTCAACTAAACCATAGATAATGGTGCTGTCTTATACAAAGAGGAATAAATTCTTGCCCTTATAAATTACTCAAAACTATTAAATTGACATTATAGAAAGCTTCTGGACACGGCAAAATTAGCAAAACTCACGCACAAAAAAACCATCCCAAACATTTACCTACTATTTCGTCCATAGCAAAATGGTCATGGGCCCTTTACCTGAAGAATATTTTCAGTCAAATTCATGGTACAGTTCTGCATTACTTTTACACGAAGAATTTTTCCAGGATGGTATCATAATGTAAGTATTCTTTCCAGACATGTTTCACACATTATCATCAGCTGTAATACTGCAGTGACAATTAAATCCATATTTGAACATCCTTGCTTATTTTGGCCCCAAGAATAATTTCAAGTGTTATTGGGTTATTTCCCTGGATATTTAGTAGTAATTTATACATAAACCATGCCTTTTAGCCAGGTGTCTGCAGAACTGGAAGTAAAAATAAACACCTTAATTTAAGAGCATCACAAGAATTAAAAGCAATATTTAAATCTTCAACAATATGAATGCAAGAACAGCTGAGAACACATCTCAGGAGAACACTACAGAGCAACAAGACACAACCTAATAGAAATATGATTCTGCAAGGTTTATTATGGACATGCAGAGATAAATACCTACCAAAAAAAATTTTAAAAATTACTCAAGTCCAGAATATTCTGCTCTTATAGTGACAAATTGTGTACGAACTCGTAAGTATTGCCTAGGCAGAGGTGGAACACTGGAACCCTACATAATTCCATTCACAAACACCACTGTCTTCAACATTTACTCCAACTCTTCCTACCCTTCCTTCTCTTCCTGTGATGCTAATAACTAGGTACCACTATTCAGCTAGTGCATCAGGCACACTATCAGGATATCCTTAAATCTATAGCAATACATTTTGTCTTTAGAGATAGAGAATTGTGGGATTAGCTTCTCTGTACAACTAGAACAATATGAATTTCACTTAAGGCAGTAAAAGGTAGAAAATAAGGAGAAGGAAGCAAAGATGTTTCCTGTGGAATGATCACAGATCTCGGCTGAAAGTACAGAAGAGGTTTTCTTGATGCTCAAGATCCCAGTTACGCTTACTTTTGAAGGACAAACAAGTCTCTTTGCTCCTCTCTTGTAGCACTGAGGGTAGGAAAAAACAAAACCCAAACCCCTGCTCTATGTACATTAGTAAGGAGAACGCAGAAGTCTTGAAAACAGCAGAGAGCACACTCGCATCAACCTTCCCACCAGTTGTAGCCTTGTGTGGCAGGTAGGCAAGCTGGGAAGCAGATATATGTGGGATGAGATGCTGACCTGACTATGTAAAATTCTCAGCAAAGCCTAACTGCTGACAGCAGGTTAGGAGCACACCCCTCCAAAGCGACAGCATGCCATGATCGGAGCACAGTACAACTCTTGCAAGCAAGCAGGATTCATGAGAGGAGCAATATTGTAACCTTTTATCCATACAATTCACACAGGACACCCATCATTAATCAGGTTTATCTATCACACAACCTGTACAAATCTACCCAAAATACTGACTGCTCTGTCTGAAACACCATAACAGATCATGTGTGCTCAACACAGAATTAGCCTTTATAAGGTTTCATTTATGGGGAGTTGAATTGAAAACATTACTATCACAGGCTCTAGCTTATAAACATTTCCAATAGTTTCACAAAAGGTGGGTAAAAAGCTTTGACATCAATTTATGGAGTGAAGTGCAGGTGTTTCAAATGGGCTGGCAACCATCAGTTCGGAGTTCCCATGAAAACAATAAATTGTTATGCAGAAGTAATGCAGAGTGATTACATTTAGAGTAATTATGGCAAAAAGTAATTAAGCAAAATGAGAAGAGCATACAGCATCATTTCCCTTCTTTCTTTACCAATAGCAATCCATACGCCAGAGATTTCAATAGGAATTCTTAATCATCATAAGATCTTTTCAGGATGTAACCTACTGCTAGAGTCATTCTTTATACATAATCAGATGATCACTTATTGACTGAATAATAGTTCCATTTTGTCATGTTTTCCTTCATATCTGCATAGCTCTCATCCTATTAATTACAGAAATAAGAATACAAATAGGCTAATGCCAGAAAGGGCCACTGTGGTCACCACGTCTAAATACTCTGTAACACAAGATGGATTTTTTTGTCATAGCAGTGCTACCATCTAGTCCATATTTTGAGACTTAAATACATAAAATCTTTTGAGAAACACCCAAATGTGATTTTAAGCAAGATGAATATATTGCATTCTCTCCTTAAGCACTCCAGGGTTATTTATACCCATGGCTTAATGTAAAGACTACTTCTTAATTTACAGATTTAACTTTTATACATTAATTTCACTGTATGTGACCTTGTGAACTCATCCACTTGTTTCAGAGATACACAGCATCAGGTATTTCTCTGTATGTATGGGTACATATCTTTGTGATGTCATTATGCCACTTTTTAACAATAGTTCTCTGTACCGTGTTTGTGTCACAAGGTTTTGGCAGCAGGGGGGTCACAGGACTGACTTCTGTGAGAAGCTGCCAGAAGCTTCACTCATGTTCCACACAGTCATTGCCAGCCAGCTCCATGATAGTGTCGCTGTTGGCCAAGGCTGAGCCCACTAGTGACAGTGGTGACCAATGGGATAACAAAGCTAAGGGCGGGGGGGGGGACAGGGTGTGGAAACTGCAGTGAAAGGAGAATACGTGAAAAAAAGCTCTGCAGACACCAAGGTCAGTGAAGCAGGAGAGGCAGAAGGTGTTCCAGCTGCCAGAGCTGAGGTTCCCCTGCAGCCTGTGGTGAAGACCATGGTGGAGCAGCTGTGCCCCTGCAGCCCATGGAGATCCACAGTGGAGCAGAGATCCCCCTGCAGCCCACGGAGGAGCCCACGTTGAAGCATGTGGATGCCTGAAGGAGGCTGTGACCCCATGAGGTAGCCAGGCTGGAGCAATCTGTTCCTGAAGGACTGCACCCCATGGAAGGGACCTGCACCGGAGCAGTTAGTGAGGAACTGCAGCCCATGGGAAGGACTCACATTGGAGAACTTGGTGGAGGATCGCCTGCAGTGGGAGAGATCTCACACTGGATCAGGGGAAGAGTGTGAGGAGTCCTCTCCCTAAGGAGGAAGGAGTGCCAGATACTAGGTGTGATAAACTGACTGCAGCCATCATTCCCTGTCTCCCTGTGCTACTCAGGGTGGGGAGGTAAAAAAAATCAGGAGTGAAGTTGAACCCAGGAAGAAGGAAAGGGTGAGGGGAAGGTGTTTTTTTAAGATTTGGTTTAATTTCTCATTATCCTACTCTGATTTGATTGGCAATGAATTAAACTAATTTCCCCGACTTGAGTCTATTTTGCCAGTGACAGTAAGTAGTGAGGGATCTCTCCCTGCCCTTATTGCGACATGCAAGCCTTTTGTTACATTTTCTCTCCTGTGCCCAGTTAGGAGGGGAGTATGCTGAACTGCTAAGAGATTTCAGATGGGGTGTTTGGGGTTTTTTTAAGAACTTGTAGGAAATGTCTTTGTGAAAGCCCCTCCATTTGCAGCAGTGCTTCCCATGGCTCAACCCCAGGCACCATCATGTTCTGAATTTAGGATTCCAGGGGTTATGGAGCTCATTTCAGTTACACAAAATTGGAGGTCATGTTTAGTTAACTGGCAATTTTAGGCTCATCATTTTCCAGTACAACAATAAATTCTTAAAGTTTGCCTTACGGTCTTCATTCCTAAATACATGACTTTTCATTTTACTATATTAAAACTATCAGTTTGCTTGTGCTAAATTGTGAAATTCAGTGTCAAGGAACTGTCACACCATCACCTCATCTGTAAATGTCACATTTATAAGACATTAGCAAGAATTTTGTATTTTCTTTCAGGATCTTAATATTAAACTTCACCAAGTTGATAAATTCTCTACAGGTATTGCAAAAAACATCTATGTAGCTCAGATGATTTATTACTAGAGGAGAGGTTTCATTTTTCTCAGCAAACTTTAAATGTGGTTAGATTTTACAGGGGAATAGAATGCTCATGCAATGGAAATGGTACAAAGTTTTCCAAGAGGGGAATGCTGCTCGAAAGGAAATACTTCCATAAAATGAGACTTCAGTCTTCACCCAGTAAATGGATCTGGCCAAGGTGCACCAATGTATCTACAAATGTCATACACATGTGCATATACAAAAAATTCTTTTAGTAGTGCACAGTAAAACTGATGAAGTGCACATAATTCTAAATCCATGCTGTAGCATTTACTTCTGTTTTTAAAAGATTTCCATTAGGTGTAAAACTGATTGTATTTTGGTTTCATGCTCAACAAGCTATTTTTATTATATTAAAATTGCATTTGATCCGTGTTAATGCAAATATACACAAAATATGCACTGATTCAACTGCCTTCTTCCAAAAGTGGAGCCACATACAGGCTTACACAAAAGAGGTTTGGACTTCACACCATTGGAGAACTCTGTGTTTTCTCATATTCAAATACATGAATCTGGTTCTTTTTATATGTCTCTTCAACTATACATAAATTACAGATATTTAAACTACAGTTGAATAAGAAATGTCAATGAACTCCATAAATTTCAACTGACTTTTTACCAGTCTGAATGGAAGACCATGCCATGCCTCCTTCACTTAAGTACTTGAAAATGTGAATATTTTTCATATCAGTTAAATTTTCAACCCCTAGTAACATCTACCCATCATCTTCTATTCAATTTTGTGTACAATTTTTTCTGGAAGTTTTCCTAAGGGCACTGCTCATTTTTAAGTATTATATAAACATTTTGTAAGAAAAGCATTTTGTATTTCCTGTTACAGAGCCAAGAAGTGACCTATTGGAACTAACATTTGCAAATTCATGCCAAGTACAGTATATCACAAAACAACTCCATGTTACTTTACATGCATTAGACACTGAAACAAACACAGATATTTAATTTTTTGGTCTTTGACATTTGTACATGTACTGAATACAGAACACTAACACAAGCTCTGTAAGCTAGAAGATGTTCTTTTCTCTGCTTTTATCCTTTCTCAAAATATCACAAATATCACTAGATTCAATGTGTCACATCATACCGTGAAGCAATCATGAAGATAATAATATCTAAAATAATGCATTCTCGATTTTATAAAGAGATCCTTCTCTTTCTCTACAATGTGGCATTTAAAGTACAATCCATTTTTTTGCAACATTAAATATATAAAGATTAATGTTTATCTCTTGGAGATAGTGACACTATTTTTTGAAAATGAAGATATAACAGATTATGAAAATAATAAAGTTAGGGTTTAAAGAAAGAGGTGCATGCATACAAAGTAAAAAGGAATACAAAATCCGTAACTTAAAACATGTCATTAAAATGCCCCACCTTGCCAAAAATTAAATGCTTTTAAAAATATGCTTTATTCAATGTTTAAATTTAGAAAAATACTTCTGAGGAATTTGTAAATAATAGATCCAATTAATTTAATCATATAAAGAATTGAAAGAATATTAAGACTACAGATGGGAACACTCAACAAAATTTAAGTTTGTTCCTTAAACAGTCATAATGATTTTTTACATATAATTTCAGCCACTTGGGGCATATTTTTGTAATCTATTACAGCATATGAGTTTGTTACCTATGAAAATGAATATGGAAATTATTAAGAAATCCTACATTTTTCGATACAAGATAAAAATTTTAGGCAATAACGAATGTTTATGCTACTACATATCATGTTTAGTACATACTTCTGACTGAAAAACTCAAAAAATTTAATTACTCACTCAGAAGTAGCAATTAAGTGTCAGCTTCATTTGAAATTAAAAATATTCCCTTCTTCAAAATTAGTTAAGTGGGTGATACCCTGTGAAGGTAGCACAGATGAAAATATAGGTAAGCAAGTTCCTTCATTTTTCAGGGTGTTTGCACATGATGAACCTTAGTCAGCTGACATTTAATTACTCTTTTTTTTAATGGCTTTATTAGTTGAAGAAGATCACTGCTGTAAGTTTTTGTATTATACCTGTGAAGAAAGATAACACACAGGTACCCCCAAATATGCTGGAAGGATTGAGCAAAATTTATTTCCAAAGGCAAGAACACTAACAAAGAACATTAAACCTAACAATGTTGAAAACACTAGGCCTTGGAGAAACACATGCCCCCTGTTCTTCTCAGGACTTTTATCATCCCTGGCTCCCCTGCTATGGGGGCCTTCAAACACATCTGCAAGAACTTTTCTCCTTCTTATAGCAGAGAGACCTTCTCCAGAAGGCAGTAGGAGTAAACATCTAAAGCTGTCTCTGGGGAAAAATCCTCTTCCAGAGAGGAAAGACTTCTTATCAAAATGAGCCCTAACTCCTCACAATAAATCTTGTGGAAAGGGTCTTCTACACTTACATACCTCAAACGCCCCCCCACAATCAGGCAGGGCAGACATGGCACTAGGAACCCTAATGGAATCATTTCTTTACCTCTTTTAATGAGACTTCTGCATCTTTTTAAGGCAAAAGTGGTACAAATCAGAAAATCTAATGTATAAAGTGCAAACTTGGCTATAAACCTGCTGCAATATCTTAGTACAACCTCAGCAGATGTACAGAACAGAGCTCCTTTCCAGAACCTGCAAGAAAAGGAGACCCCATCATGTTAGCACGAGGTGTTACAGAGATGTTACCTCCCCATGGGTCTTTCATGCACTCTGCAGAGAAAACTATGGAAAGACTTCTACAATTCTCCACTAAGACACAATTTTAAGATGGACTGAACAACTCCCACTACTTGATCTGGTTGGATAAATCTCAATGTTGAAAGTGCACTGTACATTTTAAGCTTCTGGAGACACTTGTGAAGCAGCACAACAAGGTACCCTTTTGGCAGTATACACACAACAAAATTTTACGGACTTTATTAAAAATTATGTGACTAGCTGTTTCAAATTCTCCCAATTTACAAGAAATATCTTTTAAGGAATTTTAAGAGAAATGTAAGGATTTACCTAGTTACAAATACATATCTTGCTTTAGTTTGAGAGGAATTTGAGTAATGACTCCTGTTGCCTCTTGTTTTCTACAGCATAGTATTTTCAAATTCACAACACAGGACGGAATTCAGTGGGATTACTTCTCTGACTGTAAAGTTCAGCCCTAGCCAGAAAAATCTTTTTGGTTTTCTCTCCTTTACTTCATGTACACTGAAATTAACCTTTCTGATGAAGAGAAGATGCAAAAAAAGCCAGTCAATGAGGTGAAACTTTTGCTTTGCTTTCCACCAGAACCAACAATCCCTGCAACACAAGCCCAGAACCTGGAAGCAGACACGCAGCTGTATGAGATCTTAGTACCAATTCCTTGACTTCTTACCCAAGTCATTCATTTTTGTGGCACAACACATCCCTGACCAACTGTCCAGCTGCTCAAGGGCTGGATGCAGTTCACGGCACACATTAACACTGCTTCTATATTCACTATATTCGTGTCTCACACAGCTGAGTATGACAAACTCACACTAGAGACATGGACCAACAAAAGCGTGTTTTAACAAGGAAACTGAGCCTTGGAGTGTGAGCTGCTTTTTAAGGTTTCTCTGAAAAGTGAGGTGGAAATTTTACTAATACTCTCCAGGAACCGGGTGGGACCTTTTTAAGTAGTTCTTACTCCAGCCCCCATTCCCCACCCTGTCATCCTTAAAAATTCAAACAGATGTAACTCCATTACTATCAAGTACTTAGGTTTAAAATTATGTACAATTAAGAAATAAAAGCATTCTTCAGATGAAACAATAAACTTAGCTTGTTAATCTTATAAAATTATATATTTACACAGTAACTTTTATTCAAAGTAATAAAATTGCAATTTCTAAGAGAAAAAAATGTAATTTTCAAAATTGTAGAATTTCCCAATATGTTATAAAATTCAGATGGCATCTAATAGGGCTTTAATAATCTGAATGATTGAGGTGATAAGGATCTGAAAACTCAAAGGAACTTTTTTCTAGCCTGTTTCCAAACCTCAATCCTAACCCAGAAAATGGCTTCCTGCATAGATAAACCCCTCTTCTCTAACTAAGGGTTTTTTTAATTTATATATATATTTTGTGTTCCTAACAATATCATCAACTGGTCTCTTTATAGGAAAGAATGGATACAAACACCATGCATGCCATAGCATGTCTTCAATATTATTTTACTGATTTCAAGCAGACAATACTGACACATACAAGTAAATATTTTTATGTGCACTAACCCTCTATAGCTGTTGTTCCACCACTCTGAATTATTTCTTTTAAAGTAAGTTTGTGGAAAAAAAGGAATGTGAAAGAGCATCTGGCCAACACTACCTAGCATTTTCAAACACCAGAACAAGAGTGCAGGACTGATCTCTTCTCTGTTGTGACCAGTGAAAAAACCCAAGGAAACGGCCCAAAGTTATGTCAGGGAAAGTTTAGGCTGGATATGAGAAAAAGATTCTTCACCCAGAGGGTGGTTGACTACTGGGACAGGCTCCCCAGGGCAGCGGTCACAGCACCAAGCCTGACAGAGTTCAAGAAGCATTTGGGCTCTCAGGCCCATGGTGTGACCCTTGGGGGATGGTCCTGTGCAGAGCTAAGGGTTGGACTCAATGATCCTTGTGGGTCCCTTCCAAGTGAGCTTATTCTGTGATTCTATTACTCTCTCAGCTATTTTACACATGACACCAAACCTGAGGGAGTGGTGGATATTCTGGAGAGCAGCTCTACCTTTCAAAGGGCCATTGATAAGCTGAAAGAATGGTAGTAACTGCTATCAAATGCATAAAATTCAACAAAATCGAAGTCTTGAAACTTGGATCAGGACTAAGTGCTATTCTGCAGAAAAGGACTCGAGTGTTTGTAAATCAGAAATTAAACATTAGTCAGCAGTGTAACTTTGCAGTAATAAATCATGAAAATACTGGGCTGTATTAGCAATAATCAGTCCAGGGGTCAAGGGAAGCAATTAGTCTATTCAGTGCTTGTTAGGCCAAATCAGAACACACTCTTCACTTCTGAACATCAAAATTCACAAGATGCATATGCTGGAGGAAGGGCAGTGGAAGGCCACTATTCCAGACAGGAAGCTGGGGCACAATGGCTGGGGAGAGACAGAGACTGACACATTGTTTCAGAAGAGAAGGCTGGGAGGAAATTTAATTGCCCTCTTAAATTGTGTATTAGTATCAGAATCTGTATTAGTATTAGAAGACTTATGTACACAGCGAAAGGACAGAAAGCAATGGTCACAAGACATATCAAGGGAAATCCCAACTGTGAATAAGAAAAAACATTTTAGTGGGGGTAATTAGGCACTGGCACAGGTTATCCCAAAAATATTTTCCAATTGCCATCCTTAGAAATTTTCAAAACTTGCCTAGACAATGAAGTGATAAAACTGAGGGTGTCCCTGCCTTGAGAGGATATCCAGAGGTTCCTTTAATTTTATTTACTTTATAAGTCTATGGATCATTAATAAAAAAGGTAAAATTATATCTTACTCCAGCTAAAAGAACATTCTCAAAGGAGTAAGTGTCCTTCCACAATTTCTTTAGTGGTTTACCACTTAAAGAACTATTAAATACACTCATAAAATTGTAGAAACTAAAAACTGTCATTTTATTTAAGAATTTGCAGAATTGTACTATTTAGGAAATCTTCTGTATATTTCCAATTTCAAACTATATGATACCAAGCCCCACCTACAACTGTTAAGGGAATGCTATTTTTAAATATGCATTGTCTAGAGTTGCTTTATGGAACATAATATTTTAAAGTGTATGCCTATATTGCATGTTTAAAACTGTATCTCCATCTCAAAGTTTATAAAGTTAAAAAGATATACATATGCATGCACATGTAACACATGAAGAAAAGCTTCCTTCAGTTAGACACAAATCCTCATTTTGGTACAACTACACACAGGCCATAAAAAAAAAACTTCTACAGCATACACAAAAGTTTTGTGTTTACAGTAAGGCAGCCATATGAAGTGGAAAAACAGTCCATCCTTGTTCAGTAAGACGCATTAAAAACAGTTAAACAAATAAAATTAGCATTTCCTCTCTAAAGCAATTGCCTCAAGTTGTACACAACTTATTTCAACTCCAAATCAGAGCCCATTTTTAAAAAGAAAAACAGCATTGTCAAAACAATCTGAAGAGAGAACTCTCTGAAAGCACAGTACTCCAGTATTTATTATCTGTAAGACAGAAAATTTATCCATCTTTTCATTTTGATGTAGTAAGATGTCAGAAAGTTATCCGTCCATATTAACATCTTCTTGTATATTTGTATGCTTAGTGAGTAAGGACAGACATATCATCTCAACATTTTTTTCTCTAACATCTTTTAAAGGTCCAACAGCTTCATTTGACAAAGCTATCTAACATGCAAAGGATCAGCCCAGGTTTCTTTCTCACCTGTTTCACAAACTTTTGCTACAACTGCAACTTCAGTACATTAAACACCAATTATTTTTATCAAGATAAACCCAGGATAAAGCTCATTGTGCTTTGTTTTCTTGGTGTTTAGTTGACCCAAAGGAAGAGCCAACATACAAGGCTTCTTAACATTCACACGTGGGTACAATTGGTAGATGGTGGTGTATCTACCCGACTTTTATTTTCCTTAGTATCATTCAGAGGCGACTTGTTACCTATCTGACATTTGAAGACTTGTTTGTAGGCCTTCCTAAAATTTTCAGATAGAAATGCATATATAATTGGGTTCACAGAAGAATTGCTGTAAGCCAGGCAGTGTGCAGTTACCCTGAAGAGAAAGGAGGCTTGAGTCAGTGGGAAAACTCCAAATTCAGCCCAGAGATGGATCACGTGATGCGGCAGCCAGGAGATGCCAAAAACCACTACCACCACCAACACAGTCTGTGCTGTCTGAGACAAGGAAAGGAAAACACAGATGTCTGATGAGCACTTGAAGAATCAGCTTTAAATCTGCTTCAAAGTCATTATTTAGGGGAAGAAAAAAGTATATTGAGAAGGAACACTCTAGAATATTTGTTAGTCACTTTACCCCACTACCTATATGGGCTTTATTTTGCACAGTGAACTATTGCAAAGGATAACCTTAGCCGTAAAAGTGCCATAGTAAAAGGCAGAGCATACCTTTCCTCAAAGGTGAAGAACGATGTTCCCAACTCCCTACACAAAAGCCTAGCTTCTTCTGAGGTGGGCATCAGCCTGATGTAAAATAATCATAATGGGGGTCTTGGGAAATCTCATCCATATCTAACGATCTATATTTCAGTACAGTGCACAAGCATTTCTGATGAAAATTTCAAGGGAGATCTAGTATACAAGAAAGGCAGCTAGTTGAAGAGCTTGGACCAGTCACTTTGCTTAAGTGCTTACTAAAGGCATGGGGACTTTTTTCAAAGTCTCTCCTTTAAATATAGAATTTCCAGAAGGAGGGTCATACAACAACATTCTGGGATACAACTAAGGGGAAAAAAAAAAGAGAAAAAGTAAGACGCTTGAAATTTCTGGTAATTGCACGTAGTCAAAACCAGTCTGGAAATTAAAGCTCACCACCAAACACTGAGTTCAAAATATGGAACACCAAATAACCTCTGTGTTGCCTCCACATTCCACTTTCAACTATTTATGAGACAAAGGGCCATCAAGTTCATTAGATCCATTTTGACAGCTACAGAATCAGCCAGTACAACCCTTCAGGTGCTGATGGAGCTCTATCAGGGCACAGTGGAATGTGACTGTCAATATTCTCTTTAGCTCTCACTTCAGAAACAACACTAACGCTTTGCAGTTGCCTAACTAGTCCTAACTACTCTTCTAACAAGTACCTCTTCCAACAAAATTAGTTTCCCAATAAAAGCCCAATAATAATTCAAAAACATATTATGTTATTGTTCATTTTAATTACTATATTAACACTTTATAGCGTAATTTTTTTGATAACTTAGGCTCTTCTTCACAGCCAAAAACTAACCCTGTAGCCAAAGAGTGATAAAAAATTGCAGCACAGAAAATACGTAGACTTATTGCTAGTTTACTGAACTTGGTCTATACATCTTGAATTGATTAATTCTCAGTAATAATTCACACTGACCTACCTAATCAGAACATGAGTTAACCTAGAGAAACTTAAAGGGAAAAAATTTTGATTTCTGTGGCAACAGGCCAAATTAACTTATGACTAATACTGTTGTTGGTCAGTATAATCTCCCAAAAGAAACCAAAGGACATTAAATCTGTAGTTAATGTAATTTGTACAGTCTCAAGCAATTGTCTGTTTTCACAAGCCATTCCTCTACTTAGACCTATGGAGTTCAAGCCAGTTGCTACTAAAACAGACACAGGAGAATGTGTGCTAATAAGGGTATTTTAATTAAGAGCAATTCGTTCTCTGATTGATGTGTTAATATTCCAAATGGAAACAGATTTTTCAGGAGACCACATGTACAATTACTTCAAAAGAGGCATATTACTTCAGTTTGTTCAAAATTCTAGAAAAACAATTAACCAGGAAAATCACCAATTTTCAATAAACTATAAATACACCTGAAACCAGAGATTGGCCACGTGTCTCTTGTAACTTTTACTTAAATTACTTCATATCTGCAGAATAAAAAATTTTGCTTTAGGAACCTCACAACATCTGTTTTAACTGATTGTTTCTCCTAAGCCTAACTTCAGAGCTTACCCTTCCAAAATCATCACTATGTCTTGCAAACAAGGTATCACTTAAGAGCAGCTTTTGTTTACCTAATTTGTTTTTCATTAGCAAATAAAACCCACCTGAAATATATGATATTAATATTGATGCTTGGTGATCAAAAAGCATGACAAATATAATTTAGGCAAATTCATATTTTTCATTATTTTTTTCCCACACATACAGAAAATTTATTTTAAGATTCTACTACCAAAAAGTTCATAAAGGTTTGAATAAAGCTAGAAATGTATAATTACACAGGAAATGCATTATCAACAAGACAGTAGAAGGAAATAAAAACATTATTTTTAACATTTTAACCACATAGAGTTCTAGTATACTAATGGAAAAAGTCACTTTGAAAAACGTGAGTTAGGCCTGAATTCAGAAACTTATTTTCTAAGGGCAAAAAAATAAATTTTGGGCTACTCCTTTTTTTTTCTCCCCTTTGGTTACTGAATCCTGATTCATCCAAGCAATCTTGATCTTGTCTGTAGTGCTTTACCCTGAAGCTATGAATGCTAGTTCCTAGCCAGATCTGCAATTTTTAAGAGCTAGTGTTTAGTGGAAATGCACAGAAATTTCAAATTTGAGAATAATTTAGATGAGAGAAGGCAATATATAGAATGTCTTTGAAAACTACACCTTCAGCCTTGAAAACATTAAGTGCAAAAGTATATATGTTAAGTATTTTAACAAATCAGGGCCATAATGCTTTTAATTCCAGGAATCAAAATCTATTGACAAGCACATTTTTCAAAAGAAGTAGAGAATGCATAAATAGTAGCTTACTTATTCCCTGTTGAGCCCATGTATATCTCATTTACACTGCAGACAGTCTGCAGGCCCATATGGAAATAGTGATCAGATCAAATAAAGAGCTATAGCCTAGAGGGTTTTTCTGACTCCACATTCATAAACTGAGAAGTTACTCAAGAATTACTGCGGTCAAATCTGCTCCAAAATCAGAACCGTATTATATTAACTGACAAATTCTCTGTATAAACACATCCTTCAAATATCATTCTAAATCACAAGGTTTACATTCTGCTTGAGAGATCTTTCATGGTTTTACTGATAACCAGTGTGTAACTTATGTGTTCAACGCAGGAGAAGAAAACATTGTGTGGAAAATCAATAGAAGAACTGGAGAACCATTAAAAGTCTCTTATTGGACTCCTACCAGAAAACACAAACCCCCTAATTGTAAAGCCTTATCATAAAACCTAGGAATTCTTTAATAAAGTATGAAAAAATCGGCTAGCTAAAAAAAAAATTAACAAATCCCATTACTTACTCAGGGGGAAATGCCTGTGAGAAAAAAAAAGTAAACATTTAATACTAAAGATAGGTTGCCTCTCCATGTCTAAATTTCAGATGCTCTGAAGTTCAAAATATGGGAATCTCAGGTTATGACTTGGTGCAACGTGATGGACAATTTGGATCAGAAAAGATTCCAGGCCTGCTAAGTTCAGAGGGACACTGAATACTCCATTAAATACTTATTTTCAATTTGTTCTTTCGTTTACATCTTTAGCAATAAGCAATATAATGCCAAATTAGCTTAACCATAAAACTAAAATGTAAACAACTAAATATTAGTAATGAGTGCAATATACCTTTTTCTTGGATGCTTCTGACTTCTTCGACATGTTTCTTAACTTCTTATGCAGGTGGTTAAGAACCTGAAAAGATTAATTTGCATCGTGTATTGTATTTCACCATTTCCTACTCAAATAAAATTCAAACCCATATATCTTAGTGTATGCTCTTCAGTACTGCACAATTCATTTCACAAACGTCACTGATCCAATTCACACATTTCAAAAGTGCACAGTATGAAAACCAAAGGAATTACATATTTGCATCGGTGTGAATCAACAAATGTGAAGCAGACCACAACTGAATTCTTATATAAAAATTCAGATATGTCACATTACAAATCAACAAGGCAACAGATGGAAATCTATCATGCATCTAGAATTAGCAATCACTCTTCTTCCACAAAAAGGCAGTGTCTGTTAATTGAGAATGATCTTTACTGCATGTAACGTAAGAAAAATGCATGTTTTGAGTCAGAGCTTTTCTGATTCACCTGCATAATTTGCTTTCTTCAGATGAATGTTTGATTAATATAATCAGGAGGCTGGCACTACTTGATCTTGAAAAGAAGCATAGGCTTTCAAAAACAATTTATACTAAAATGAGGCATGACACATGAGACACGACCTTTATCAACAATTTGATGATACCTACCATGCATCTTTCATAAGTAATTTTTAAAAATATGTCACAAAAAGGCTCATCGTCCAAGAGCAGGGTCCATATTTTAACATAATGCTTTACACATAAGATTTTGGATAGTGGATGCATAGAGATATATGCCCTACTTTATCTGCAGTCATAATTAACTGAATCTGTTATATTAATATGGCATAATTTGCAGGCATGGAGGGCAGGGAATGTGCTCTTCAGCAGAATAGGCATAGCATATTACAAACCATATAGAAATAAAAAGATAAATTCTTAATTAAAACTAAAGAATTTAATTAAAATATGGTAAGAAGAATTTTTTGGATAGAGTGTCAGAGTGTAGAGTGCAGTTAGACGACGCTGTTTGGTTGCACTTTACATAGCTCTAAGACGAAATGAGAATGACATAATAGGTAAGATCATTCAGATTTAACAGGTAAAATAATTCAGCATTAAAAGAATTTTTTTAAGGAATATAACACTAACTTTAGGGCTTATAAAGAGACTTCTTGAGGTGGGGAAAAGGGTTCAAATTCAAATTCTTTCATATTATCTGGGGACATTTTCTGTGTTTGTCTTGGGATGCCCAGCTAACCACTACCAGAACAGACATCAGTCAAGGTGACCTAGAGACTTGATCCAACTCTGGCATTTGAGTCTCAGAGATATACATACTGAATTAAAAGAAATAAGATGGTATTTGTGAGTAACCATAGCTTGTAAGTGGATACCACTTTTTAAGTGTCTACCCGTAGCTGCCAGTGAACCACAAACAACAATAAAAAAAAATGTAATTTTAACAACTTAATATTTTAAGTACAGTTCATTTGTGGTTATCTGTGCACTAGCATGTTAAAGACTCATGTTGCATGCACTTCCTATTCTGAAACACTATCCAGGATGCTATCAAGGCTAACCTGAGCTCAGGAGAAGCAGGAAAAAGTAAAGGATTTTCCCTGAGAGGGTCCCATTTTGGCTTCATTCCTTCTCTCTTCTTCAGGATGAAGCAGACCAGAAAAGGACAGAACCTCTGAGGTTCATCAGAAGACCAGGGAAATGGCCATCTGGCTCAAAGACTTCTCATTCGCCTGCCATCACCCTGTAGAAACCAGCTGAATTGCTGAGTCCATTGGTGGACTCACGTAAAAACAAAAAAACAAAAAAATTCATGGGAGAAATACAATTCAGTTCACTTCCCATCACTGCTGCTTCATCTATCATACCTCCTTTATTTAATTTACAGTGATGGGCTGTTCCTATTGGACCTTTGCAAATCTGATCAACTGCCACCCAGTGACTGCACTGTTCTATGATTTTTCCTCATAGCCAAAAATAAAGTCAGATAAACTCATCCCAAAAATCACAATTGCAAAATCTCTTTTTAAAGATTTTTAAAAGAGTATTTTTGTGTTTTGTTCTGCAACTCTTAGCACAAATTTTTGAATTGCATCTCTCTCCTATCCGAAGAAAGATGCAGTAGACAAAACTGTTAAATGGGATATTTAGTGGGGATGGAAATGGGTGGTGGAAAGTTTTGTTAACAATTTAGATGATAAATTTTTTAAATGAATCCTTCTCAACTTCCCCTCTTTCAGATTATATACATATTTCATAAAATAAGCGTCTGCAGTGAAAACATGCTCCCTCTACATAGTAGTGTACCAGATGATATGCAAAACAGCAGCAAGAGAAATAGGCGAAATGCAATTACCTATCAACAGCAATGGAACAGCACTCAAAGACCTACACAGAATGAATGCCGTGGAGGGATAAAAAGAGTAATGTTTATGCACAAACACTACAAGGCAAATGAAAGACACTCTCCTCACTGCCCTGTTCAAATTATCTCTTCCCTGGGCCAATGAATAGTCAATTGCTCCTCTAACAGCCACCGTCTTTACCTGAATGAACAATAATCCTACATGTGCCTCTTAGTATGTCTCAGGCTATTTCTCTTAAGAAAGTATATCAAAATATCCACTAATACATTTGCATAAGAATTTTTAACCCAGGGAATGAAATACACAGCTTGTTAAAAAATAGATCCTAACTTGTTTTCATAAGGTGTAACATTTTTAAAAAAATTTAGCTCTATGGAAAATAAACACGAAACTTTTCTAACTCCAGTTTTCATGTACCTGTCCTCATTTCACTCTGAGGGAATGTGTTAAGTAGCCAGAGTTTTTTATGAGCTCGGGGGGCTATGATAGAGGCTTCTTTAAGAAGCTGCTGGAAAGTTCTTAGCTCCAAGCTAGTCAAGGTCAGCTGGTAACACCTCTGCGATAACATATTTAAGNCCCCCTCCCATCTTTCCGAGCAGCAGAGGGAAGGAGAAAGATCTTAAAAGGGAGGGGTGGGGGGAGAAAGGTGTCTGTAACATCTACCAAACTTCTCACTCTTAAACTCTAAAGCTCTGATTTTAGTAGTAGTAGGAGTGACTACTTAATATTCTAAGTTAGAGCCTGTTTTGCTTGTGTGAAGTAGTTAATAAACAGTTGCTTGTAATCCTTATCACAAAAGTCGAGGGGTTTTTTCCCTTCTCCAAGAAATTTTGGATGTGTGTGTGGGCTCTCGGCATTTAGCCGGAGTCAAACCATAACAGCGAAGGAACAGCTTTCCTGTTTTTCAGGGATAAGGGTGGGGTTCTACGGGAAGAAAATTATGATATTGTGAAAGAGGGTGTAAAGAGACTTGTAGGTTCATGGAATTTTAAGAATTTCTAGTCTGGTCCAGACTGTACGACCACAACTACTGATGGCATTAGGAAAGTCCTCGGTTTTACCTGCAGACAATCCTTTTTTTTAATTTTTATTTTTCTTTTTTTTTGTTTGTTTGGTTTTGGTTTTGTTTTTAATTTGTTTTCTTTTTACTTTTTCCCCAGTTGTTTCGGAAACTACATTCAACATTGTTTGAGAGCCCAGACTGAGGACTATGACCAAATCAAGCTGAGAAAGGGATACTTCCAGTATGGAGAAAGAAGAAAATAGCTTAAGCTTTCTGTGCTTATTCACATAAGTCCACCAAACATTGTAAAAGTTTGAAGTCTACACTGCTACAAACCATGTTTCCCATCTGCATGTATACACACCTTCATTATCAGCCATTGATAATCATGCACAAGGAAAGCTTGCCCAAGGTCATTATCTAACAAGACTGAACTGCTTTTTCAACAAAGCCATAATGTAAGCATTACATTCTGAACTACTGTCGTAGTATCAACCTGATTTGAATTCAAGTGCCATTGCCTGCAATCAATGTTTTGAAGTAATGCTGTTACTTCTATTGTCACAATATATCATTCACCCTCTTTCAATTAAGAGTGTGTCACTAATGTGCCATGCTTTTTATTTTTTCTCGACAGTGCATTTTAATAAAGTTTTCCCCTCACTGCTCAGCACAATATAAGATATAATATCCAAAGCCAAAAACCATATAAGCTTGTATTTTATGTTGAGGCTCTTACTTGTCATGGCTTAGTTTTAACCAAGTCTATAAATCATACATGACTTCCATGAATTCAGAATGTTCAGAATAATAGGGAATAATGGAAACAATCTTAAGGCAAGATATACTCATTTTAAAAAAAGTTTTTAACATACATTTATAAAAGAAAGTTTGTGAATAATGACAGGTGTCCAACCTAAAGGTTTGATTGAAGAAGGCCTGACTTTCAAGGACTGAATCCTTGAAAAGCTGTGGTACCCAAAATTAGTTGTCACATTGCACAACCCTGGCAGATGCCAATTGTTAGAAGCTGACTGGGAATCATTTATCACTTTGACCTTTAAGAACACATAAGTGAGCAAATGTTGTAGTAGTGTTAAAAGAACCATAAAGAAAGTCAGTATTAAAAAAATATGGCAAAATATGATAAGCAATCAAAATGTCAAAATACAGGCTATCTACAAGTATGCAGTGCTGTGATTCAACTAATAACTACATAATCACTGCCCCTCTCTCTGAGTTATCTCCTTTCAAGAGTAGATCTGTGAGGCAACAAAAGCTGTTTTCCTATGGATTTCTGACTTCTTGACTGTGTTCCAAAAAGATGTGTCTTCTCCATAAGTTGATGCTAAGACCTCTCCCCCTATGCCTTGTCTGATGTTTAACAGTAGAGTGCAAACTGACTCTCCTTAAGAGAAGATGACAGAGACTTTCCACTTTCTTCATTGTTTCCTGTTTTCACAAAACTAGGGAAATATCACTCCTCTATCAAAAGTTTGGCTGAAATTTTTGTGGAAGTTATTTGTAGAAGAGAGAAAAAGGGTCACTGTACACACAAGACACAGAGTCATGATCTCATAAATCTCTGCCTGAAGAGCACATCACATGAGATATTTTGGGAGGAAATTGTCTCCAAATTCTTGGCACTACTTCAGCACTTCTGCAAGTTGTAACAGCATTGTTATCCACTGGGGAAAATACGAATCTCTCCTAATATAATTTAAGAGAGTGAGAGAGAAAGAAAGAACTTGGCTCCTTATTAGAGTATCTAAAAAATGAGACTTTCAAAACTTGAAAGTTCAATTGCAATTTGCCTATGACAAAAACAGAACTGCCTTAAAGAAGTCTGGTAAAGGCAACATATTCAAACAGAAAAATTAGTCTCCTTTGTCTTAATCTATTGTATCAGAAGATTGTGTTATTTCACTGATCCACAGTTTATGAAAACCAGAGAAGTCCGTATGAACTTAATGCACAGACTAATGTCTCCTATTAAGACAGGCTGAGAGAGTTGGGGTTGCTCAGCCTAGAGAAGAGAAGACTTTGTGGAGACCCTGCACCAGTCTTCCAGTACCTAAAGAGGGCCCACAAGAGAGCTGGATAGGGACTTTTTACAAGAGCATGTAGTGATAGGGCAAGTGGTAGCAGCTTTAAGCTGAAGAAGACTAGGTTTAGATTAGATAATGGGAAGAAATTCTTTACTGTGGGAGTAGTGAAGCACTGGAACAGGTTGCCCAGAGAAGCTGTGGATGCTCCATCCCCGGAATTGTTCAAGGCCAGGTTGGATGGGGCCCCGCACAACCTGGTCTATTAGGAGGTGTCCTTGCCCATGGCAGGGGTTGGAACTAGATGATCTTTAGGGTCCCTTCAACCCAAACTATTCTATGATTCTATGATCTTTCTAGTACTGAGCAAGCAGCAATCCTCTAACCCTGGGTGTATTCAGAAGACAAAATACTTGTACTTCATAATACTGTAGTAACTTCAATAAAAGCTTGCAGTGGCCAATTTGCTCAAGATTCATCAGAGTAGTAATGGCTTTGAGAAATCTAATACTTCACGTCTGATTTTCAGCTACTATCACCCTTAATTTCTCCCTCACCTTGCCCTATGTGCCAAAATATTGCAGATAAAAATTTCACAGTTGCTCCTGATGAGGGCAGGAACTAGTCTTTAGCTGCAGGGTACAAATATCTTCAACAGCCTTGTACAAGTCGTGGCATTTTTCAGCTTCATTGACACTGATGGGAATACCAGTTATCTCCTAGGTACCTTCTAAATTCATCTCTTCAGGTTAGATCTTCCAGCCTGACACCATGTCCAGCAGGATTATACATACAGGCTCAAAACTCATCACCAAGCAAGAGTGAGATTTTAGCCTGGTAATAATTTAAGCACGTGAGTTTATTGTAACTTCAAGTGGCTTTGATTTCATGAACTTGTTCTGGGCATGTTTTTCACATAGGGTTGCTTTTGTTGGTTTAAGGTTTCTGTTGGGCATTTTTTGGGGGTTTGTTTTTTTGTTTTTTTTTTTTAAACTACATGTTCATACTAATATTGAGAGATCTACTTCTGTAGAGGTGTTTTGTAGCAACATTGTGTGTTATATTTACTATGTGTATATTTTGATTAAGCATATTTCCTTTTTTTCTCCTGATACTGTGCAGGAGTATCCTAATTTTGAAAGACTTGTTTTCAATCTTCTCTCATATAGACTTTATAGTGAAAGTGAAGATGCTTTGGCTTTGAAAATGGGAAGAATTAGTAGCTGAAAAGCTCCCTCTGCACTCATTCTGTAACATTCTCTCTGCAATATGGACTATTTTCCTCCAAGTGATGATCTATGGCTACAGCTCTGTCATATTCACCACTGTAAATGAAATACCAGTGTATTCACAGAGAGAAAGCAGGATTCAGTTTATGTATTAAAACACGTATTTCTTTCTTCATTTGCCAGGTTGGACTTGTTTCACTACAAGCAATAATTTAGAAATGTTGCCCTTTGAGTTCTGCATGCCTTGGTTTTAGCAGAGTTAGATGCCATTCTAGCCTCAGTTTGCACATCACAATTAAGCCGATGTAATACAGAACAGAACATAAATTTATTTTATCAAATTAACTACTTCAGGTACATCTACTGAACTTCCCAATTAAAGAACTGACTTCTCAACACTTAAGCAGTCCGTATTTGCAAGAGTAGTCCTATCCTCCTAAATGTAAATCACTATCCAAGGAGAAATTCTGCAACTGAAGGTTGCTGGCACAGAAACAAGAGGATCTCTCACTAACTCAGCAGATAGCAACTGGTGTTGCAGATCCTGTTCAGCAGCAAGCAGAGGGTCCTAGTCTGAAGGCTGCAATTATTACTCACAGAAAAATGTGACAGTTTTCCCTTACTTACTGCTTTTTCCTGCCTGGGTCTGCATGCCCTGCACCCTACAACTACCTGCCCTTGCTGCTGATCTCCCATCAACTTCAACTGGGGCCAGACAGGGCACACAGAGATCAGGCAGCGTGATGCATGTTTTGCTCTTAATGTGTTGTACTGGATCAGATTAAACTGGTCATTTGTGTCATTTTTTAAGTGCACTGCATTTTAAAGAACCACTGGTTCATCTAAAGCCTGAATAACTTGTTCCTTTGTTGTACTTTATTGAGTTAAACTCCTCAAACAGGACTGCCAAGAAAATAAAAGAGTTGCAGTGACAGAGAAAGCAGCAGAGCACTGGGACTTCTCAGCATTCCGCAACAAGGAAATCTTGAAAAGAGACCCCGGTAAATGTCAGAACACTACTTTCCCACCTCCACCCTGTGCAGTCCCTGTTCTGACATGTCTGTGCCACTGTACAGATGTCATGCCCTCCCAGCTATAAAACCTGTTTTCTCCCTTTGTGCCACAAACATCATTGCTCCTTTTTCTCCCAACAGTGCCATGTTCCCTCACGGGCCCAGATTTGGGCCTACAGCTCAGACACTTACCACCATCATACCCCCCATTCCTTTTATATTTGCCTCACCTTGGCATAGCAGAAGGAGATGAGAAGCAGTGGCAGCAGATATCCGAAGACGAATGTGCAAACCACATAGACCTTCTTGTGGCGTGGGTTGGGCCAGTGCTCCCAGCAGAAGGTCTGGTTGCTGGTCTCACGGTGGAAGATGCGCTGGTGGTGAGCCACAGGTGAGGCCATGGCAAAGGAGAGTGCCCAGATGAGCCCCACACCTAACAGTGCGTTGCGGGGAACGCGCAAGGCCGAGGAGCGTCGGGAGTGCACAATGGCCACATAGCGGTCCACGGACATGGCCGAGAGTGTGAAGATGCTCACCAGCATGGAGATGGTGAAGAAGTAGTGGATGAACTTGCAGATGAAGGGGCCCAGCACCCAGGTGGGGAGCACATAGACCGTGGACTGGAAGGGGATGCAGAAGAGCAGGTAGGCCAGGTCGGCGATGCTCAGGTTGAGTATGAAGATGTTGGTGGTGCTTCGGCGCTTACCTGGCTTACTCCTCGCCAGCACCGTGATCACCAGGGTGTTGCCCAGCACCCCGAGGGTGAAGATCAAGCCGAAGACGATCAAGGTGATGAAGTTCTCTATACCGATACCGAAAAGGGGCTTCCCCTCCACCTCCGGCAGCCCGGAGAGATTGAACTCCGCGCTGGGCGGCTCTGCCACAGCTCGGGACCGGTTAAGGGGCGCCGCCGAGGGCTTCCCCGGCTCCATCCTCCCACTTAGCGCCGGGCAAACTTTCCGCGGGCGGAACGCGGAGCCGCCGNCCGCGCCCACCCCCGCGGAGAGATGGAGTCTCCGCGCCCCCGGCTGCTTCGGGAGACTGAGCTCCCCAGGAACGTCTCCTCGGGGAAAGGAGGGGTGGGGTTTCTTTCCCCTCTTTATTTCCCGATGCTTTTTCTTCCCTCCCTTCAGCTCGCAGTTGCCCACCCAGGGCGGCAGTCGGAGCGCGGGGCGGTCCGCGGGTAGGACTGGAACCCGGTGCTGTCCGCAGGAAACTTCTCTCTGCTTGGTGCCTCCGCTTCTAGGGAGGCTGGAGAGCCGCGTCTTCCAGCAAGGCTGGGCGGCAGTCGGCAGATCCGAGCGAGCTTAAATGAACTCTCTTGAAAAGACAGAAATAATGAAGAGCCTGCGTGCATCCACCTCAACAGGTAGCCGGCGGCAAGAGTTAGTCCGGACTAAATACCGCCTTGTGCTCACTGCTTTCACCTCCTTCACAGGTTTCCATTAATCAGTGCGTACTGTGCAGTATCTCAAAGGACAAAAGGTGGCAAAGGAAATCTTGCCGCTTTTCACTGGCAAATCACGACTCCTGTGCTTGACAGCTCCGCCGCGGTGGGACCGCATCCGTGCTGAGGGCCGGCTCCTGGGAGCCGCTAAACGGTGCCGAAATGGAAGCTCCTGAAAAGCCAGTCTTTTGGGCGAAATATAAAACTTCCTTCAGAATATAGATGCGAGTTCGTGCGAATATTCTTATCGGCACATATATCTTGTGAATGAAACGGATTTGCCTGAGTGTTCTTACCCATTTGTTTTAGAATTACCAGCCAGTGAGCTGGTAGCAGGAGTGACCAACAGAACTGCCCACATGTGCTGTTGGAGGCAGTGAGCTGTTGTTTGCATATTTTTCAGTTCACAGTTTGACGGGTTTTTTTCTATCTTTCTTTTTGTTACTTTTCTTGAAGCATCTCAGCAGCTGCACATCAGCTGACTGCAAAGCTACTGACTTCTGCAGATCTAGATTTTAATTAAACTTATGTATGGCCTGCTCCATTATGTCCAAAGGAACACATCATGGAAGAGCACAATTCAGTTTATATAGATCTGAGAAACTTCTGTGTGGGGTGGGCTATTTTCTACATCTTTTGTAACTCAGTTAAGAAGTTACATATCAAGCAAAAATAAACTAGTAAAGATTGCTCAAAGACTTGGGTGTTGTTTGTTTTGTCTTATGTGCATTCTTTATCATTTTGTTGATGTGTTCGATTGCAATGCAAATCTGCTAGTCTGCTAGTCAAATCCCTTCTGCAGGGGATTTGAGAACATTGTTAAACGTTTTGAGGGCATATTAGATGTCACACACTTTTTGGAAGTGCTTTGAGTATATTGGGAAAATGAACAGAAATCTCTATAGATTTTCTTAGTGTTGCTGATGCCTGTGTTGGCATGACTTCCTATGAATTCCTTCATGTGGTGAGATACAGAAAACATTTTGAATATCCCATGTTCTTGCCAGACATCGCTCTTTTTGTAGAATGTCAGGAGTGCAACCCTGGCTTTGATTAAATTAATGCTAACAATTACATTGGTCGCAATTTTTCATCTGAAATGCTGTGTTAATCCTTATCACTCAGTCTTCTGTTTTCTTGGGAAACAGTATCTTCTGAACAATATAGCCCGAAAGGTGACCAAAGAATATTAGACTTTACAGACAAGTATGCAGGAAAAATGAGTACAAAAACAAAATCAGTTTTAGGGGAAAGCAAATCACGAGTGATTTGGATGGGAGTGTTGACTCTTTCAGTTTCCTTAGATATTTAATTGACAGTTTCATAGTGCAAGCTTCCCTTTTCTGCTGCATGTCTATTGTAAAGTATATAGTTTCTGTAAGACTGCCCTGAGCATTAGGGGAAAAAAAGCAGAGAACACAACTATGTTGGAGCTATTCTGTCAGACCTTCAGGCTTCAGCTTCTAAATGAGCGAAGGAAAGTTCCCACACTGACAGCACTCATGGTTGCTGAGATTGTTGTAAGCAAACAGATTAAAATTGACATTTCAATGCATTCTTCTTCGTATCTAGACTGAGTAAAATTTTCATGCAATAGAAAGTTCAGATGGAAAAGTTGTTATTAATTCAGCACAAATAATTGTATAGTTAAATACATGAAGTAGCTGAAAAAGAAGGTCCTAAAAAATTTGCATTGCACTTTAGAAAAATAAATTTAATATCTTTGCAAAAGAGATCTCTTAAGTATCTGCCTCATGCATTTCCTCAAATCCAGTTTTATTGAGTCTAGTGCTAAACACCTTTTGACATGAAAAAATCTACTAAAACTAAAATAGACTATGAGCTTCAGAAAGAGCAAGAAAATAAAAGCAGTGTTCCTCTGTCTCTAACTAGAATCCGCAGTCATCTTTACCAGATGATAGCTCACCTCCCAAAAGTTCTTTAGCTCCAAAATTTTCCATAGCAATCAATGGAGAAAATAGTAGGAGAAATCTGTAACAGAGATAGTAACCTATATGTCATGTTAAGTGTAGGCCTAAATATTTACTCTTCAGTGGCTTAAACAGGAAGATATTACTGAAAAAACATACAACAGGGTCCCTCCTTTTTCTCTTTTCAGTGGCTGGGTATCTTATTTTTATATGATTCCAATAATAAAAATATTTGACTTACACTGGTACATTTTTGTTTCAGGAATGAGAAATCATGTAAAAGTCCAATGCATAATAGGACGTATAACTTCTTCAGAGGAGTACTTCAGTAAAATCCTGTATAAATTCTTTTGGGTTTTTTCTCTGTTTTTTTTTTCTGTAATGAAGTTGAAGATAGAGTTGAGATTCAAGGCTCTAAACTGCACCCCAGTGTCAGTACAGAGAAACAATTTCAAGTGTACTTATATTGTAGAATATTAATAGCCCTAAACTTTAGAAATCTTATGACAACTCAGCCCTTAGCTGATTGACAAGTTTTCTTTGCTGCAAAAAAATACTCCCCAGATTTGGTCATGTTTTGTTTATGAAACACAAGATTGAAAAGAGGCCTATTTTGAAGTCTGACTCTTTTTATTTATTTGTGAAACAAGATCAGGCACAATAGTACTTGATCAATGGTACCCCATTATTTTTCTTTATGACAAGTTCCTAGAGTAGAAATTTGCATCTTAAAGGCAGATGTGAACTTTAAATATAATTCAATAGCTAAATAAAAAAGTTCATGACTCATAAACAACCTTTGAGTCACCTTCTATGAAGTTATTAGTATGTAAAAGTCAAGTATCTATAAGCATTAACTCCCTTTCCATCTATGTTCTCGGGAATAATGTAACCCTCAGCTCACAGTTGTCTCTATATTCAGATTTACATAGTGGTGAGGTGTCACCAATAAACTGAAGTTTATTGCTTCTTGCTGACATTTAGAAAGAAGTAAACATCTGCCCATATACATTAGAGAGCTATTGTAATTCCTTCCCAGAGTTTGTGCTGATTATTTTTCTCCTAGTTCTCTATCCCAATTCTTAAAAATCAGTTCAAGAAAAAAACCTTTAAAATGCAAGCAACTGAAAGAAAAGTAAATTTGAAGCTATAGTTCCCAAAATACCATTTATTCTTTGTATTACTGCTTAGTGTTTTATTGTAATGTGTTTAGACTTAAAAATTGTACATAAAAACCATGTACCCATACTTATTCAATGCCCAGCAATTTTCTCTGTAAAAATACCAAAAGCTAATCATCATGGTCTATCAAGATGAACTTGCCTTATAGTTGTTGAAAAGGTTTGCTTGTTTCATTTTCCTTGATTCGTGACAATAACCCCATGGGATGCTTTTTAATGTTGGCTACAGAAGCAATTTGCTTGTGCATGAAAACACAGCTGTGTTTTGTCTAAAACTGAGAGCATGAATATCCACTATTCCTCGACAAAACAGAATCAAGAGTATTTTGATGAACACTTGTAATACAATATAGCACAATAAGGCAGGTCTTATAAAACTCAGGACAGTGCATCAGTTATCCAAGTCATGGGCACAGCATCTGCAGAAGTCGTTTAAGTGAACAGTTATTTATTCTACCTTCAAACAGCTCTATAAAATGTACATCTGACTGGTTTGAGGTAGTAGGGCAAGAATAGAAAGGCTTAAGTTCTGTAAAATTAACTTCAAATTTCTATGTAGGAAAGACAGAAATACAAGCTGGAGAAGTTACCTCAGCCATGTGGGAAACATCAGTCATCAAGGCTGAAAGAGATCACAGTGCAAAGAAGTATCTTGGAAAGCATGACTGCTGCTGAAACAGGTGTGTGCTGCTGGTAAAGCAACCAGGAGTTTGCAGGTTGCTTTGTCTAGGGTCGGCTCCAGGCAATAGCCAAGAAAGCAGTTGTCAAGGGCAGTGAATAGGCTGACGTAAATGAAAAGGCCAGGGCCTCACTGCCAAGAAGCCTGAGATGGCTCAAAATACAGCTAGGCAAGAAAAAAAAAAGTGAGGTGGTTGCCATCTTCCTGCAGGTATCATGTCAAAAAAAGCATCGAAATCACGATTTGATTTTTCTTGGGATGTTGAAAAATCGTTGCATGGATGCCTATTTAAGCAGAGATCAACAGTATCCAGGAAAATGGTAAAACTATACGCCTGTAGCAGTGCAAAGGCCTTGTGAAGATAAAGGAAAACAGGATTTTTGTAGAAGAAAACTGCTAGTTCACCATTTCTTTTAATTTTGTGTGGCAGACTGTCATCATATATATTGTGAGTCAGGAAACGAAAACCCTAGGGCAGATTTAATAGTCCTTACTAGAATTATTATTAGAATTACTAACAGATCCTGTCTCCTTTACAAAACATGACTCATATCTTCTAGTTAAATAGTCTGACAAAATTAATTTTAGTTACAAAGTTCTAGGGGTTTTGAAGATTATTTTCTTTTACAGGTTTGTATGCTGCACATCACTTTAGTACTGCTAGGACTTTGTGTCAGATTCAAGGAAAGGACATTAAAATATAGAGATCAAAACGACAATTTCAACAGAGCAAATTCATTCCATAGTTGCTATAGATCTTAACTTAAGGTCTTGCAGAAGCCAGTTTTTAGTGCTGCTGTCAGCTCTCTGGGTTTTAGTGAATCCTTTTTCTAGCTCTCGCAATTTTTTTCTGACAGAACAGAGACCAGGTCTACTTTCAGGTAACTAGTGAAACATTTTATTGCAGTGGATGGAGGGAGCTTGAGCTTGGTTTGGTTTGAGTCAGACTTTTCTTCTTTATTTGTTTTAGTAACTGCCTGACTTGATGTTTATTGATTCAGGCCCAGCTGTGTGGTGTTTTAATTTTCTCTGGGGGAGGGCTTCATTCAGAGTCTAGATCATTTTAATTTTTCTGATATTTCATGGGAGATGTTATTACTTAGAGTTTATTTGAAGTTTACCGAAAATATAGATGAGGTTTTCTTCCCTTCCCTCCTCTCCCAAGACTCTCTGGGCACATGCAGAGCACCATGAAAGAGGATTCTGCTGGAGGAGTTCTTAATCTAACCTCCCCTCATTTCAGAAGGCAAAAGAAATCAGAAAGAACAACTATATAACCAATTCTCATAAATACCTATTTGCTCTAAAAAAGTCATCACTGATGGAAACCCCACCACCCTTGTAGACATTCTGTTTTAGTGGTCAGCTATCATTTGCAAACAGAAAGCTCTCTGCTACTGTTTACTTACATTTCTACTGCAGGAATTTAAGCATGCTCCCCTCTTGTCTATGGATATGGAAAGCAGTGTATTCTCTTCTTTTTGCAGACACTTTCCAATATTTGAAGACTAGCAGCCCTTGCTGGAGGCGGTTCAGGTTCACAGGTGTCCACCTGATAGAGGAACTTGAGGGAGAAATTTGATCCAATATACAAAGATTGCCTATGCTTGTCCTCCTGGGAGGAAAACAGCAATATGTCTTGGTGTATAATGATCATTTTTAGTGAATTCAGAGGATTATACAAGCTAGCCTAAAGAAGCATTGAAAGTTGACTCAACATTGGAGCATCCTTATTTTGTGCTTTATGCATCCCACTTTTCTTGTCAGTCCTCTGTGCAGCCTAGTCCTTCGTGTCACCAGCCCAGCAGGAGAAGCTGTGTCTGCTTTTGGTTATCAGATCCACTCACGACATTGTTTTTCAGGTGTTTCATCCCAAGGACTTGCATCACCATGCAAATGGGGCAGTTTCATATTTAATTAACCACAGTAACAAAGTCTGTGTGTCTGTCAGAAGAGATATTATTCCTGTATTTTCTTTGGTGTTTTTAATAAATGGCATTTCTTTTGAGTTTTAGTTTGGTTTTGATATTAAAAACAAGACAAAGTAACTAATTTTCATTTGGCTGGATTCTTGCTATTCCTATTCTTTTTTCTCTTTCAAAAACATTCGGGAAGCCAGCTTTTTAAACTTCTATTTTTTAATAAAAGGTACATTTTAAAAAAAATCTAATTATGTTCAGCTTCCACCGATATCCCACAAGTAATTGTACAGGAACAAGTGAATCACAGCACCAGGTTAGTAGATTATAGAATTTACGTAACTTTGTGAATCTGTTTCTATTTTTTTAACAATATTTGACCTTTAGGTTCACTGAGTTTGAAGTCTATCACTGATAAAATTTGGCTCAGCTGAAGCCTTGTCAGTTTGTATCAGTTATATATCTGAGTTTTGACTTTTTATAAAAAGCCACTTACTAAAGAAATCTTCAGCTTATATTTACCTATTCATTTAAGAATTTAATATGATAATATAAATTAAAATGCAAGCCTTTTAGTTTTGTTATGGTAGCCTGTGTTTGATATATTTTTTTAAAGAAAAACTGAAACACTGAAAAGAAAGAAAAGTATGGCTACAGAAATTAAGGAGTAAAACCACTTCTCAGTTACTTCAGTCATATTTCTCTTATTATTTTTGAGCATTTCTATTTAAGACTTTTTAAAGAAAAATATGCAAAAGATTGTATGGAGTGAATCGATAGCTATTTTTATCTACATGAGAACATACTGATTTTCAGTAAACTGTTCCAGTTGTGAAAGGATTACTTTCTTCACAAAATATTCTTTTTTGCTGTTCTTACCAAAAATACCATGAAGTAAAGACCACTATCCATTATGTCTATCAATTGTTTTCTGGAGATAGAGTTAACTCTTTGGATTTTTTCCACGGAGGAAAAGTAGTCAATAGATAAAATATATTTCTTCTGAGATGCAGAAAACCTAAAGTAGTGTTGATTAAATCCTCAGCAGAGCTTATCCAAATTAATATTAATGAAACTGAAGTACTTCAGGGATTTGGTTTCATGAGCTTACTGCATTTCTTCCTATTATTTTATATTGTGATGTTTTCTAAGAGCAAGATGCTTACAATTACACAGGTTCTTTGCAGCACCACAGAAGAATGTATATCTCAAGGAAAGACATAATATTCTATAGTAATGATTGAAGAGAATGGGTTTGTATTTATATTGTCTTGGGATAAATCTACACTAGGCTCTTATAGTACACATTTCCTTGTAAAAATTCTGGAGGAAAATTTAAATGCTTGAAATTTTTGTTATGTTAGGTTATTGGAAAGAAACAAGCAAATGCACATTTCTCTCATCTGCTTAACCAGCACTAATCACATTAAAACACTGTGGAAAACCCAGTGTAGACAAACTCAAATCAACCAATACCAAACCAACTCATGGCCATTTACATTGTCTTAACAGTCATAGAAATAGTTTATTTTTGTATTTATTAATCATCTTCGAAAAAGGAAGACTTTCTGTCAAAAATTGTGTAATAAATTCCATATTTTCTTCAATAATTTGTCTATAATTTGTAGGGTTTCGGGGTCCGAGAGGCCGGAAATCATTCAAGAAGACTAGATTTCAAGAAATTCTCAAGTATTTATTTAACTATTTGCNAGTTTCCATCAGTAAAACACAATTTGTGCCAATACACACAGCCTTGACTGACCACCATAAACATCAGAAAGGGTGACTGTACATCAGCAGATCATATACCTGCACAGTGGTACATTATTGGCAATGATGTCTTGAGCTGCCCATAGGTGTTCCACAGGTTTGTTCTAACAGTCATAATTTACCTGGGACCATTTTTTTCTGGATACATCAAAGAGCAGGTAGCTTCTTAGTGTTGAATACAAACTACTGTGAAGTGTGTGAGAACAGCTTAAAATGAATGTGCATATTTTAAGAACTGTTCCAAGTTACAGACGATGAAGAACTTTGTTCATGTTAATAACACCCAATTTTTTTATTCCCCTTTCACCAGCAGCCACACTTATCTGTTTTAATAAAAACTTATCTGTTTTAGTAAAAAGAATTACCATATATAATCATTAAAATTTATAGTCTAATTTAAAAAAAAATAGCTTCTTTTTCTTGTGCCTTTAGAGGAGACTTTTCATTGTGTTGAGTAAGGATTTTTTTTTTTAAATCTTTAAAATACATACCAATGTTAAAATTGGCTGTATATCTGCTCAGAGGATACCTGTATCTAATGAAATTTGATCCAGAAAGTCTCCCGTGCTAGCTTGCAATATCCTGGAGAAAAAGAGAAAATCCACATCCACACCTGAGGTAGAAAAGACTGTCAGCTGAGAGTATGCCACATCCAGAATATCAGAGAATTTTGCCTAAATAAAGATAGATATTAAAAGCCAATTACCTGCAATTATGGATTTAGAAGTTTTATTTGGATCATTAGCACGAATATGATGCAATATTAACCTACTGGTTAGTTGTATCTTCTGTTTCTCACTTTCCAAGCCCCAAAAGGATTGGAGAGTACAAAGGAATCATTACAGATTTTTCAAATATTTTTAGCTCAGAAAGCACATGATGAACTAGATTAAAAAGTAGGCTACACAAAGCCTTATACTTTAATAAATATATAATTTCTTGATTATTATTGGAGCAAGAAATTATGAAATCAGTCTTTAATTTGTGGGTTTGTATGTGGCCCTAAGCGAGGCAACACTTTTGCTCGATAACCACCAGAGGGAGCCTGTGAGGCTGTACAGACAAACGGTGTAGAAAAGTGACAAAGCAAAAACAGCGTTCGAAAATAAATATTGACAAAGAAAACCTAATCTTCCCTTTTTGTTTCTATGCTAGAAGCTTTTACACAAACTGATTTTTCTTTTTGTTTTTTTGTTTGTTTCGTAATGAAATCTGTATGGCTGAACAGTTTCCTGACTGAAATCCTGCAAGAGGACAATGAAGACTAAGCGATGCATCTGTATTTCCTTAAATCACATCTATAAATTATTAATTAAGTACATATCGGTGCTTTGTGTACACAGTAGCTAAAGTGCTTCCTTTTAAAAATGGATCAATTTCCCTAACTTCTCCTAAGGGCTGTCTTTAATTCAACAAACTGAACAAAGTGAAGTCATTAGATTTGAAGAGTCAAAAATGTGTTTTCTTCTTTTGTTACTGCTAATAACCCTTTGATATCACTGTGGTAACTGGAAAAACCAAGGTATCATAGCTGTATAAATGAAATTGCAACATACATAGGTGAAAGCTTCTTTCTGAATATAGTTTTTCAGGTTAACAATGGTTCAAAGTCAGAACCAGCTAAGTATTTAATGGGCTAACTGCAAAAAAGTTTTAGTCCAGACATGACCTTTTCAGTACTTTCAGCAGTTACCTGAACTGTAGAATAAAGACTACACTTAAGAAATTTGCAGACACAATCCTTGTCAACACATTTGAGAAGAAGCTTAGAAATCCAAAGGGTCTGAGAAAAACTGAGCACTAGTGCCACTTCCTTTGTGGTGGAATACAACTACACACATCCAGGTGAGGAACAACAGGTGAGGCAGAGGTGCTGCAGAAACAGATCTCAGGATCATAGTGGATTTTAGGCTGCATGATGACTGAATGTGTTTTATTACAAAAAAAGGCAAATGCATACTGGAATATATAAATAAAGGTCTCCTAAAGTTCTTGGCTAAAACAAAACAAGATGTTATTTGATCTTACAGTGCGTCTTGTGTATTACTGAAAATAAATTAGTAGAAGAAGTTAATTACTTGAAGCCTGCTACTTTATTGACTTCTTTAGCTGTAATGGAATGCAAAAGCTGCTTTATATTGCTGAGGTCACATGCATTTAAAATAAAATTTGGCTAAGCAATTTTAAATGGCTTCCAATAATGAAATGTTTACCAGAACAAAGAGAAAAATAATTTGGCTTTTGGAAGCACTTAAACCAAAACCTTTACTAAATTTGGAATCTGAAATCTGAAATCTGAATCAATGTGTGTGGACATCTGTGTTTTCAAAACAATTAGGATCTGAATGCATTTAATACAATTTACATTTCTAAGTGTAAATGGCAATGAAACACTATATTTTTCTTAGCCTTTTTCTCATAGTAATAAATGAAATACGGGATTATAATTGGAATGAATGTTCCATTTACGAGGTGATTGCTTAAGGTTATGGTCTAAAGAATTCAGCCATGTCACTGGCAGAATATCCAGATTCTTCTGTGTAAAGGCATGTGTTCACTTTTCAGCAAGTTAGTTTTAACACTGCTTCATAAAATTATTGCTGACACTTTCTCTATTTCTAGACAGTATAAAGTGAATCAACTTTTTCTGTTTCACCAACTTCAAATACCATGAGGAAAATGAGAATTCTTTAACTTTCTTACTGTATTATCATCAATTGTGGAAGTTGTACAAAAATATTTCTGGGTTTTTTTTGTTTCAATCATTTAGGATTGCAGTCTGGATGTGATATTAAATAATCTTTTAATTTCATGGTAGCTCATGCAATAAAATTGGTATTTGAGATAATTAGTTTAAGAATTTGAATATAATCTAACATCAGATCACGTACTATTTTAACTGTAGGTGTAATTTCAGTAAAAATACTTGACAAGAGCATCCAACAATTCATGAGTGGATGTGTGTTGACATTTTGACTGTTACTCAATAGCTGGACTCCATAAAACTCACCATGATTCCATGATATCAGAAATATGATTGCAATTTACCAGCAGAATTGTATTTGTTGGTTTTTTTGTGATACCATTGTATCACAATAGTATCAGCATTATATCAGCATGGGCCTACATCCCATGTCCTCAGTTCCCAACATGTGAATGAATTTTTATACCTTATCCTCTGAAATGTACTGTAAAGGTACAGTATATAGCATTACCTGTGTGATAGTGTCTCTTTGGCAATTTATCTGTAGCTATTGAATAAAGTAGAGTAGCTATTGAATAAAGAATAACATGCTGAAACAAGCCTTGAAAATTGCAGGCAGAAACCCAGCTTCTGTTTGCCAATCCTTCTGTTCTCAGTGTTATGGTACAGCCTCTCTGATTCACCAGTTGTTGTTTCACAATGTGACAAGATCCAGACATGAAGGATGCGAGATTGTCACAAGATCAGAAGGGAATGAACATTTCTCTGCATTTGCGGTTTCTACACTTTCACTAAAAAGTAGGAGGAAATGGTAGGAATTCCCTTTGTTTGCAGTTGCTGTTCCTGACTAGACTTTCAAACTGGACAGAAGAGAAAAAAATAGCCTATATATTATACATATTAACACTATCCCCTACCATATATTGTATTGTATTATATTCTTAAACAGGACAGACTGGATAGATTCTTCAGTTTTGATTAGGTATTTTTGTAAATCCAAAAAGGAAACCAGCTACTTCTGGAAAAGGCTTACAGCTGGAAGACAGAGCTGTAGAATCAATTCTTTCCAAGGACATTTTTAATGCTGTACGGAGGAAGTAATTTATTTTTTCACCCTCCCTTCCTAGGGAGTTTTTCAATTGCTCAGGTGCACTGCTGGCCAGTGATGTAAGAATACCTAATGCAGAAAACACTCTCGATAGAGTTCTCCTTCCTGGATCTCTTGTCAACAGGTGAAGTGAACTGTGTACCACTTCGCTCATGCTTGTGAATTATCATTTCTCTAAAAATAACCATATACAAAGAATAATTTTCTCATCTGTTCCCACGAAGTGAGTCAATTAATGATAAGAATAGAAACTCTGTGCTCCAATTCAGACATGCAGTTGTTTGATCTTCCAAAACAATTGCCTCTGATCAGCAATTCTAAAAAGTTTTCTGGTTTTTTTTTGTCCTAAACCAGAAAAAGTCCTCCAACTTTAAGTTAATGCTAAAATTCCTAACATTTTGACAAGTGTCCATGATCAAACAATATCTGATTATTTCATATGTTTAAAGGAAATACAAAAACTCAATTGCTACTCAGATAGCCACGTAGAAAATACCTGTAGCTAGATATATAGCTCCTACAGATAGGAGTGTCATAGGATATCTTACTGATTTTTTTAGAACTAGCAGAATCACTTGCTTAAGTAGTAGTACCAACAAAATGTTGGAACACATTTCATTAAAGCATTTCCAGGTCTAAAGCCAGATACCCTGTTCTTAAGATCAAAAGGTTTTAATTCTCTTTTTTCTTTACTTCCTAACAATTTACTATAAATAGGATGCTACTGTTACCATAAAAAAAATTTCCTTTCAGTCAGTACACTTTTATCACTAATGACAGTTAAATCACTGGAACTGGTGTTCTTGCCTGTCTGGGAAGATTTATAAAAGAGCACTTGCTACCTTTCATGATTGGAAAAGCAAAAGCAGTACATCCCACTTCACAGATGAAGATTGGGGTGAGGTCAACTCTTTCAGCAGCAAGCATTAGTTGCTTTCACTGCATATGACGTTATCACCTGTCAGAGAGGAAGAAAAAAGATTAAAAAAAACACTAATAAGAAAAAAAAATACTAAAAAAAGTTAGGAAAAATTAGAGCATACAAATGTGATCAGAAGTGGGAGAGACTGGGGAACAAGTCATGGATCATGGCTGTGCACACACTGCCTGAGGTTCTTTCAGTCTAGGAAAAATGTAGGGTTTATTTACAAATTTATTTCAATGCAAATCTCTTTAATAAGGCTGTCTTGTGAAATTTCATTAAGAACTTCAAACACAAACATGAAATGGCAATAAAATAAACTTCAGTTAAATTTTAATTCAGGCACTGATGCGGCTCGGGCTGCTGCTGACTTTCCGAATCCCCAGGCCAGCTCACTGCGACAGCGGCCACTGGTGTCCGGGGGGACACAGCCCCATTGCTATCCCTGCCCCCGCAAGGATTAGACAAGGCTGCGCTTTAGGACAGATGTGAACCCCTACACGCCTGCCCCATGCCGGACTACAGTCCTGAGCAATGCGTCTTCAGTGGATAAAGGAATGGAGGAGTCTTGACTAGAGTGCCACAATCCAACTTTATTCAGACTCTGAGGCAATCAACCCTCAGAGCCTTTCCTAGCATCAGGGGAGGCAAGCCCAGAAAAGCAGTTCGGGGCTCTCTGCAACAGCATTTAACAGGGGGAGGAAACTTGGGAGGAGCTGTAGCATAACCAATGGGAAACCAGGATAGGTGGGGTTAGGGAAGGATTGACATCAATAAAGGCAAGGGGAGGAGTGGAGAAGGTCACATGCACCAATGAACTGTCAAGTATTAGGAGAATACCCAGGAGGGGCCTAATGACTGACAGCAAAGGTGCCAGAACACGGGGAGTGGTTTAGGTGATTGATGGGGAAGGTTCAGGAATAAAGGGAGAAGTTGAGGAGGAGTTTAGGGTATTTACATAAGAAGGGGTGGATACAACCAACAGAACATACTGTTACAGAACAGGGGTGGAACAAACCATTATGAAATGGAGAATAAACTTAAAAACACACCACCACAAGGCACCATACAAACAATAGAAAATAGCCTTGTAAGGAAAGAAATAGTACTCCAAAAGGAATTTTCAGGGAAATAGGACTGCACTTAATGGAGTGATCTCCAGTTTATTAATTATCTTGAACATTTTTAAGGTCCTCACAGGGGATATTGCCTGTATAAATAAGCCATTGTTACTGCAAAAAAAAAAAAAAAAGAAAATTCATTTGATTTTGCAGTATTGAAGCCAAAGGAACAATTTTCCATCAAATAGTTTGGAAAGAGAATCAAATGCCAAATTTGGTTTAATATGGTTTTCCCATTTTCTGAAAATAAGCCTAAATGACGCTAGACAGGGATGATGTTTTGTAGAACAATAAAACAGATAATTTGTAATGACTGAGTCTAATACTTGAGCTGCCATCTTGATGCTCAAACTCATGGTATGCTCAAGAAAGACATAGTGTAATGAGATGTCATTTCCTGAGGAAAGTCTAATTTTAGGGTAATATTTCTGTAAATATCTGTTTCCTCAGGAATTTGCTTCACTGTTATAAGTAACACTGCTACACTGCTTCTCTGGGATAAAGTTTTTCTAATCACTTATTACTCAAAGGAGATTATGCTTATGCTGGAAAAGAATCAATTATTACAATTATTACAATTTCAAAGGCAACATTAAGTCTGACAAAAAAGCAGCAAGAACTCTAAAAGAATGAGGGAAATTGCTTAAAATTATTTATCCTATCATGATATTAAACACTTTACTGATATTAATTATTTAGTGTAACGCAGGGATGTGTGAACGGGCAGGAATAAGATCTACAACAGCAGCAGATGAAATCAGGCTGTGAGCTGCCACACTGGAGGCCTGAAAAACCAATCTGAGAGGCACAAGAGCAGTCACAGTGGTTATCCATGCTTTGGATTCTTCACACTGCTTAAACCATTATGATCAGGATCAAATCCATGTGCTTTCAGAACAACACCCTTTCCATTTGAAGAACCCACCTGCTTCCACATCAGTGGCTGGGTGAGATATAATACTGATTCATAAAGATCTAAAGTGCACTTTTCCAGTGGGCTGTATGTGTAGCAGTTCACAGGAAGACCTCAGGACCAGCCCTGGTCCATGGGTTAGTTCATTAGACATCTGTTGTTTCAAAGGTAGCATCCTTATGCCTTCATTCTCCTGTAACATTCTGTATCTCATTATGACTATACACAAAATGCACAGAAATACAAGTGAAAATTACCATCATACTGTATACTCAAAAGTATCTCAAATAGTTTTAGATAATGAGTCAGATTCTACTTTTAGAGCAATGCCAACCTACTGAACTAAATGCCAAACTGGTCACTAAAATTTGTGTTAGAAACATTCATTCTTATACAAAGTGCAAAGAATAGTTTTAAAGAATTTTTATTCATAAAGTTTATTAGATGTAACATTAATAGTCTAAGTAATACCAAGAAATACTTTGGCTGTCCCCTGATTCTGTGCATTTGCATTTAAAAATCTGATTCAAGTTTTAGATACAGCTAAGCTAAGTGATACTCAACTCTGTCAGGTTCAGGTCAGTATAGAAATAGTTGAAGGATAAAACAACATTGTTTGCTTAATCATCATTAACTGATATGGGGGAAGGTCTGTTGTTTTTCACCATAAATTCAAAGACAGATGATCACTGAATGGCTTCTTCTGCTTTAAAATGTATTTTTTAAGCACTAAATATTCCATTCTTTCCATGCTGGCCATGCTATATAACAGTATTTTGCTCTGAGATGTCTATATTCAAATTCGCTGTCTGGATTCAAATTTAAAATTTTTCTCAAACATACCAAGAAAGAATTAGTTTCACCTCTGCCAGATCTTGAAGTCATTAACTTGAGAAGAATTAGAAGTACAGTAAAATTCCTCCAAATAGACTGGGTTTTGTATTTATTTTAAAGGCTAACATTCCCATGAATGACAATGAGGAACTAATCTGTTGGATGCGCAAAACAGTGAGTTTAAATGGAATAGGAAACTAGATAAAGAATTATGGGCAAAGAACTATCCCTGTATTAGTGGGATGTAGCATATCCAAGTAGCTTTAGATGAGGTTATTTGCCCTAATGTTACCAGTGCAGTTCAGTCACAGTCACATTTAAGCCTGGATAAATTAGACTCTAAATGTCCAAATTCTTACTGAGGACATAGGAAATACAGGGATTTGCTTAGTATATATCTACGTGAGCCTACTAATTTTGTTCAAGAGTGTGTTTATGAAGCAAATCCCCAGCTGACACTTGTTCCTTGACTCCAGTACTCCCCACTCAGGCTGAGCCTGGGGCCTGACTTACAGCTGAAGCTGAGCTGGGGATATGATACATGCTGCATCATGTGCTGCAGCTGCTGCTGGGTGTCTAGTGCCTCATCCAGACTGAGTGGGGTTAGAGTAAAACTGCTGGAAATGTGTCTGTTGTGGAGTTTGGATCCCCAGCATTAATTGTTTGGTTTGACCAACCAGCTCCCCTCGTGCAGAGCTACTTGATCCCATAACACAGCAAAAATGCAGCTCTTGCCTGAAGGCAGGATGAAAATAATCTTTTTAAAGCACTAATCACAGGTTAAATAATTTGTTGAATTTGGGCCAAAGTTAGGTCTCTTACAATAAATGTGGGGACATTTATTGTAAGAATTATTAGTAGAATAAGTGCAATAGGTTTTGTTGTTGTGCTTATTGTGAACAAGTATTAAGTCAGTCACTTAAGCAGCAGTTGTTTACAGTTGACATTTCAGTAGTCTGAGTGTCCTTTCTGAGTGGTTTTGCTCTGGGTAATGAGTGCTACACTTGGCAGTGAATCTGTCCTGGTATCTCCTTTACTGTGAGTAATGACAAATAGCGAAATAATATTTGAAAACTAAAGAATCATTTGGACAAATAATTTGTAACTTCCTTAATCAGTTGATGACACTCTTGTTTGACATGTAACAATAATAATAATAATAGATAGTTACCTTAGACCATTCTAGTCTTTCATATTAAATGCAGTTTCATAATTGTAATCTTAGAGATTTGAAGTGGTGTTTAGAAGGGAATTCCTAAGAAAAACAGATTTGAGCAGTGCTTGACTGAGTCCTTCCATTAATCACCAAAATTCACTTAAGAGTCTGTGCTAAAGAAATACAGTGTGAAATAATGGTGTTTAACTTCTTGCATTGCTAGATTCAATTTTATTAAAAAGCTATTAAAAGTTAGGGCTTTTCATACTGAAATTTATTAATTACATAAAATATGGTTACAGTAATAAACCCGGACACTTGTCTTGGTGTTGTCTGGGATAGAGTTCATTTTCTTCTTTTTTGGTGGTACAGTGCTGTGTTTCGGATTTAGTATGATAATAATGTTGATAACACACTGATGTTTTGGTTGTTACTAAGTGGTGCTTACCGTAAGTCAAGGACTTTTCAGTGTCCCATGCTCTGACAGCAAGCAGGTGCACAAGAAGCTGAGGTGGAGCACAGCCAGAACTTCTGACCCGAGCTGGCCAAAGAATGTTGTTTCCAGTCAATAAACTGGGGGAAGTTGGCCAGGACCTGCTGATTGCTACTCAGGACTGGGCTGGGCATTGGTCAGTGGTGAACAATTGAATTGTGCGTCACGTGTTTCTCTTGGGTTTTATTACTCCTTCCCCTTCTAATTAAAAATATTGTCGTTGTTATTGTTACAATTAGTGTTACTAGAATGTTTTATTTTGTTTAAGTCATTAAACTGTTCATGACTCATCCCATGAGGTTTACTTTTTTTTTTCCCATTTCTCCTCCCCATTAGGGGCAGGGGTGTACTTAGCTGATGGCTAGGGTTAAAACCCCAATATTATTTACTTCAAACTCATAATCACTTGCCATAAGGTTAGTTCTTCTCTGGAAATTAATAATTAGCTGGAGCTGTAGATTTCCTTGTCAAACAATGCTCAGTATTTTCCCTCGTTCCTTCTCATGAATCACACAAATGTTGTAAAGATTCTTAGAAATAAAGAACAGGATTTGAAATTATTCAGATTAATTTCTTTGTCAGCTATATAAAGAAATTCAGGTCTGTTAAAGTACACTCATATGCACAAGGCTGTGTTCTGCTGCTCATTCTACTCATTTTATAAGAATCAATCCTTAAAAACAGGTGACCACTTAAAGCTGCTTAAAACCTCTGACTTGCTCACCTTGGAAGAAAAAGATCAATATGAGATCAATATACACTACTGAAATTTTAATGATGCAGCCTTTTTTAATGCTCAGAAATTACCTAATTTATGGGCTTTCACTAGGAATCTAAGCTCCAGAAGTAAACAAAAGTGATGAATTTAAGTACTTGAAAATGGCCTCCAAAGGTCAACTCTCTCTGCTGATGACCCAAGAAAACTAGACTACTCACCCCTCTTAGAGCTCAAGCAAATGATGGAATGCACTGTACTGAGAAGTAAAAACATAAATAGAAATAGGACACTCTCACATTCCCATAGGTTAAACCCACTGTTCAACCCAATTGCTCTCACATATGTCAAAAGTCAGTGACAGTTTCTTGTAAACACACAGTCCGCTGGAAAGATGGCACACAAGTTATAATTAGAGTGTATTACGTGGATAGATTCCAAACTACTTCCCAAACCTGTGTACTTGCCTCCTGTAATGTGATGTCTGAAAATTAACAGAGCTATCTTTGACATGAGTCTTTTTGCTTTATTTACCAGCAGAATATATTTCTGGAGGGTAACCGCAGAATGACTCATTTTTATAACTGTAAGATCTGAGTTTTCTGTCAATATATATATGAAAATAATTGTCTTTATATTTTTTTCAGTCTGCCCTAGTAGAGCTATACCTAAGTATGTGAAAGGTATTTCCCAAAAGCTCCAGTAAAGTCTTTGCAGAACTAAGAAAACAGGTAAAAATTCCTCCAAGCAATTTCGTGATTAGCTCATATTTCTTTTCCTTTTTCATTGACATGACTTTTTACTTCTAAGCTATCCCAAGGAACTTGTTTCTTTCACTGATAACTGCCTTCTGTTTTATACACGATGTTTTCATTTTCATGCTTTCTAAAAAATTGTAAATGGTAAACTCAAGAGGTAAAATTCAAAGGGTAAATTTAAAAAAAAAAAAGGTAAATTCAAAAGCACAACAGATCTGCAATGTCTGAAATTTTATCAATCTGTTGTAACTGAAACACTTGTGGTTGCCTTCCTCCTAGACTTGGTCTGTTAAGATCTATCAAGACAGCTCTTGAGTTGCTTGTGTGGTAGTGAATGATTTGAGGACCAGACAATTGGAAAGGATATTTTCTAAAGAAGTACTTGACTTTCTTTTACAATCTTTGAAGAAGGCACTTAAGAAAAATACATTACATTGTAGGAAATATTAATTACACCTATCAATGTCTATGTACTTTAGAATCTTGGTTCCTTTTAAATTCTATTGATGTCCAAGTAAGTGATTACACTGACTGTAGTGGGGTCTTGGATCTAAGTTATCTAAGTGCCTTCCCTTACCCTCTTGGTGTTATAATACAGCAATCAGCAGACCTGCTCCTAGAGAGCTGCTCACACAGAGACACTTTACCAAGCAGGGAGCTATTGGCAATACATTTCAACTATGAGTAGTTTGATTTGCTAGAATTCTTTTGCCCTGTTTTTTTTAATCTCTAAATTTGACTTCTTCTGGTTTTACTGAGCCTGTTGTAAAGTGGTTCTTTATAGATCAGGGAGAAGGGGAAGGGAAAGGAGGAAGGGAAGGGGAAAAAGAAAGGGGAAAGGGGAAAGGAAAAGAAAGAGGAAAGGGGAAGGGGAAAAAGAAAGGGATGAGGGAAAGGGAAAAGGTAGTATGAGAGCTTATAAGGATCAGTTTGCTGCAGTTTAAGTTGGTCGCGGTGAGTCCTTTCTTTAATTTCACTCCCTATAGAGAGGACATGATGTGATTGATCTGTAAATTCTGGAACCACATATTAAGCTAATATTATTCAAAAAATGCTCATTATATGTGTTATTTCTGCTCAGGATTATATAAGGTACCAGAATTGTCCCTTTCTGCCTATGCTTTTCAAAGTGTGATGATTCCAACAGCGATTCATTAAATTAAATTTCTTTTTGTATCTAAAGAAGGAGAAGCGTTCAGAAACATAGCTCATATATCCTATTACCACATTTTTTTAGAGTTCTGCACATTTTAGTAATCTGCTAGAGACATGAAAAATGATGATAACAGTTTTTGTTATGTACTTAGTTGAATGTCCTTGAACATATTAAAAATTGTGCAACACTTTAGAACTTTTGAAGTTTTACAAGATCATTATCTTTATAGCCACCTGAAAAAAAAGTCATAGTGCATTTCTTCTTTCTTAATTATCCATTTCTTTTAAATCTCCATGATGCTAAAAAAAGACTTTTGTATGATTTTGTTTAGAAAGGTCTATTGAGCAAATCTTTCCACCTAGTCTGACTGAAAAATATGTTTGATATAACATATTGACTCAATTTCTTTTGAAAAGTGTCTGGTGCACTAATGTGACAACTCCCAATGAAGTTCCATTGTTACACACAGGAGCAGAACAAAGATATTTTCTGATATTCAATAGTTCAACATTCAGTCTCCCTGAGGCTTCGGTGAGGGAAAGGGAAAGGCTAATCTATAAAATTAGATACTTTATACTTTCTCCCACACCTGAATATTTGGCCTTTTGTTAACTGATACTGTAAATGTTTGCCATCCTTGGCTAGATGTCCAAAAAATGGATATGTAGAGAGAGAAAAAAAATCATGTCTCTTCATAGGTAGAAGTAGCCTAGCTTCTACAGACAGAGGAGCAACTACTATTGATTTTCCTTCTGAGTTTTTCTAAGGTCTACTTCAGGACCAGCAGAAGCATTCTTAGTGAATAGGAGAGGCAGAGGGAAGTCCTAGCAGGAACTGTAGTGATGATCAGTTTTAAAGCATGAGAGTGAAATGGTTTGAATGGAAAGACAGTTACTTTCAGGGGTTTTAGCCAGCTTGCTTTCTAGAAATTCAGGAAAATATCCGATTGTGGATACTGTTTAATTGGCAGAACTATTCCGAAGGTGTTTAGTTTTGACCAACTGTAGTTTCCTTGTTTAGACATTTACATGAAAGGTGTGCTTTTGTCTGTACTGAACCATTCTTCAAGCCTTTGAAACAAGAGACAAAGCATACAATTATATACACCGTGGGTTCTTTTTGATCCTTTTTTAATGATAGGAGTAAGCTGTCAGCATCAAACAATCTGAACACTCAGCATGTCAGAAAAGGTCCCCAAACCATTTTGATATCAGTGATGCACATAGTGATGCAAGGTTGTACTTCCTCCCGCTGTTTTGTCTCGCCCACTTTGAAACAAGACTCATTTTTTTATCTATGTGGGATTCTTCAAACATTCTTCAAGTACACATATGCAATATGTGAGTCAAAACATCTATTGTCAGTGCTTGCAGACAAAACATTTCTTTCTGGAAAAGTATTTCTGATGTATTTTAGTAGCAAACATTTTGCTATCACCTTCAAAGACAGATGGGATCTTCACTGCTTGTGTTCTACTGAGCAGCAAATATAAATGAAGACTAGCTGGTAATGATATAGAAGTGTGGCAATTTTATAGAGGAATTATGCTGCAGGAAAATCTATCTTAGGATGCACTTCTACATATATATATGTAAATATATATAAGCAAGATATTGCTTAAAGGTCTTTGCACTAAAACTTACCAGTGGGCATAAAGAGAGGATGTTGTCTTTTTTGGTGCTTAGTGCCAATTTACCTGATATTTGATTCTTTTCACTTTCTCTTTATACTTGTCACCTTGAAACCAAGGCTGTGAAGTAATCCGGAAATCATATCCCTGAGGAATTTTTCGTTATTTCCCTTGGTGTGTTTCACCTACTGCAGATCAAATCATCAAGAAAAGTAGTCCTACTGTTAGTCCTATGTACTATATAACAGACTGCATATAGTAGTTCTTTCTCTGATAGCGTTGCCTTCAACAGTTTTAACTTTTGTGTGAAAAGAATACTTTGAAAAAAACTTTGCAATGTGTATCTAATTAATATGCAATTGGTTAATTGCAGCAGTATGGAAGTTGAAATGCAGGGATGATACTTTCTTCTACAGAGGTTCAAGGAAAGAAATTGGCTTTTGTAGAGGAACTGGTTTTATAAGCTCAGTTTAATTCCAAATTGGAGCGATCTCAAATGGCTACAGTTCTTAATTTAGTCTTGTTTATAACTTGAAATACCTGCAACAACTTTCTTTGACCCCATAGAGCTTTAAATCTTTGTATCTGATTTTATCTTCGTTTATTGAAGACAACATTTTGGAAACACTCAGAGAGTTTGTCAAACTCTCAAGTACATTAGAAGACTACACACTCATTCAAAGTGCCTATAACAAAATCATTTCCTGGGAAGTCCTGATGGGAGCTGCAGTAAAAGAAATCTCCTTTCTTTAGTTTCAGGGATATTATAAGGAAATCAATAATATACAATGGGGGGCATTTAAAAGAAATGTTACAAAACCTCAGATAATGGAAACCATTCTTCACACTGACAGGATTTTAAAAAAATGTTCTAACAGAAACAATAAATTCCACACTAACTAGCGGTCCATGAATGTTTTTTTTAATACAAATGTGAACTGTCTTTCCTTTAGGAAGAATAATTTTTCTTTAAGAATAATACTTAATGCTATACATAAACTCTTACAGTTAAAGCAAGCATCTGTTAGTGTGATTGCTGTAAATGTGAAAGCCAGTAACATGTTATATCACTGTATTATTTGGGAAGTTCATTTTCCCTGAGCCATTTGCATCAAATTTCCCCTTGTTTTTCAAGTGAGATCAGAGGGCTTGCTCATGCTTGTTTGATAAAATAAGATTTCACTTGTCTCACTTTCCTTTGTTTTCAAATCAGGGTAATATTTTTAACAAAATATTGTAGGGCTTAATTTGAATATTTTTTATACAGTAATACATGAATGCTCTTTTTTTAAGGATTATTGGTAATAAAACCAGTTGAAACATAGATTTTATTATTTCATAAAGTTTTTTCACATTGTCTTTTTTTTTGTAAATGGAAGTAAAGCCAATTTTTAAAATATCTTTTTCACAGAATGAATAAATTTACTTTCACCTAATAGTTAGTTAAAAAAAAATAAAAAGGAAGCTTTGCACTTTTGATGTACTACTTTCATTATAATATTTCATACCATACAATATTACTGCTGTTTCAAACATCTTCATAAAAATTATACCACATCATGCAATTCAACATGCCATGAAATAGTTTCTAAAGTTTTATAAAAAAATGTATTTTCATTCAGTGAAACATAATTTGTAATTTTTTTTTGCTGAGGTTCATGGGAAATTTTGCTGAAACTGGTGTCACTTTTTGCAGAAATGTTGAGTTCAGCCAAAATCTGCTTGGTGAAGCCTTGCTGACCAGCTTGACTGCTGTGCACAATCCAGCAGAGCATGGCTGGATGCTTTCCCCTCAGCTGCCAGGGTAAGTACCTGGTACAGCACAACAGATACAGAGTGGCAGGGCCCTGCAAGCCTGTTGGCAGCAGTGCTGTTACCCTTCTTATTTGTTAAGTACAGAGAAAATGCTATTTATATTGACAAATTGTTTATTTCATTTCTCTTAAGCATCTTTTCCTACACTATATTTCTATTTGTTTAGTATGTTGGCACCATGGTGTTAGGCCAAGTAAAGGTTGCTATTGCAATTTAGCCTGTTTCCAAGAGAAGATCCAAGCTTTTTCCACATACTGAGCTTTGTTTGAAAGAAATCAAGTGAATTCGCATGTTCACTAAGCACAAAGGCTAATATCCATCTTCAGAGTACATCATCACAGAGAACAACATGTTCTCTGTTTAATGTGCCTCTTACTGTTTGTACTAGAACATAAAACGCTAAGAATTTCTTCTGAAAAGGGCTCTATTAAAAGTATCATGAAGGTGGCCCACATAATTTTATTCAAGTTATTAAGTACTTGATGCCTTACAAAATCATTTAAGCTACACTGTGATGGAAATTACTTTTACGTTGTTTAAAATAGCCTATTCCAGTTGCAAAGGAGGCTTGTAAGACTCTTATCTAGCTCCATGGATGCGACAGAAGGTGGATCAAGCCCCACGTCTATATCACATGAGAGGGAAAACATCTAAGAAGTGGGAGAAACACTCAGCAGTTAACATGACAAATACATGCAGGTTTATTCTGCGGAATAGTTGCATGCATGTACGAGAGACAAATGATGATAATGATTAATTTCTCTTTCAATAAAAAAAATTTTCCAGTGATTTTCCTAGAAAGTTTACTTGCCAGTTTTCTTGCAGCACCTGCTTCATATTTTCCTCCCATACAGAATTTTATCTAATGAAAGCAAGTCTCCTCTGGCTATGTTGAAGGTTCATCCACTGAATATTCATGTGTACTCTGCAGCTATATCTAAGAACCCCTACATACTAATGTTTCGTATGTAGAACTCTTTTATCTGAGAACTTTGGGCCTGTTTCTAATGAAAGGGCAAATTCTTCCTGCTGGCTGCAGAATTATCCTCCTTCATAGGGTGATATAAACAGTATCTCTTAGGATGTCTCCTTCAATAATGGAGAATAAAAGGACTGGTACAATATAAACTTCCCATTATTGCTCCTACTGCTACCACAGTCCCTGCACTGCTTCTCTAATAAACCCCATGTGAAGTACAACTGCACTATATTTCTGCCTCAGAAATACAATATCCCATGAATATATGAAGGTTGATATTAGTACCAGTCAGTAGAAAGGTTTCTGATATTCTAATGTTTTCTAACCAAAAATTTTCCTCGTTCATTTTTTCTTTAAAGAGCCTGTAGGAGTGTTATACAGTCCAGAATGTGCACCCAAGTGTGAAGTTTATATCTAAACTGGTGGACCCACAACTATTTTTGATTCATATGCTAATCCAGTGCCAAATCCAGTGTTTATGTGTGGATATGCACAAACAGATACTAGCTCTAAATTTTGGTGGGTTTTTGTTTGTGGCGATGATGAAGACACGTTCAGGCCAGGAAGGAACTATAGCATGTTCATCAATCATTGGGCAGTCTCAGTGCAGCTTCATAATTTTGTTTTGCTAGTATGCCCAGACGGGCTATCATTGTTATAGAGAACTGATGTAGTGAAGGAGAATGGTGCCGAGCCAGACAAATGGAACAGGAGTAGCTCTTGCTTTGGCAATAGGGGGGTGCATCCCATCAAAACTTCATATATTTCACTAAAACCCTCCTTTGTCATTCTATCCTAATAGCAAAACGTATAGAGCATAACACAAGTTATAACTAGGAGGAAACACGCTGGAGCAAATGCAAGATGTCAGGAGTTACAGCATGTACCAACATGTAGTTTACACACACACACACACACACACATATATATATATTTATCTATCTATCTATCTATCTATATGGAGTTTTTTTTCTAGTGCTTAAATGCTTCATGAAGTTTTGATGCAGTTATCCACCTGCACAGTATCCCTCATTAGGAAATTTTGTCTATCCTCAAGCTTCCAAAGATGTGCCTGTGGCCATTCAGTCAGTGCAAAAAGTTGTAGCAGATAATTACAAGGCCTTTTACAAGGTAATGGCTATCTTCTCTAATTTCCAAAGCAGAAAAGTGTAACATCAAAGTTGTCTTGTCTTAGTATTACTGTACTACTGTTAGGAACAGCATACACTGTCCTTGCTTTGTTTGTGCTGCTCAATGAAATATCAATTGTGTTATATGTGCACAGATTTGAGTTTGTATATGAATCTACTCTCAAGTTTTCTGCTGAGATCTTCATCGCTTAAAACATGTTAGAGTTACCACTGAGGATGCTTCCTTCTAATTAGCCTCTAGTGAAGCATCATTCTTTTCTTCTGTTAGAGTGGTCGGTATGTTTCTTAATAGACTTACTGAAAAACTTTTAATTTTATGAGTATACTAGTTACACCTAAGAAGGAAATGAAACAAGAGAGATAACTTAGGGGCTGGTGCCTACATCCAGTTCCCTCCTGTCGTGTGCTTAGTAATTGCATATCTTTTCATTGCCATCATTCATGGTACCTAAGAGCAAGAGCAGGAAGCATTCTTTTGGCCATGATCTAATGAAGAAACCAAGCCAAATATAATTGAATTGTCCAGTTTCAACACTACAGTAGTGCTGATCAGCCCATGCGCCTACAATGAAACTACAAGGAACAATGAAAATGTCGAAAACTCAAAGGAAAGGGGATTGAATCAGTGGCGTTTCACTTGGCAAATGTTACCACATGTATTATTTTGCTGGGCTGTGGTCACTGCCCTTAGAGGCATTAATGAGTGATTTAGACTAGATTATATGGTATCTGTCAACGAGAAACTGCAATTCAGCAACATAGCCTTAATGGCAGACTGCAGAATGAAAGAAAAAGTGTAATAAACCCTGAAAAGGAGAGAAGGAAACAGTGTTGTCCACCATTCTCACTCTCTCCTGTACATAGGAAAAAATATGTAGCTGGAGAACAGAACTTCCCTGATTTTATACACATGGGCACTAATTACTTCTTGTCCTATCCTTTCCCTCACCTGTCTGCCTCTAAGATATCAGAATATACAAAGAGGGAAAATGTCATCTATTCATAAAGTGCTTATGTGCTGGCCTAGTATTATCACCCTTTATGAAAATTACCAGGCATTGTAAGAGCCTTGGTTATGGTTTTCTTTTCCATATGCTTTCTCTGAACAGCAATTACTGGATCTAGAGAAAATTTTTCTCTCTGGGAAGGGAAATGACTACAGCTGTATAGTCAGAGTACAGCTGTTTTGAATTACAAAATTCTCCCAGCAAAGATAAAATTCCAACCTGTGTAATGATATATAGCAACGATTAAGATTTTCCTTGATTTCTGTGGAATTAGGAGACAGTTCTTGGCAGAATCAGCAGTATCATAAATAGGCAGATGGTTCAGTAAGTAGCAGAGAGGGAGTATTGCTGGCCACACTCCTTTCCTAATGTGGCATGAAAATGGGCTTTTTTTGTCTGTGCTTGTACACAGATCAGCCTGCATTCCCTGAGTTGAAAGAAATCTGCTCACTCTCTTGGTTTACATTTCTGCTATGCAGAATTATCTTGTGCGGTTTCTCTCTAAAGCTCAGCATCTGTCCTTTTAAAGTGAGCTAGGAATGTCATGTTAATGTTAGATTCCTCTTGCCTACAGAAAGGAAGCCACAGAGCACCTCTTCATTAGCATCTGCCCTAACAAAGTCCAAACAAATCCAAAGGGTTCAAAATCATTCAGTTAATGTGGAGCTGTTAGATAATGAAACAAATAATGAAATTTTAAAGGTCTCCTATGCCTTATTATTTGAAACTGTATCCTGCTCATAGACTGATACTGGAGGAAGTTAAATAAAGTTAATTAACGAGTATTTTGGCATTCTGCTCAGTTTAATTCTATTGCTACATCCTGCTAGGTCAGAGTATCCAGACCTTAATAATAGGAAAGATTTGGAAAATTCTGTCTTGAACAAATGGCTGTATATCATGGGCAATTGCTCTTGCACGATTGCTGCACATAGTATTTAGTAAGTACCTGAATAGACTTTGCTGTTAGAGATGCAAATGGTCACTTAGCCACATTGGTAAGGGTGGGAAATAGAAGGAAGATTTTCTCTTGCTTCAATTACTTAGAAAAAACAACAATAAAGTCACAGCCTTCAGCTGCTGCCTTACTTGCCTCAGCCTCTCAAACTGAGGAGGAAGATTTGCTTGCAATGACAGAATACCCATCAGGAGATGGCCAAGATTTGTGGTCCCAAGTAGAATTACAGTGCAGAAATACTGGCTTAACAAGGCAAAGGGTGACTTCTCAGGGAAAATGGAGAGATTAGAGTTTGTAGGCTATACACATACAGTCCCTGAAGCAGACAGTATGTTTGATAAAAAGGTATGAGTACCGTAAATCCAAAGTATGATGTTTTTTGAATCTGATATCCATTTTTTGGGCATCACCTGGACGGCTGGTGCTAGAGTCCTGAATTAGTGCACAGCAGCCTAAGCAAGAAAGCTCGTATGTTAAAAAGCCTAAAGGACCAGATATGTTTGATGCATGTGGTTCATCTATATTTCAGCTTTGCAGAAATACCAGAAGCAAATGGCATAGAGCTGTGCTTTTTTCAAGTATCTACATTCATGCAGTGGGACAGCTCTGTTAGAGAGCAGGTCTCCATTACCATGTGGGTCTTGCCAAATCCCTCTCCACTTTCCCACTGTAGCAGGCTGGGGAGCAGGAATCAGTCATTCTGTGCCAGCTGCACACAGCAGTTTCTGGACAAGTTCTTCCCTCCCAAGTTCTCTGTAAAGTCATGTCATGATTGCTAAAGCTCCTTCTATAACCTGTTAGATAAAGAACTATGCTGTTTACTGGGGATAGGTAGACATGACCATGATTGTATATCTCAGCCAAAAGCCAAATGCAATTTGCTTTGGCTGGTAGGACAATTTTACTACAGGATCAGCTGCTCAAAGGACAGAAACCTTTCCCTCATGCAGTGGTTGTTCTTTCTTCTAATCTAACTTGCTTCACTCTCTCACTTGCCCAAGCACTTGCAAGATGCAAACCAAAATGTCCTGCAGAAAGACAAACCAATGGAAAAATCGGACTTGCAATGCCAGTTCATTTCCTGATATTGCACCGAATTCCATATCTAGGGTCCAGTAGAGCAAATGCTTTCTTCAGGATGAAGCCAGTGCAGGAAACATTACACCAGCTCCAGACTGCAACTCTGTCAGCCTGATTGCTTCAGAAATCTCAGTAAAATATTTCTTATTCATTCTGTACTAATGAATGTTGACATGCAATGATAACATAGCACAGGGGAGGCAACGTATAATTCTGGAGATAACCAGTAACAATTGTTTTCATATGTGTGTTTATATACAAATACATATACATGTACATGTACATATACATATACATACATAAATATATGTATTTTTTCTAATGTTTATATATGTCAGAGAGTTCTCATCCATTTGAACAGTTACAGAGTAGCCTTCACTGAGGATTTTTCTGACTATTCCCAAGCTTGCAAAATGGAGGCCTGTGGCAACTAGGGCTGATAATTAAAAGGGACATGTGGGAGAATATCACAAGATGGTCTTTTACAAGGAAATAGCCTTTTTTTTTTTTCCTCCAGTGTTTCAAAGCATAGCAACTAAATATTTTAATCTGATTAGTATTATCTTGATAATGATAATACTAATACTGCTAATGATATTAATGATAATACTGCTCTTATTTTCTCTAATGGTGTTCTCTCAGCCCTCCACTATTTACACATGTATGTATGAATCTACGCAGAGTTTTATTAGACCTGGGGAAAAGCAATAGCACCACCACCATAGAAGATGAAATCTAGGCTGTCAAGGAGTTCAGATTTGAAACTTTCTTTAGAACGTAGAGGTACTGATAAGTCTCGCATTCATTTCTGGATCTTAATTCTTGTACTACATGCCTTTTCAGTGTTGTACTTTTGAGGATAAGCATATCTTGGGGCCTGTGGTTTGTTTTTTCACAAAGTAAGTATTACACAGTACAGTCTTTGGATCTGCATAATATTACCAGAAACATCTGCAGATCTTCAATTCCCTCTAATCTTATTATTTTCTTGACAGCTATAAACTGATGCTTCAAAATGTAGCATTTACTATGAACAAAAATGGTTTTTTCTCACCAAACAGAATTCCTCTGCTGGAGAAATAGTCCAGTGACAACAGCAGCAGGAAGTTAGGGTTTGTGGTGGTGCTGTGCTCAAGAAGGAATAGAAATTATCCACAATTCTTGTTAAAGATTCAAAGTCTCCGTGCTCTACTCTGACCTTCAGATACTAGTGGGTTTTTTCCTTAAAATCATGAATAGTTCATGTCACTTGACTGCAGTCTCTCCAGAGTTGTTTATGCTGCACTTGACTCAAAAGTCAGAATGCAGGTAAGAGATATCCACTATTTTAACAATTTTTAAATCAGGCTCATGGGTTTATGTGTTAGACTGGCCACAATCATTCTTGTTAGAATATTTGGAGTTGCAATATTCTAATAATTAAACAGCAGCAGCAGATGGTGTGGAGGGTAGCCTGCTAGCCTCTAATCAGTGTATGTTTTTATGTTTGCACATCATTTGGAATGGCTGATGATGACTTCAGCCAGTTCCAAGAACTGGTAATTCTATAATGAAAGAAAACTTGGATAACTACTTGGATAACTACTACCCACTGCATACATATTCACAATAGATGACTTAAAATTCTCATCCTTTCTGTTAGGCAGTGTTATCAAACATGACTTGTGTTATGTTTGTGTTTTCTGACAATCCCACTTTCTTGCCTACTTTAGTCAAAAGTGACATTTAATTTCAGACATGATGCAGTGAGATGAGCACTCTGCTTCATAAAGTTGTTGTGTCATTTGGCAAATAGAAAGATTGAAAGAAAGTGCACTACTTTGTGGTTAGTTCACGCTTCAAAATGTTCCTATGTCATAGAACATGAAGTTTTAAAGCATTGCATGTCATACACAAGACTGCTGAATGGTCAGGCTGTTTCGGTCTGGTGAAACTGTTTTGGTTTTTTTGTTTTTGTTTTTTTTTTGACAGAAGAATGAAGAGAAATTTGTATATGAGTCTGTTACTCTTCAGAATATGTTAATTCACTGCTTTTAAATAAAAAAGTGTTACATGTAGAAAACCAAGTCTTCTTGTTTTGCCAAAATCTCTGGCTCTTTCACTCTTATCAGCGCTAGTTCAGAGTTCCATCTCTCAGTACATCTTCTGACTGATTTAGTAATGGTTGTCAAGTCAGACTTTTTGCAACTTAGAACACTTCCAGAAATTTGAATTAAAATAGGCTTCATTTATAGCTTGATCAGTTCAATTGGGTTAACCATTATAATATTTGTTAAATAAAGATTGGCTTAATTGAAAATAAGAAGAAATATTATCATTGTATTAAAACTTTATCCATTGAAGTCAAGATTCTAGACAGATGTATGGTGGGGTTTTAACTTGTTTTAAGTGCTGGAACTAATTCTTGGGACTGAATCTTTTGTAGTAGGAAGGAGCAGATTATTATAATAGTCCTTTTCAGTCTTAGTCTTGAAAATTAGTCTTTCATGCATAGTGAGACAAATATACAGTTTTTGTGAAATTCTGTCAGGGCAAGGTAAGAAATGAATTGGACTGGAATTTGAAAATTCATCACTAACCTTTTAAAAATAAAGCAAGTTGGGCACCCAGCAGATTGAAGGAAAACTGAAGTAGGATAAAACTGCTGCATATAGTTGCATATTAAAATCAAGTTTCACATTAAGTAGTTCAAGTTCCCTGTAAGCAGTTCAAATGCTCTGAAGTTTGGTAGCACAGCTGCAACCATCCTC
>WEIV01008291.1:544365-597704 GCA_013390005.1 Calyptomena viridis
GACCTCCAAGATCATCAAGTCCAACCTTCAACTGGATACCACCACTCCATATTGCAAAGTGCCACAATTTAAATGTATTTAATTGGTAATCACAGGACAAGAATTTTTATCATTTTTGCCTGTGATTTTAAATTTTTCACAAAATACTAAGTTTAACATTTTTAAGACTTTTCTCCTATACACTTTTTTTTGTCTCCTTAAAGAATAAATGCTCGAACAGCAGCTTAGGCTTAGAAATGACTGACAGTCTGTTATGCCTTTCAGATGTTGCTAAAATTCAATCTCGTGTTTAATGATTCTCATTAGAAAAGAAATAATTTCTTAGAACCATTAATTTAAATGTACTTTGGCAAGAGCTGCTTATGACAGAGTTATTCATATTCTGTTCTCATATTGCTCATCTCTTAGTGACTGCAAATCCCAGCAAGTATATTGGAACACATATAATTAATGAGAACCAAGAGTATGCTCTACACAGAGGAAGAATGAAATGTCCTCTGGTGAGTAATACTCTTGTATCCAAGAAAAGGATAGCTGATGGGCCTTGACAGTGTTCCTTTTAACATTATTTAATTCCTTGCACTGGGAAGGGATTTTGCTTTTCTTGTTTGATGCAGGAGGCACAAAATATTTTGTGCTCTAGTGTATTTCTTTACAGGGTCTTTTCTTTACCTACTGTCCTCTATAGTCAGTGTTTTGTCTCTATCTTTCCCATTCAACATTGCAGAGTATCACAAGCAAATAACGTCCTTGGTGTAGAAGATGAACACAAACGAACTAGAAGTCTAAATTGTTGCGGATACATTTCAGACAGGATGCACTGGGTTTCACATGGACCATTCTCTGTGTCTAAGCTGGACCAAGAGTCTCAGAAAATACATTATCATCCTTCTGTTCAGCAAGAACAGCTTGACTTTTCATTCTATTTTACTGGGGACAGGGATAGCCAGGCTGGCAGTGCCTCATGACTTTGGCCCATGACGTTGTTAAAAACAATGTAGTGTTCCAGCTTCTTCCTCACCAAGACAAAAGCACTATGTTTGTAAATAAGATCAAGAAACCATTTGCATTGCTAGAGATGTTCAACTGCATGTAGCCCCAGTGACATGATGGGAGTACTCTACCACCTGCCAGTTGCAGAGCACAGAAAGGTAGGACCTGTGGCAGAATAGTATGTCTTTTAACATTGCAGAAGAACATATTTCTAAAAGAACCCTATGTTAGAGTGAAAGGAATGTGTTAAAACATAGGTGAATTTCCACGGGAGGAGATCTGGCTAAGTATGTAACATTTCTGTTGGCACAGGTAGTCGTCTTTAAGGTTATCCATGCTTGTTTGTGTAGCAGTCACACAATGTTACGGGAAATAGCACTGAAGTGCAAATAATTGAGACGAGGTAAACATTCTTCTACTCTGCCTCTTCTGTGCTCCATTATATGTATATCTTATTGATTTTAGGTTGGTTAATGAGGTAACTTTTTGCATTTCCAACATTTCACTGTTAGTTAGTGTCTCAAAAGAGATAGAAGCTGAACTTGTTATTGCACATCTAGGAGGAATTTTAAACTTACCAGAGCTTGTGACATTCAGTATGGTCATCACACAGTTCAAGACAACATATTGGAAAAACTTCCTAAAGTGAAAGTACCAGAGTGCCAATTTTTTCCCAAATCTTTTCAACAGATTTTTTTGGCTAGAACTTTCGTAACCTGCCACAGTTGGATGCCACTAGATGCAGTAATAGTGGTATGGTAATTACAGACATTAAAAAAAGTATAGATTATGCACATCCACCTAACAGGAAAAAAGAAAAATTCAGCACTTATTCCCTTTTGGTCTGCTTTGAAGACTAAAAACACGTGTGTCAGAGAGTAAAGAGTGTACAATTTATATGGGATAAATTTCTATTAAAAAATCAAAACCTGTAACACTTCTTGTCTGTCATTTATTTCTTTACCTTTCCCTCCACTTTTCTAAGAATAGTATTGGAATTTTAAGAAAGAAATTTCATCACATTTGCCAATAATTGCTCTCCACTAGCAGACTAGTTTCTCATACAATAAGCATACAGGAATGCAGTATATTGTATTCTCTAGTTCAAAAAGTGTAAAGAATAGAATAAACTATTCTGCTGCTGATGGCAACTTCATGCCTATTACTCCTCCATCTTCCTAGATGCAAAAGCCACATACCACGACAAAGATACTAGGTTTTGACTGCTTGTTTGTGAAATACATCTTTGCCCTATCCCTATTGCATAGCACTCAAAACTGAGGAAACAATTTTTTAAAACCCTGCTGAATTTCATTATCTCTTTGTACAAAGTATTCAGCTGTGTGCACCATAAGCTGAATACTGTGTAGGGATTTCTACCTCAGAATCTGGTGTTTCAGATTATGTAGTTTTAGAAATCTAGCAATTTATTGGTTAATTTTTCTGTATTTATCCAGAGTGACTCATGTTCCCTACCCATACAGATTCACTCAAGTTTCTCAGTACACTTTAACCAGAGTGCACCACGATGCCTTACTTGTGACTTGAGGCATCAACCAGCACTTAGGGGTGATATCACACATCATGCTTTCGCTTCATCATAGAATATGTCACTCAGCTGTATACAGAGTCATCTGATTCATAGATGATTCTGTCTGTAAGCTCATTTCTGTACACAATATTACCGATTTCAAGATCTGGGGACAGATATCCCTAGGCTGAAGGGAATTAGTGAGGAATGAAGAAGCAGTTTAATAAAACACATAAAACAGATGAGTATGGGTTGTTTCATGGCTTTAATTTTTCCACATGGAACTTTTGTGTAGGACTTTGATTTGTGAAATTTGGGTGAGATTAACTGTGGATTTCAGACATGCAATTAAACTTTTTCAAAACTTGATAGACTGACAGATTTGTTTCAGGAAGATCCACATTTTCTGCAGCCACTGCCACAAATAAACTTTGTGTAGTTAAGCAAGCAATTTCATCTGTCTTTGCATCCATTTGTTCCTTAGTTTTTCTTCAGCACAACAGCCCTTTCTGTGTTTTTTGACTCTGCAGTTATGATGGGTGTTGTGGTTTTAAGTAGCCAGAGTTTTTTATGAGCTTGGGGGGGGGGGGGGCTATGAGAGAAGCTTCTTTAAGAAGCTGCTGGAAATGTTTTAGCTCCAAGCTAGCCAAGGTCAGCTGGTAACACCTCTGTGATAACATATTTAAGAAGGAGAAGAAGAAAAAAAAAAAGGCAAGGCAGAACATCATGGCCACTTATGGGAGATGAGAATGAGAAGTTTGATTAACACCAAGGTCAGAGAGAAGGAGAAAGAGAAGATGCCTTAAACACTGGAATAGGTCCCCAGCAATCCATGGGGGACCATAGGGAGCAAAGATTCATCTGCAAACCCATGAAAGACTGGAAGACTCCACACTGGAGCAGTTAAGTGCTGGAAAAAAGAGAGGCTGTGATCCTGTGGGATGTTTGATGTCTGTGTCTGGAGCAGGGGCCTGATAGAGTCCTGTAGGCCTTGGGAAGAAGAGACCCATGCTGGAGCAGCAGAGCAGCATTTCTTGGGAGGACTGGTAGCCTGTAAGAACCTACACTGAAGCAGCCAAGCAGCACCTGAATGACTGCACCTATGGTAAAGTGACTTATGTGACAACAATTCCTGAAAAGCTGTTGTCATTATACTATGAAGCAGTTTTGTAACAGACTGTTTTTGGGAAGAAAACCCCCACAGGAAAAGCCTGGGGTTGGACTTCTTCTTTATTTTCTTTGAATCAGGGTCAGGAACAACATCTGATCATAACCCCCCCACTCCTGTCTTCCCAGGCTGCTGGGGAAGGAGGGAGATCTTTGAAAGAGGGAGGGGTGGGGAGAGAAGGTGTCTGTAACATCTATCAAACTTCTCACTCTTAAACTCTTAAGCTCTGATTTTAGTAGTAGTGAATTCTTAATATTCTAAGTTAGAGCCTGTTTTGCTTGTGAAATTGTTAATAAACAGTTGCTTATAATCCTTATCACAAAGGTTGAGGTTTTTTTCCCTTCTCTCAGAAATTTTGGATGTGTGTGTGTGAGTCTTTGGCATTTAGCCAGAATCAAACCATAACAACGGGTAAATACAATATTGGCAGGATCTTGCAAGCAATATTGTAATAACAATAATTAAAAATGTAACAACCCATATATATAATATATATAACCAATATATACCTGGAGACAAAACATGAATTTAAATAACAATTGTTTTTATAAATGATTGCAGAACACAAAATTGTGAAACAAAAAGCCTTTTCTTTCTGTTTCTGAGTGTCAGAGACCTACAATAAAGCCTACATTTTCAGAGAGATACAGAAGTATAGGCAGAGTAAGAGGACAGAAGAACAATTCCAGAATATAAACTCTCATATTACAGATAAATATGAAGTCTAAATGTCAGCTAAATACATGGATTTTCCCATTTTTGTTTTGAATGAATCATCTTCTCTTTTCCTTTTACATAATCTCCTGCTTTTGTGTGTCATTCCACTGTTCAAAAAGGAGAATACTCCTGTGGGCTTTAAAAGCAATGCATAGGAAAACTTGTGGAAAGAGCCTGCTGCATTGGAAGATCATATTGTAGTTTTACTGGTCCATGAAATATTTATGCCTTATCTCCTACGTTGTTTCCACTCCAAAGTTACTGAGCAGCTTGTGGAGCATGTGGCTTTGTTCTACTTTCTAAAAGATTCTTTCAGCCTTTAATGCAGAGGAAACCAATAATGACACTGACATTTTCCTTGCAAAACTCACATTTAACCATTACCTCTCCTGATATCTGACTGGCGTTACTGAAATGTAGCCTGTTCTTTCACCCTCTGAATATAGGAGTGCGTACTAAGGAGGTAGAGTTTTATTTGGTGTCTTGGTTTTAAGACAATTGTACAAATTAAATTTGAAAGCACAAGAACATAAAATATAGAATAAGAAAATAACAGCTCTCTTATTAAATACATATATCTTATAAATATATATCTATTTATATTTACATATCTAAATGAGGAAAACACAGAACACAAAACAATATCTCCAGAAACTGAAAACCTGAAGTGAAAACAAAAAGAAATGTCTTTTCCCAGTCGGGTTAACTTTTAAGTCTCTGTTAAGTCTCACAGTCACTAGAAATTGGCGGCCACCATGGCAGATGGCAGGCGGCAGTCCAGGATTCCCTCACAAGCAGATGCAGGGACGGGAGCAATCTCACTAGCTCTCCAGGTGGAAAAGAGAAGAAAAAAACCTCTGTGTGTGAAGTCTTTCCTCCTGGGTGGTTGAACTGCGCTTGGGCGAACTGTGACAGAGCTGTTCCCGGGCCAACATGGAGAGAGACCCATTACTGCTGCATTTACACTGAAAACCAGCCAGAGAAGGGAGCACCCAATGTGGCGGGAGCGAAAACACATCATCAACTGCACCTGTGCTGCTGCCATTGTCCTTCCCTGCCAGCTGCGGGCCGCCCAGGATGGCCACGGGGCCGCCCCAGACACCACCTCCTTCATGCCGCACGGCTGCATCACAAGCAGCGCCAGCCACCACCGCAGCAGCGAAAAGGGAGGAAACAAAGTCAGGAGCAGGAGTGAGAGCGGGCGGTGGGGCAGCCCCTCAGGGCCCCCTCACGCTGCCGCTGCCACCGCCTGCTGCTGCCACCTCCTCCATGGAGCCCGTGGCGGAGGCGGCCCGCCCGCTCCAGCCCACAACTCCTGGGCCCAAGNCCTCACAAGCAGATGCAGGGACGGGAGCAATCTCACTAGCTCTCCAGGTGGAAAAGAGAAGAAAAAAACCTCTGTGTGTGAAGTCTTTCCTCCTGGGTGGTTGAACTGCGCTTGGGCGAACTGTGACAGAGCTGTTCCCGGGCCAACATGGAGAGAGACCCATTACTGCTGCATTTACACTGAAAACCAGCCAGAGAAGGGAGCACCCAATGTGGCGGGAGCGAAAACACATCATCAACTGCACCTGTGCTGCTGCCATTGTCCTTCCCTGCCAGCTGCGGGCCGCCCAGGATGGCCACGGGGCCGCCCCCAGACACCACCTCCTTGATGCCGCACGGCTGCATCACAAGCAGCGCCAGCCACCACCGCAGCAGCGAAAAGGGAGGAAACAAAGTCAGGAGCAGGAGTGAGAGCGGGCGGTGGGGCAGCCCCTCAGGGCCCCCTCACGCTGCCGCTGCCACCGCCTGCTGCCGCCACCTCCTCCATGGAGCCCGTGGCGGAGGCGGCCCGCCCGCTCCAGCCCACAACTCCTGGGCCCAAGTGATCCATCGGCCTCAGCCTCTCCGACAGCTGGGACTACAGGCACGCACCACCCCGCCCGGCTAAGCCCTGACTCCCCGGTGCTGTGGAGAGGGGAGCCGGGGGAGGAAGCAGCAGGTCCGTGCTGGCAAGGGGAGCTGCCACGCCGGACCCCGCCGCTGCCGCTGTGGCGGCACTGAGGGCGCAGCCCCACGCCCGCAGCACCCGTGGACCAACTTGCCCCGGCCACACTGGCACCGAGCGACCAGTGCTGTTCCTGGGCCACTGTTGGGATGAAGGGAAAAATTAGCAGGCAAGATTAAAACGATAACGTTGAGATAAACCAGTATATAGATTTTGACCAATATCATGCACATCCAGCTGAATTAAATCCCACTCAAGCTCAGTTACAGTAGAATGCATTTATTCACAACATCCCAAATCAGCAGTTACAAATTATTACCAAAACAGATATAAATGCAGAAGTGAAAGAAAACCTTGCCTAGTGTACCTAAGACAAGGTTATGTAAGAAAAGTCTTTCTCTCTTATTCATGTAACACCGTGTCTGTTTAGAGAAGTTGTCATCTGGGGCCTGGGTCTTTCCCTCCTGTCTCAGATTACCTCTGCTCAGTTACCTGCACCTGAAATCTTGCCCATCAGAGCTTGTTTTATCTTCCAATGGGGAAGCACCTTCACAGTGCATCTTCAGCTATGCTTACATCTCTGCTTGCTCCCCTTCTTACCCTTTGTTGGAATATTAGCTCTCCTCCCCTCAATCCTTCAAGGACATCCAGATGGACCTATTCTTTTCCTCTAAAACTCATGTTAATCTATGCTTATATTGAACATAATCGGGCCATTCTTCTTAATGAAAACCGGAATTGTTTTCCCTCCTTCAATATGTATATAATGCTTACAGCAACCCTTTTGCTAAGGCATTGCTGCCTAAATATAACTAGCTAGTAGACAAAACTTTCCTTTGGTGAGTAAAATTCTTTGCTCTTCTCTTTAATGACTGCTTTCCATGTTTCACTGTGAGATGTAACTTTCACCACACTTTTTATTCTATATCAATCTGTACTTTGAGACCATAATTCAGATAATTACACTTAGGTGCTTGTCTGCATCTTGTTATTGGCTGAGTGCTGCCTGGACTGAAAATAAATTTTGGTGACATCATGATCTCCAATATCTTACTCCAAAGCATTCAATTGTACATATTGATGGTCTTAGGACAATAAAACTATAAATGTAATTGGTTGGGGTTTTTTTAATTGCAAGGCATTCTTCTATCTAGTCAATAGCATCTCAAAAGTCAAGCTTTTTGATGAGCTAGAAGAACTAGTCACTGAGTATATATACCTCTTGACTATGATTCAAAATACCACTGGTATTCAGCTTAAAACAAGTGACCGAATGTCACTGGAGTTGCTGTAAGCATGTACTTGAATTACTTTTAAGAGTAAAGATGGGCAGAAATCTTGTAGGCCTCTGTTTCAGATTTTGTGCCTTCTTTTCACCCTTCAAAAGTTAAAATCCCTATGGCTGTTACAACCCTGAAAGGGTTAAAGGGTTCCAGAAGATTCTATCTTCTAGATAATATTTTCTTTTGGGGGGAATGCAAGTCCTCTACCTGAAGCATAATTCCTAGAAGAATTAAGCTACTGACAGTGTAAGTGGCTGAATGCAAATTTTAATTTTCTCCTGTCACAGCTGGGCAATCCACTGTATATGCATGAGCCTTCCCAGTAATGGAGAGGTTTGATCAATGGCTGGATTTGTTAATTGAACTCTGTGCCAGGGCACTGTCAAGGCTTAAAGAGCCCTCTTCACTATTTCATTACTCTGAAAGATCTCCATCCATATATGCTACCTCAAAACTGAGTAGTTTTTGGGTGGGCTTCTTGATTCCTTGAGATACTTTTCCCAAATACTTGACAGGAAGCTTCAACCAATAACACCTTTGTTTTCATGGGAGACAAATATGGAAAAATTAATGTGTTGGAATTGTTTTAACTTGATTGAATGCACTCAACATTGGCAACATTTAGAAAACTCTACAGCTATCTTTTAATCTTATTCTGTACTGAGATCAAATTTAACAATTTCATGGATCTGGAGGAGGGAAAACAATCTCATAACAGATAAAACTTATCTTCTGCATCAATATAGCTAATGGGTGCATCAGGTGCTAATAGTTGTGCATGAACTTTGTATGAGGTATCATGATTATCACATTTTCATTTCCCAAATCATCTGCATTTATTTCTCAATTGCAGTCCTTTTCTCTTTGTTTAATGGTAGAAAAAAATCAAGGAAAATAGCTGGAGTTTTTCCTCAATGAGACTAATTTTTCAAGAGAAAAAGGAAAATTACATTTTTTCTTAAATAAAGAAAAAGCCCAAAATAAATAGATTATCTTTAGGGTCCCTTCCGACCCAAAACATTCTTTGATTCTATGATAAATCAAAAGAAAATAAAGTCTTGTACTGTATGCCCCAGAAAAGTGAAACATTCACTACTTTTACCTCTTTTTGAAGTAGTTCAATCTGAACCCTGTTATGACAACTGAAAAGTTAATTATCAGTCTCAGCAGAAGCCAGATATTGAATTGGGCCATGACAACCGAGGACTTAACTCCAGGCCTTGAAATGGAACGACTGTGACAGTTTCTGTGGATAAAGACAGGTGGCAGCACATATATATTAGATACTTTTCTAATCATGGTGACAGACAGTGACACTTTTATAGACCTTGTAGCAGAGCGACTCCCTTGAGGGGTACATCCACATGTGTTAAAGGCTCGTGATAAAACAGATCATTGTATAAAAGGCAAATTCCCCTATTCTGACACTTCATAGAGTAAAAAACTTTGCAACTAATGGAATTGTTTTTTAATAGGAGTGCTTGTAAAAAAAAAGAAAAAGCACTCCACACCACATCAAGAATTTGTAAGATCTAATCCTGAAGTGAGGTTTTTTCCAAATACAGGTGTGTAATAATAGTACGCTATGTCACTAACTCTCAATATTACTGAATAAAGCAGAATTATTTATTTACTTTGTGATCTAATATTCAAGACATGGATAGAGAGAGAGAGAAACCGACAACACGAAAATATTTTTATTCTAAATTTAGGGCTTTGAAAGGAAAATAACAGAATGTGAAACTGGTAAATAATATTCTTTTACTGACGAAACAGAAGACTTCATTTATATACAGTGCTGAGAGACAGATATGTAAAGTATCCATAAATACCAACTGATGCTTGAAACATTTTATTTTAACCTAATATTTCACTTATACGGTGGCTTTATGACAAAAGTTACTATTAAAATACTCTTTCTCTACTTAATAAAATGAATTCCAGGGTGTTTTTTTATCTACTATTATAACTCTGAATTAAATCTCTGACAGCAAGCTAGATGGGACATATCACAGAAAATTCAATTCCTCTCCCTGGAGAGCTTAGAGTCTGATTAAGCTGACATTAAAGTTGACGTAGATCTGCCCATTAAGTTAAGGGAAAGAGACTGATTGCATCAGCCCAGATTTGGAGTATAAGGATAGCAGACGGATACTGCTTTGAACAGGAAGCTTCAGTAAATCTAAGTGCAAGATGACATTCAGCAAGCTGTTCTTTGGAAGTGGAACACTCACTGAAAGCACCTTTTCTCCCCACTCAAACATGCTTTCCATTGAAAATAGTGGGATGCTTTTCAGTGCTGCTCCCAGCATTCAGCATAAGCAGAGCAAAATACAAGATTTCCAAAGGCTGGAGAGATTCTACTTATCTTGTTTAGCCTTCAGGATCAGGAAAAGGCCAGGGATGCTTTAATTTTTGCAGTATAGTTTCAAGAAAGCAATTCTAATTCTATAAGTATATTACTTCTTACTTATATTGGCAGTTTTTAAAGACATGCATAACATTTGCAATTAATGATTTAACTAATTTCTTTCCCATTTGATGGGAAAACCAGGAGCTAACTAACAGTCATGAAAGAAACATGTTTGCTCATTATTAAGACAGATATTTTTTTCCCATTTGGCTGCAAATTAGATTGTATTGGAGCACTCAGTTTGTGCCAGACCAGCAGGAGGTAGACATTTTCATTAAAAAAGTAGGTAGTACAGAATTCTTCAAAGATCGTCGTGAACTGCAGTCACACACCATGAGAAACCGATGTAGCCAAATGGAAAAAAAATCCACACTATAAGAAGTGTTTTAGCTGTAATAATGTTTTTTTTAACCTCATGTTGAATCCAAGGCCTTTTTCTGCTAAATGCTGTTTCCAACATGAAAGTAAAAGATGGTGACTATTAAAAAGTCTTTAAATAGTAGAACACGAGAGCAGATAGACACAGGCAGATGGGAAGGAGTGTAAAGAGGCAAATACTATTGGTCACAGACACTATCAGCTTCCCTGGCAGTTGTCTCCACCGAAAACTTAACTGCAGACATGCTGCAGGTGGGTGTTTTCATTTGGGGAGGGGGTGGGCATATTTTTCTTGTGGTTTTTTTAACATATTCATTACTTTAATTGAAGGTATTAAAGCAACTGGTAGGAGGATAAAGAGATAGCTCTGCAGATGCTTACAGGGAGAATTGAGGGCGCAGATAATCTGGCAATGTCATCTCTACCTTCCCCTCTAAAGATTTGTGTCAGTGTTAGTGAGTTGTATATATGCGGTAAGAAAATAACTGTCTTTAGACCTTTTCACTTCATACTTTCAGTCTACCTTCATTTTGGTGAAGTTCGACTCTCAGGGAATTATGTTGCGTGAGATTTTGGTAATAGGGGTGAAGTGTATGTTACCTGTGAAATTAAATGTTATAATGTAAAGAAGTGTTCAGTCTAAGGGTCTTGTGGTATTAAATACGTAAGTTACTTACATTACTATCATGAAACTCGCATTTTCCCTCAATAGTCCTTCTACAGTAGAACAATTTGATATTCTGCCCTCTGTCACATCCTTTTAAAAAATATCAGTTTCTCATGCTGCGAGATGCTGACGCTTGATATAAAAATAATGCACCAGCTATATTATTAATAAAAAACCACAACAGTCTTCTGCTTTGGACAGGATAGTGGATCCAGCATAGGCTAATTTACAGCAATACTTTCACAAAACTCATCTTTGAACAAAATCCATGTTAGTGAATAAAATATTTTTTCTTATCATCTTAAAATTGCTATTTTAAAGTTATTTCAGGAGTTTATTATTAAATTCATTAATTTGAATATTGTTAAAAATGTATCTAGAAAAACACTCTGTATTAACTTGTAAAGACTTTTTGCAGGTTTCCAATGGGCTTGATGGAAGACAAACCTAGCCATGGCCTACAATCACTCTTGTACCAAACCCAAAATTAAGTGAAAGAGATGTTTATGATATGTGAAGGAAAGCTTACACAAGGTTGAAGACAACATGTGTACTGTTAACATAATAAGGATGACTAAATCAGAGCTATTTTCAGACAAACACTTCCTTGGGCTAAGGCTGAACCATAGATAAGCCTGGTCTACGAAAAACTTCTCACACTGGCATTTTACTGGGATAATTTCAGCCACTGGCAGCTGTTCAGCTCTTATTAATTTTTCAATAAATTACATCTACCACTACATAATTGCAACAACTATAGATTTTGGCCTTCACCAGTTTTTTAATTTATAGAGACTTTTCAAAACATGTACACAGGAGTGAATGCTCTGGGCTGAAGCTTTGACTATTTTAATGAAATTATTAAAATATACTACAATTTATGAATATATCACTTTAACTCTAAACTCATTGAATTTGTGTGTTTCCCAATGGAGGTGCTGACGGTAAGTTTAAAAAGCATTCACAAAAACATCTTGATCTGTTTGTTTTCCTTTTAATGTGTTTCTTCTTGGAAATTCAGCTTTCTGCAGGCAAGTAACAAGCTTTTTTTTTTTTCTTTTTCCATTTTAAGTATTTTTTCCCTTCAAACATCATGTTTCCAGTTTACATCATTCCTCTTGGCGATGCATTGGATTTCAATCTTTCCACAGCTGTGTAAGCTGTACAACAATGGAGTATCCTTCCCATTGCCTTTATTTTAGAAAAAGGGCATTCTTCCAAAACATTGAACACTGTATGTTTCATCCCACTAACCAAAAATTGAACATAGTCATTTATACAATATTTAGAAAGATAGTTTTGTCCCTTTGGCATTGCTGCTACCCCTCTGCTTAGTGGCAGTCATTTACATGCACAAACATTCTTGTTTCAGCTACAGGTAGTACTGAAGCACAGATACTATAACTGTACACAGTATTTTGATTACCAGTTTTAAGAAGCTAATTTTCAGAAATCAGCTCTATCAGGATAAAACAACAAAAAGAAGATACAAATAGCTCTTTCAGCTACCACCACTGAACCCCTGTCCTTGACTTGCATAAGAAATTGAACACAAAAATTTCTTTCTAATATTTAATCTTATGAAAAACTGCCCACTATTTGGGCCACTCGATGTTGCCTTCACAAAACTGACGCAGCTGCAAGTAACATCAGTTGTGGTCTGGCACTGCAGTTGCACTCCTTAACTCAGTGAGCACTATCATGCCTCTTGCTTATTCCTCATCAGGATATTGTGGACTACCAAAAAGATCAGGTGTGTGCCTTTTATGGCATGCATTTGCAGTGCAGGTGTCAGAGTTTGAGAACTACAGAGGCATCAAGAGGCAACCCTGAGAGGTTGATTGTTGAACACCCCAGGTCACCCCCAGATCACTGTACCTCAGCACTGCTGCAAACAGAACATGTCCAAGACCACAGGAGCTGGAGATCATTCTAGTTCTTCACTCCATGCTTCTATTTAGTGTTCCCAATCTCTAATAATTTTTGATACAAATGGAACTACCTTCTTTCTGCTCCTATTTGTCCTGCTTATAACAGTCTTTATACGCTGTATGTTCACCTTTATATCTACATGTTCACCCCTTGTCTAATGAAGTTAATGCTATACTTTACTGAAATTGTGTCATCCTATAGTACTGCTGCCTACTCCCTATTTGTATTAGTGCCTTTTTTCCCTCCTTTCATACAGGCATTACCTAGAAAAGATTTTTACTTTAATTTCTTCAAGATTTTTGTTTTCATCTTGTCCTATAAAATTACTTGCATCCTTTCTCAATTGGCATCTTCCACCTATTTCATGGACATCCCTTTTATCTAGCTTGTATTAAACAAGAAGGAATATGAACAGACAGATATATGGTGTGTCCCTGTTGAAATGTGTCTGAGTCCTAAATTTTCCTTTAGTCTCTAAGCATTCAGGAATCCTCACTGATATCACATTGGCTGCTGTTGAACAGTGCTGCTACTGCAAATCAGGTCATTTATTTAGGTGTTTTATTACGAACTAAAGAGCTCATTTTTGGCTCCTCTTCTCAAAATCACTATTTATATACTCGTGCCAATGATCATGACATGAAGTAGTGGACATGTATGCATGGTAGTAGCTTGTATGTAAAAAAAAACATATAATTTTTTCATATTATGAAAAAAGTGAACCTTCATAAACATAGCTGTTCCTCTTGCTGAATTTGCAATATAGAAAAGTTTAGGACTTTTTCATTGAAGTAAATTTGTGCAACAAATGCAGTCACTTTACTTGACTGAGTCATAGCTTTTCATTAATCTCATAATATTTAAGTATTCTTTATGTAAGCAGTAAAACTAGCTAGTACTAAGTGAATTTTCAATTATTTATTTGTTGGTGATCAGTAGCTAAAATCAAATACAGCTCATCTGACAGATAAATCCAGTTAATAATTGCAAATTAATTATTTCTCCCATAGAATCATCAAATTCTGAGCTATGAATTGTTTTCATTGGAAAGTATGCTCACATAAATCTTCATTCCATGGAATATACATATTGTTATGGTTTGACTCTGGCTAAATGCCAAGAACTCACACACACATCAAAAATTTCTCAGAGAAGAAAAAAAACCCTCAACTTTTGTGATAAGGATTATAAGCAACTGTTTATTAACAATTTCACAAGCAAAACAGGCTCTAACTTAGAATATTAAGAATTCACTACTACTAAAATCAGAGCTTAAGAGTTTAAGAGTGAGAAGTTTGATAGATGTTACAGACACCTTCTCTCCCCACCCCTCCCTCTTTCAAAGATCTCCCTCCTTCCCCCAGCAGCCTGGGAAGACAGGAGTGNTCTGCCTTGCCTTTTTTTAATTCTTCTCCCTCTTAAATATGTTATCACAGAGGCGTTACCAGCTGACTTTGGCTGGCTTGGAGATAAAACATTTCCAGCAGCTTCTTAAAGAAGCTTCTCTCATAGCTGCCCCAGCTAATAAAAAACTCTGGCTACTTAAAACCACAACAATATATAAGTCCTGTATGAAGCCTGAGTTTTCTCTGAACTGTGGTGGATTTTTTAAATGTTATATTTTTTTTTTTTGTATTTTCTCTTTTTATAAGTGTACCTCCTCTTACTGCGACCTTTCTTTATACTACCTACTTTTTTATTTTCCAATTTATTAATTTTTTCTCTGTTTATGAAATTAAAGTTTCGTACTAGTAACTAGAGCTTATCACAAAGGGAAAACCTTACCAGAAATGTGGTAGACTATTGCTATCTCTAAGACGCCTACTCTTTTACCTTCAGAGGCAGCTTTAATATTTAAAACAACTAAACACAAAGAAGCTGCACCGCTTTCATTATGACAGTTATCAAACTATACAGTAGTATAGTTTGGGAAACAGATGGATGCATTTACTCCTGTTTCTTAACTACATATAATTTTTACAAGACATTTGTATCAAATACGTTATGAAATACCTAGTAATTGACAACAAAACAGATCATAGATACACCTGGAATTATTGCTAAATGGTTAACATCACCCATTGGAAGACTCAGCTTTGTCCACTTACAATTTTGTCAAATTTCATTTACTTGGGAAAAAAGTTTATTTGGACTATGCCCACCTCTGAAACATTGTTTAAGCTATTTCATATACTAGGATTGTACAGAAAGTTGCTTTCTTTGTGTAAAAACAAGCAAGAAAACTTAGGTTTTGAAATGTATGTCTAAAAATCCACATGGGTTGTTAATATTTAGAATTTAGATCTACCATGTGGGCTAAAATAAATATTAGGTAGCACTGTCCTATTATACCTTACATTTGTTTTGGCCAAGAAATAGAAAGCTTGGCATAGTCAGTTCCAGAGTTGATCTAAGGTGAAGTTTTCAGTATTGGCTGTGGAGGCATAAGATAGCCATTAACATCCTCAAGCCATTTGAAACTTCCAGGAGAGTCAAGTATTAACTGAATGTTTGGAGGCCATGGCTTTTCAAAGTGGAGTCTTGTTGCATTGTAACTGTAAGGAAGAGAGGAATAGAAGGTAAGACTATTCAATCTAACATTGTTCATGAACACAAGATCAGAACTTTATTGACAATGATTACTGATTACTGAAATTGTGTCAGTTTTCACAGATTCAGACTTCTCCATCATTAGTTTTTACAGAGTTTTTTTTTTTTCATGGGGGAAGAAATGTTACACATTGACAACCCTAGCTAAAGTTGGTAACAGAACAAGTTACGTGCAGTCCATTAAGAAGCATTGTAAGCATAGTTGATAAAATTCCTTCTTATTTATATTGCACCAGCTATTTAATCTGCTCCAACTTAAAGAAAAGATAAGAGAGTGGTTAGCACACTACCATGCATGAAGGAGAAAAGTATTTCCCAGCGGGGAAAAAGAGAAGGCAGTGCAAGCAAGTACATGCCCTATAATTGTGCACTTTGCACGATTTGTACTGAAAACTGCTTGTTGTTTTCAGATCCCTCTAGATTATGCAACAGCAAACCAGAAAAATGACATGATTTCCTAGCCTATGAAGCTAAACCTCAGCTGTAAAATGTGATTTTTTTTTTTTTTTTTTTTTGGTTTTTGTTTTTTTTTGGTGTGAGGGGAAAGCCCCAACCCCCTTTNTTGTAGTGCGAAGGGGAAGACCCCAACTCAGTTCTGTTTTTTCTGTGCTGGTAATGCCACAGCTGTGTTCAGGCATTCTGGAGTAAGTTTTATGTGTGAAACTGGTTGACTTCCTCTTGTTGGAAACACATTGAATAGCAATAAAGCAGAGCTTTGTAGATGTCTGCCCACACAGAGTTCTCTGTTTTGCAGTAGGAGAAATTATAATGATGGCTATCATGTTTGAGATTTAAAGAATATGTTTTACTTAGCATAAAACTGATCTGAGCACACATTAGATTCTCTTGTAGAGACATATTTCATCTACATTCTGTGATTTTACATTCTCAAATTGCAGTGAATTCAAGAGTTAGGTGATCACAAATTGCATGTAATACAAATCTTTGCCTTTGCAGATTTTTGATTCGAGGATTATGCCATGGTAAACAAAATCATATTGTCATTACCTTATATCACATATTTTAACACCTCTTTTATTTGCCTCATAAAAATTAACTTGGACGTTCAAATGTCAGGATCTAACAATTATATAAAGAATAATAAAAAAGTTATTTCATTGTGGGTGCCAGGCAATCACTCTTCTTAATAAGTACATTAAATCTGTCTTTATGTTCTGAATTTTTTTCCAGTTGCCCTTTTTGGAAACTTTCACTTGAGGACTTGTAAATCTTCATTTTTAAAGCTGAACAAAAGCATTCTTCCGCTATTTTTCATGAAGAAAAGTAAAAGGACTTCCAGCTGGACAGCCTGCATGTTATATTTGTTTCCAGGTTCAGTGTGATAGAAGTTAGATATTTCATATCCCTGGAATAAAGATGATTTATCTAAATGGCTGCCATAAACTGGTATAAATTGGAAAGAAACCAGGACTTCAACACACTGCAGGTATTGTATTGAGAAAATGGATATTGCAAATGAAGACAAAGACTGGAAGAACTTCCTCTGACAATGAGCTGAGAGAGGACTGTTACTTTAAAGGCATCTGAAACAGAGGAACTGTTGTTCTGGTCAACCCAAAGAGAAGTGTCAGTTCTGAAGAATACACAATATAAGTGCCAAGGTGTAGTAAGTAATAAGGGGAAGATGAGAAGAACAGAGGTAGAGCCCTGTATGTATTAATTTCTGTCTCACTTCAGTTAGCTTTTCATTTGCCCACAGGAACCTTTGAAACACTCTATCATGGCTCAATTAAAAAGGGATATAAATGTAGCACAGTATATCTCTGTGTGTGCATGAATTTGTAAGTAGATTTACAGAATCACAGAATATTCTGAGTTGGAAGGGACCCATAAGGATCATTGAGTCCAACTATTAAGTGAACGGCCCATACATGGGATTGAACCCATGACATTGGCATTATTAGCACCAAGTAATTAGTGAGACTACAGACACTTTAATTTGTATAAGTGAAGAGGTATTTATACACAGGCTTGTTTTCCATTCATTCATTTGTAAATGAACTGTACACAGCAGGCATGTTTTCTCTACTGATTAAGTGCAAGTAAAAAGCAGAAACACGGTAATGTGCTTAATAGCACTTGAACGCACCAGATATTTTTTATGAATTTTTTCCATTACCTGGAATGTTCATGTTAGAAGACGTAGAGGAGTAAAAAATCCTTTTATCACAGGACTTTTTTGACCTTATTGCAGCAGTATGTGAGATAGGTTTGAAATACCCTGGGAGATGAATAGTTTCACAGAAAACTGGGTTGTCAGAGACAAAAAAATAGAAAATGGAGAAAATTAATTTGGAAGCCTGCTTCGTTCATCTTCATGGTCTTGTGCTACTACAACCACCTTTTGATCTTTTTTGGCAAACAGGATATTGGTGGTATCATAATAATAATGCTCACCTCTTGAAAAATGCTTTAGAATTTGAAGACAAAATATTTAGGTAAACAATTCCAAACAAAAATTCTTATTTGATCACTGATCAAACTGCTCCAAAAGGCATCATCGGCCAGTTCTTTAAATGCCAGTATTTCTGTAAACAATTGCTTTACTTTCTCATTCAGGCAAGGATATAATATATTTGCAAGGACTCTTAGTATATATTATATTGTCATTCATCCACTGCTATATTCATCCAGTAGGGAATCATAATTACCAGGAGAAATATTTTCTTTACAATGCATATTTGCAACAAGGTCAAGTGCCTTAATATCCATGGCTAGTAAGAAAGAGTGAGTTCTGACGAGATTTCTGAAGAGGGTCTGTCCTCTTGTGGCTGTAGAATGTCTCCCTGATTCTCAAGGTTCATTGAGAAGTTAAAAATGTAGGTTTTTTAACAGTCAAAGCCTTCTAGAAATGGTGGCTTTTTCATGGCCCCTTTCACATATATTTGATGAAGAAGGACATATTTTGAGCCATTTTTCTAAATATTTGGCAGAGATCCTCTAAAGTTTAGCCACTCTGACTATATAGAAATTTCTTAACAACCAAGTCTAACTTTGTGATACACATAGCTCCTACTTTATGATAGATCTCAGCATCTGCAGATAATGGTATTCCTTTTGCCTACATAGACAGTCTGACGTTACTCAAACAAATACTTGATGACACAATGCTCTTGTATCAGACTCTTCTTGGAAAAAAAATATATCAACAACTTGTTTGATTTTTGCTTATAAAAATAGGGTAAGCATCATGTTGTTATTTTCAAGGACTCATGCATAATAAAAGCTTTTGTGAAAATACAACGTCATAAGTCTTTATAATTAAGACTTGATTCTAAGACTTAAATGAAAGTGTTATTGTCTGGAGTTCACTAAAGGTCCACTCATAAAAAAATTCAAATTAGTTCCTAATTAAGTCTAGATTATGTTTCCTCTGCATGTAGGGTTTGATATTGTTAATCTTGCATTGGCAATCTCTACTGTCTCAACAAAGGTTCTTCATTACAGCACTTTGCCATTTGCCATTTTCAGTTCTTGAAAGTGAAGTGTTGTTCTTTCATCTTAAATCAACAGCATTCATTTCATTAAATCATTCTGTGAGTTTACAGGACATGTCTGGATACCCATTGGATATCCATGGTCTGGATACCCATTATGAGGTTTTCACACCCAAATTATAGTTTTCCTCATAAGTCTAACCTATTGGCCAATTTCTCATTAAGAATAATAAATGGCCAATTGTAGTATAAAAGCACATATACTTGTGCAAATATATTGTGCAAATTCTGGTCTCCTTTCATTCCCTTTCTCTCATTTGTGTAAAGGAACATATTATATTTAACTCAAGTAATTTTTACTGGACAGTTAATTTAACTAAAAAAAATCAAGATTAATTTTCCTGTATCACTTGTTTTCATACTGTTATTTATTCAGGTAGAGCTCTTTATGGTGTCCCAAAGACCAGGGGTGAAATAATGTGTGGAGTATTTATAAAGAAGATGATAGTTTTCTTTTCTGCCTGCAAAAGGAAGCAAACAGAAGAAGAAACAATACTGGCTTTGTAGATGTGGACACATTGCTGCTGGACTTGCACACTTGCTATCATCATTAAGTGTTTCCAGGAGCTGTCATTCATTAGTAGCAAAATTATAAGGGGCAAATCAGAATGTCTACATTTCTAGTTACCGATGCTGTCCAGTGGTTCTAGTGGCTTTTGCAAATGTTTAATTTTTATGAGTATATGTAAATGAGCACACTGACATCTGCTACCATACAAAAATCCTGGAACAATAAGGGAAACTACAAACCAAACAGTAGGGAGATGCTCTACGCATCAAGAGAGAGCTGTTGCAGCTGTGCCGGGTAACACAGATGTACAAGGGCAATGATTTTTCCACATTTTTTTTCCCACATACTGTATGAAAATCCACATTTTCTCACACCTTTATGGACTTTAAGGCCTCAACAGAGTAACCACGCATAATTGTATGTAGACGCACACACACACACACATATATAAATATATAATTTGTGTGTGCACATTTCTATGCAAAGATGTTCACATGTGGAAATACAAGACCCACTGTCCACAGGATAATGACTCTAGCTGAAATCTACACCTAAGAGAATGCAAGACTGAAGTTCTAATCTCATTACCATAATTTATTAATCTGCCTTCTGAAAATGTGATCAGATGAAATTTTTGGATCTAATTTTCTCCTGAGATTTTTATGCAAAAAGGCAGAGATGACCACCTGAAAACTGAAATTAAAAGTTGTCTTTTAGAGTTGTTAAACACTGGTTTCTTTTTGTCATGTTTTTTAACAAAGTTACAATTTACAAGTAAAAGAAGTATCAAGCTCATTTAATGTGCTCCTCAAATTTCCAAGAAAAGAGAGATATCTTTTTGCCAGTGAAGGATGGTGAGGAAAGAGAGTGCTTCAAAGCAACATTTTATGTATTCTTAATATAAAATTCCCAGACTTTGAATTGCTCATAAAGGTGATATTCCACTTATTCTTTTCCTCTCCAATCCTTCCTTCCTTCTGTGATCCTTTCTAATTCACACTCCAGCATCTTATCTTCAGGTTTTAGTATGCTGCATGGTAGTCTTCATATATACAATAAAGACTAACATGGCAAACTTCTCCCTTCACACTGTAAGGAATTAGGATGATAGGATGTTGCTGTCATACAATGGAAATATTTATCCAGATAACTGTTTATCCATAAGAACACAGCGTTTCTATTCTGATCTGGCTCAAAATACTTTTCTAAGACCTCCTTTGTCTTTAAATATGAATACTAAGACAAAAATGCTTTATGAAATGGGAAATTAGTGTGTAGCTGACTTAACACCCCTCTGTTGAGATTTAAACATGATGCAGGTGCAACAGATACAGCAATCACCAATATACTTGCCAAATAAAGTGACTATAAAAAAAAAGTCTGTAAATGTATTTTGTACTTTTGCACTTTCACACTGGATGGAAACAATATTTGGCCAAAGTATTCATCCAAATGACCTGACCCCCAAACATTGGATGAAACACAAAAGGCATTTCTTATCCCTCTAAATCCCAAATAGCCTCACCCTTCAGGATTGCGCTGTGAAACTTCATTTCAAGAAGGTGGCCGAAGTTTGCCTGTGTGTCATGCGAAAGTGACAGTGAGTTGTGGGCTGCAAGAAGCCCATCGGACAGCGTGTAGTTCTCGTTGAAATGATTAAATATACCACGGGACTCAGACCAGGCAGAGCACCGCGTTACCCATTCTCTGTCGTGGGTGTGTGACTTAGAGTCTAAAGCTGCAGGTACCTTTTTTCCCCCTCGGGAGGCAGATTTATTAGGATAGTAGGCCCAGAAGTTACCAGCCCATGGCAGCTAGAGAGGGCAACGAGAGGGCAACGAGCCCCAGGCGGCCACGGCAGGCAGGTTGCCACGGCTCGTCTCGCCGGGGCCGTGGTCAAACTCAGTTCCTAGTGGCCNTGGCGGGGCAGAGGGTGCGTGTGCGCGCTGCCCTGTGGTACCTCGGCTGCCCCCGCCCGCTGCATGCAGCCCCCGTAGCGCCGCAGCTGAGGAGGACGCGCCGGGTGCGTTGTGCTTTACTCATTTCTCTATTATTTTGTGTTTTGGTTTGTTTTCTCTCCGGGCGGCTTCGTGGACGGGAGGGCAGAGGGGCAGCCCCGGCCTCCTTACCGCCGGCGGCTCCGGGGCCGTGCCCGCCCCGCACGCTGCGCTCCGCCGTGTTTGTTGTTGTTGTGCTCGGGGGAAGGAGGCGGCAGAGCGAGCGGCTCACCCGGGGCGGCTGCGGGGGGGGGGCAGCGTTTCGACTTGTTTCTCTTCCTCTTCCCTGTGTGAGCCCTGAGTCCCGTCTTCCTCGGCGGGGCAGCCTTAAAGATAGCCGGAGGGCGGGCGGCGCTGCGGGACACCTGGAGCAGGTGGCACCGGCACGGGTAGGCATCGGTAGGTGGCCCCTGGGCTTCCTCCGGGGAGGGATTCCGCCCGCGGGACAGGTACTTGCGGACAGGGAGCGGTGCTCGGGGCGATCGGCGGGAGGGCTGGGCAGCTGCCCGGCCGGGCCCCGAGGAGGTGTCTCCTCGCCTCCGCCGCGGACGACGGAGGGGCGCAGGGCTCCCTCTCGGTCGGGGCGGCTTGTGCCTTACATAACCAGGAGGGGAGCTGGGCTGGAGGCCCGAAGTCGGTACCTTGGGCTTCCGGTTTCACATCGCGGCTGTGCTCGGAGCCTTAAACAGAAACGACCAACTTCTTNGCCACGGCAGGCAGGTTGCCACGGCTCGTCTCGCCGGGGCCGTGGTCAAACTCAGTTCCTAGTGGCCCAGACCCATTCGCGTCCCTTACCCACCAGGAGAGCGGTGCCCACCCCACGCGGGGTAATGGGTCCCTGTCCCTCCATCGCCCTCGAGGGTTCCTTCCCTGCCCGCCTCCGTCTGCGGGGCACGGCGGGCGCCCTCGCCCACTGCTCCTTCCTGGTTGCCGGCGGCTGCCGAGGAGCGGACAGGCGGCGCGGCTGCCGGGCGCACCTCCCGCGCAGGTACCAGGGNTGTTTTTATTTTGTTGGGTGTTTTTTTATCTCACGGAGCCAAGCCGCACCACAGGCGCTGGCGGAGAGCTGAGGAGCGGGGCAGGTAGCTGCCCCCGCTGCGATCCCCCTCCGCAGCTGGGTACTCACAGGCTCTTGCAGGGATTTCCTTGAAGTTTCTGTGAGGATGGCTTGGACTGGGCTGCGGTGGCTGCGAGGAGCTGCTGGGACACTCCTGTCAGTGCCCCCGGGGCCCACCACCTTCTCCGCCCTCCCCGGTTTGGCTCTGCTCGAAGCCGCCTTAGTTGTGATGCGTGTTATCGGCTGTGCAAGAGCTGTGCGTTGCTGTGGAGGGTTTGACGGTGTTTAAAATAACTGTGTGTGTGATGAGGTGTGGCAATAGCAAAGGCTGCAGTTCTAGTGTCTTCATATGCCTGTGGGGAGTTTTTAAAAACATCTCTGCACGATTTGCCTTGGGAAGAGTGTAAACATGTATTTTTGTAATTTTAAGTAGGTCCGTCGTGATATTATTTCCTGTGTGCATCGCCTTTGTCCCTCAATGCATCAGATGCTACATTTGGAGTAAAGTTGTTTAAAATAATATGAAGACACTGGAAAAAGGCTTTCTTGTGGAGAAACTTGTTTTCAGTCGAACCAGAATTGAGTCTCAGATGATCGGGAGTGACAGCATGTATACTGTACTGTTTTATTTCTGTTATGTCCACTGATTATTTTTAAAGTGCTGAGACTAATACAGTTTTGTGTCTTTGGAGTGCTGCTAGTTCACAGATACAAACAAGTTAACCTGTAGATCGTGGGCGATTGTGTATAAAGACTTGAAATACCTGGCTGGAAGGCTGAACCTTGTCGGTCAAAGTAAATAATAATAGAGTAGGAGAATGGTCTCTGTTTATGTTAATGATTTGATTACTGTTGGCAGTCAAGTAGGAAACAGTTCTCTCAAATCTTTAAATGGTCTTAGAGCAGTTAGTAGTAGCTGGTATGAGTCTGTCAAAGCTCTCAAGCATCATGGATTATATGCTTGTGTTTTACATCAGCTCTGTCTCTTGCAGATTGCATTCTAAATCATTCTGAAGAGCACCTATGAGAACATTATAAATGCCATACCAGGCTCTACCAAAGTTTCTACTGCCGAGTGCCTAGAGAGAACCAGGATAGGGAAAGCTTGCAGTGATGCTTCCCTAGAATAGTCTCTCCAGACAGCTGTGCCTTAAGGATTCCCTTGTGTAGAAGTGTTGCCTTTGTGCTTGACAGAGACAAAGTTTGTTTGGTTGTTTTTTCTTTGATCTTATAGAGTAGTTTTTGAAGCCATATAGACTTTTAGTCTCCAAGGAAATAGGTAACCAGAGGAAGCATTCTACAGATGTTATTTATCACTGATAAGATGGTCAGAGGGCAGTTTCTTGTTTGCAGAGGCCTATGCATAAGAGTTATATTGATGGATATTAATTTTCCAAGCAGTGTTCCTGCATTAGACTCTGAGATAGTACATTTAAAATAAAGCTTATTATTTATAATGTAAAGAAAAAAGCAAAGAGTGTTACGCTTTTCTAATGTATCCTAATGAAATGGATTCAAATTCATTTTCTCTGGGTTGGGAGAAAGCCATGAATAAAATGTATTGTCAGCCTCACTGGATTTATAATAAGTAGAGAATTAAGAACAGAAATTGAGTTTATGTCATGCTGTACAGTTGAAGAACGTTCATAGACTTTCAAAGCCCCTATTTTATCATGATTGTTAATATGAGTAAGGTAGTGAATGTTACAGTCACTAGTGTCACTATTGGTGATAAATTTTAGCTCAGACCCTTGATGATAGAAATTGTAGCACATTACTTAAAAATAGTTTCATATCTTTAATTTCTTAATTTTGTGTGTTTGTGAAAATTTTTATGACAAAAGTGTTCTTGCTGTGGGATTTATTTCTCATAACGTTAGCTCCCACACAATACCTAGATTTTAGTTAGGTAAGGTCTTGCATTCTCTTTAAAGACTAACTTGGTAGAATTCTGGAAATCACCGACTCAAAGTATCCTGCTCATGCAGAGAGGATTATATCTCTTTTCCAGGCATGGTAACAACCAAGACTTGACTTTGGTCATTCTATGAACTGATAGCATAGTTGGGACATGCATCCATTCTTTCCAGTTCTGAGAGTTTGAGAAGATAGAGTGTTAGTGGTGTGTTGGATTACAAATGAAGGTATATGGAATAGTAATGTTAGGATGAGGCAAGAGAGCAACCTGTCTGAGTCTCAGTACCATTGTGAATGCAAAAATTTCTTGTCTGTTCTTTTTGTGATGGTTTTACTCAGTACTTGATATAAATTATTCATATGGTTGAAATAGCCAGTTCACTTATTAATTCCATCAGATAGAATATATAATTATAGTTTAGGCTCTGGTTACTCTGCTTCATGATTGTTATGACTAAAGAAACACTTATATAATAAACTGTTGAGAGATTGCCAAATAAACTGAGATAGACATTTCATATTTACTTGAAGCATAAGTAACAAAAGTTGTTCATGGTTCAAAATCATATACTCTTTGTTTTCTGTTAATTTCTTACCTGCCAAAAGGGAGAGCCATGAAAATAGATTGGTGCTCATATATTAGAACCTGGGCCATTTGGTTCAAATTTTTACTTACCAGAACTAAATTAATTTAATTTACACGAGAACAATTATAACAATTTTTGACAGTCAACACTATATATGGACTAATGTGGATGAAATCTAGTATTTTTTTTGCTAAAGCACTGAAAGCGTAGGCAGTGTTTAATGGGGAGAAGGCTGGAAATTTTGTAGTCTAAGACTCTGATTCTGCATACAGGCTTAAAGTGTAAACTCTGTCATGGATTAAAGGAGAGCAGAGTCTTCTGGACCATTTGTGAAGTGCTTGGTCCTGTGGTGGTTAATTACCTGAATAATTTTTCTTTCAGGCAAGATGTCAGGTTGAAACTGTTACCCATGTTTTCTGTGGTGAGACTCTTAAATAAAGGACAGTTGTGATGAAGAGCAGGAGGTTGGGAACTTGTAGATGCGGCTTTGAATACAGGCAGTTGATAGTCTTTCATAAAACAGCGATTTGTCTGGTTTCTTTAAAATACTCTGTTGAAGATGGAAAGGTTCCAGAACTGTTAGGTGCCTTCAAGAAAAAAAACAGCAGGACACTGTCGTTTCTGAAGAAGTCTGAATTTATATGTATTTAAAAAAAAGGTTAGCAACCGTGAAGAAGAATCAGAAAAAGGATATATGCTTTTACAGCTTGGCTGTTCAAATCACTTGTACAACTGGAGTTTCAGACAGGCAGCACTAGGCTCCAGTACTTTATTTGCATATTTCTTGTGTTAGTATCCATTTTCTGAGGCACCCAGTCTTCTGCACAAAAGTTTGGACCTAATTAGATAATTGCTCTGAAATGAACAAGTTGGTCTCTGAGAGGCCGATCCAGTTGCCAAAGGCAGTGGCTGACTTCAGTGGAGATTACATTAGAGCTGTATTACTGTAGCCTTCAGTCATAGTTCTGGGTCTCCCTCTACTAATTATTCTTCAGACAGATTGTTCTCACCCTGATGAGACACGAGTGCTGCATTTGAGCTAAAGGAGCACAGTATGGTGATATCAACTGGGCCATAAATTAAGATGCCACAATTGAAACCTAGTTCTCTAAGGGTTTTGCCAACCTGACAAAGTAGACCAAATAGTTTTAGTTATGCTAAGCATAGTAGCATTGGCTGTGGTTGGAAAGAGTTGCACAAAACGTCATTGGTGGCTCTTCCCCAGGGAGACAATGATGGCAGCTAGTTTTACATATTTGGTGGCATTAACTAAAGTCTGTGTCACCATCAGTTTTAGATTTTCTTTACTTAATAATTTAATTCAGATCACTGTGTGCTTTCTGTGTTCATTTCTCTGGTTTTCTTGTATTAGTAACACATGAAGAAATGCCTTCTTCCGTCTAATCATCACACATGTCTTTGAATCCTCATGTCACATGAGCTTTTGTGTACAGTAGTAAATAATTTTGATGTTAGTTATGTTCATGGTTAACAATTTCATTAACTTCTCTAAATAACAAATGGTACTCATCTTTTCTTGCTTTGCCACCTGTTTTCAGAGTTTGGCCTTTGGGTTTTTTTAAAATACTTTTTCTTGATGCCTGGGAGATATATCAGTCAATCTCTTATCAATTTTCTACACCTCATCTTCTTACTTGAGAGGTTTGCAAAGACTGACCCTTCTGTAAAAGGTTGATTATACTGGGTTTGACTTTTTTTGTAGAGAGAAACATACTGCTTACTACTATCTTCTTTAAAGGATTCAGAATCTATTATGAGTGTTTATTAGTGGCTAAAGAATTTCTGAATAACAGATACTTAAACAGTTCCTGACAACGATATTCAGATTTTAACATTCTGGGGGTTTCATATTCTGAAAGAAGCTATATGCTTCTTAAAATGCTCCACTAAAAATAAGTAGAGAACTCTTTGGTTAATATAAAGTGATATCATTCCTATGAGGCTTCTTGCATCAGTTGCAGTAACTGTGAAATCCCAGCTCTGTTGCTTGGAATAGCTGTAAATCTTGGACATAATCCAGGAAAGCCCACACCAAAGGCACGTGAGAAAAAAACAAGAAATAATATGGAAATTTCCAGCCAGTTTTTTTGCTTCTGTCCTGAAGTGATTTTGAAATAACTCAGTAGGGAAGTTAGTTTTCTAAATATTTACTTAACTACTGCTTTTTATTTTACTTTTTTTTTTTTCCTCTGAAGCTTTCAGAAGGCTTTTCAAAGGCGAGAAACAAAGAAAGTAATAAATCTGAAAAGATTGATCAAATCATAGGTCTTTTTTTTTTGTTTTAAATACACAATGACTGAAGGTATAATAGTGGGTTTTATACTAATATTTTTTTTAAGATTTCAGCAGTTTTTTATCAGCTATACAAGGTTTCTTGTGCATGTTGGAAGAATGTTTTTTAAATCTAACCTTTTTGTGTTCATTACAACACTTGTATGATTTCTTAGTGTATAATTGCAATTCTTAGTATTTATTTTTTTAAACACTTGGGAAAGCTTAAACCTTTGGGAATGTTTAAATTCAGGTCTTTCCGGACTGGTGAAGTTAACAACTGAGGAAATCTAGTGTCTAACTATTATGATTTGAAAGTGAGAGGGAAAGGAAAATCAAAGCAAATGCACACAAGTGTATATTCCCAAAATTAATTCAGGCATGTAGTGTATTTTTTTATATGTTTACCTGGTGCATCATCTTTGGCTTCTGCTAAAGAGTTGAAATCTCTGGATCACAAATGAAAATATGTTTGTTCTTAGCCTACTTCTTATTTGGAAGTAACAAAATTCAGGTAAAACAGTACAGTTGGACAATTTGTAGCTATCTTTGGAATTCAGACACAAAAAAAAAGAGGTTTGGCAGCATGGGAGATCAGTACTCTCACAGTGCCAGACACATATAAAGCTGTTCTGGTTGCATTTTTGACTCAGTTCTTTGGTTAGTCTTGTGAATACATGCAAGACCATGAAAAATAATATATACATACTATATATATATGTGATGGATTAAGTTAGATCAAGGACTCATCTAGTGCAACAGCAGCCTGTTATCTCAATGAGAATTTATTTCTCCTCCAAAGATTGGAAAAGCCCTGAAATACAGCCGGTTCTGTAGCTGTTGGTGCCCTGCCAGGTTTGAGGTTTTTCCTTTCAATTATGAATTGCACCATGATAGTTTCTAGATTAGGAGACAGTTGTGCTTTGTGGGTATCCAAGAGTCTTTTGGAGGACAGTGTATAGTTGCTTCATCTGTTGTGTTTAAGGATCTACTGTCAGCCCTTTCTGGGCATGGTCTTGCCAGAGTGTGCTATGATGGTAAGAAGCCAATCATGAGGTAAGTTCATCTTTGAGCAAAAGTTACTTCACTGGTAAAACTGCCATAGTAAAATCTTAGTTTCCAATATAGCAATAGCCTCAGAGTCCTAAGGGCTGTTGTCATGTACTTTCTGCTTAATATTCATGTTCCTGGTTTTCCTTGATAGACTTCAGATGGACAAACTGAAGTGGCTTCAGGTTGTAATGGTAATTGGGTGCATTGAGTGGTAGAGATGGTCTTTTCTATCTCCCCAGATCTTCTTCCTCACCAGCTTAACAGTGTCACTTTCACTTTGTCCACCATAGCTGGACAAATCTCACTCATTTCTCAGGCTAGATTAGGACCCTGAAGATACAGCCCAGACTTCTGTTTGTTGTTTGTTTTTATGTTTTATTTTGGTTGGTTGTTTTTGGTTGGTTGGTTGGTTGGGCTTTTTTTTAATGCAGCAATTTTGCAGATCCCAGTGACAGCTGTTACTTCTCTTGGCCTTCAAATCTGTGCCTAAACCAGTCATCCACATATCTCCTGGAGTTTTTGAAAAATTCCTTGTGTAACATAGACTCTCAGCTCATCTCAGAAGAGACCTGTCGTCTTCCTGAGTGGTAATTAAATCCACAACATCTCATGGTTGATAGCAAAACATTGCTTTATGATGTTGTATAATTTATTTTAATGCTTTTGAGATATCTTTCTCTATCATTGTTATTTTCCAGATATGAGCATTACTCTTCTAAGTCTAAAAACACAAATCCTTAGTTAAACTCTTGTCAGATCTTATTAGTTCTCTGGATGAAAAGCAGTGTTGGAATATTATCTAACAGAACGTACAGTGATTAAAATAAAATAATATCCTTGTCTCTTTGAGTGTTAAGAAGATACAGAAGGAATTATGGTGGATTTGTGCATACACTGTTTTGGGGATTTTTTGTATGAACAATGGCCGTATAAGTTTGTGTCTAGAAAGGACCTGTTATAATGAAATTATGAAAGCAAAAGCTGAAGCCAAGTGAAGGAAAATAATTGTCTGATGTTTTCAGTAGTTCTGTCATGTGGAATAAAATAATTATGAAACAACACAAAGGAGTAACTTTAGAGATTGACATGTACCTCAGAGCTTTATCCATAAAGAATGATATAATAATTATAATAGGAAACATTCTGAGCCTTACTGTGTTGCATTTGTAGTGTTTGGGTAGCTCACACCATTCTAGAGGGCTAAAAGAGGAGAAAAACCCATAATCCCATAAATTACTAAAATCACTGTCCGGTTACACAGTGATCACATTTTAATTTGTGTCTTCAGTAAAGTGGTCATTGAAAAATGGTCAGCAATTCAGTTTCAGGCATTTTCATTTCTACATTGGTTAGTTTAAAGAAACAAACCACAATGCCTGAAAGGCTGACCAAAATACAGTAGTGAACTGTTTTGAAAATGGTTGCCTGATGTTATTCATGTATTAAGCAAGTTGGTGATTGCAAAGATGAGTAGAACCTTTTCACATTTCTTAACTCAGCCTTGGTGTTAACTCTGCTTTTATTTTTATGAAAATAGAAAAAAATCAGATTTTTTTCCCCATATTTCCTTTTTAGCTTAATATACATGCTTGAATAATTAGGATTGACTTAAAGGAAAACAACTGCAATTATTTTGTTCTTTGGCTCTTGTTGGGTTTTCTAGACTCTCCTCAGATGGTGGAAGTTACTGTATTGAGGGAGTTCTTACTAAGGTGTGTAGCTTCTGCATACAGAAACTCCCTTTCTTGTTTTTTTTTTTCCCCTTTTTCTTTGGTATCTTTTGTCTGTACTAATACTTTGCCCTTACTTGCTCTGGAAAAGAGATGAGTATAAGGTTCTGCATAGCTTTTATTAGCATAGTCTGACTCAGCACTGTTCACCTGGAGAATAGGCAATAATTTGGCTTTGTTTTTGTTTTTCAGAAAGGTACTCTTGTCAAATAATAGGCTCACATGGAAACGTTGTTGCTTTAATGGAAATTTTAGTAGGTGCTTTTCAATTGAATGCAGGACTGTTGATGTTAAAAAGTTAACCTTAAATTTTGGCTGGCTTGTAGAGTGGGTTGTAAAATATATTTTTCTCTTCCTCTGTGGTAAAAAACTTGTATGTGGGTATGGTTACTGAGTTTGGGGATTTTTTCTGGTTGGTTGGTTTGTTTTTTTCTCTCCTTAATTCTAAATCCTGAATGCCACAACCTTCATTATTAATGAAAGCACCATAGAAAGATATTTTGTTCCAACTGAAGGTTGAAATTATAGCCACAAGTAATGTTTTTATGCTCCTGGAAAGGGTGAGAAAGAAGTAATGGAAACTACTTTGCAACTTAATTGGCTTTTTATTGTAAATGGTTTCTGTGTTTCATCTCTGTGAGTAATATTTTGTCCAACCATTAGGCCTTTGTGAGGCCAAAAGCAACATACAGCGGTAACAAAAAAACACTCTTTGGCTTAATTAAGTGATATGGTAAAACACTGAGTAGCAGCATATTCCGAGTTCTTAACTGGAGTTTTTATTCTACCATTAAGGACTGTTCTATCAGCCATGAGGCGTATGCTGTACCTGTAGTCTCTTCTTATTTATAATTAGCTTCTGGAGGAAGCTCTCTGCCATAGCTGCATTGCTACTAGGTGAATTAGGATTAATTGTGGTTAAGGTTGTATAGTCTTCCTGATTCAGTGAGTCAAGTAGCCTTGGAGAGGCTTTTGAAGGACATGTTCTCTGAGGCCTTTGTCAGCACAGTTCTTTTGATCTGCTTATATGCATACAATTCACAAAACAGTGAAGACATTCAATTCCTTGCATGTGTATAGGTCATTTGTACAGCATGTTTCACGTATGCTTGAAGCTCCTCTTGTCTTCCTGGATGCATTGTGCCTGAATGTGCATGCTCTGCATAACATAGGTGTATGATTCCAACACGGATTCGTAAATTAGTTCAGGTTAGAACAGAGGTCTCCACTCCATCCTTCTGCCCAAAGCAGCAACATATTGCTTTGTTTACTTGTGTTAAGGATCTCCAAACTTTTCTGCACTCTAGGAGAGACTCGAACCCTGCACTTTGTGCCTGATGAGGGACTCTGCACCTCCTCTATGTGTGCCTTACACTGATCAAGTGGCACACCTTTTCTCAGCCCATACCAGTAATTTCACCAAATCTGCACAAAATTCTAATTAATACAGAGTCTGCTTAGGGAATTCTAACACCCTTTGGCTCCTCCCTGCTCCGAAGATCTCAGGTGTACTCACCTGTTGCCAGCAGCTGGATGTTTGGAGAAGGGAGGCTCCAAAGCCGTGGCCTGGAGTCTCCCATCTGGGTTGCCAAACTGTTAAGGAAACTTCTCAGTCTGACTATTCATGAGACTCTGGCAGTAACACTCCCAATGCCAGAGACTTGCTGCTGGAACCAAAGCCCGTCCACAATGGGCAGCTCCAGTCAGCCAGTGGGTGCCCTGCTCGACTCCCTACACACCACACTCACAGTCAGACTGTGTTTCCTTACTGGTTTGACCCCAGGTTTCATTTAACACTCTCTTAGATGTCTCATTCTGTAAAGCAGTTCATTCACAGTGGAGTAACACAGAAACAGCTGGAGCTGGTGCCTCTGAGGAGGGACTCTGAACAAAAGACACCTGGACTTTTATACCCTCACAGTCTGAGAGAAAGTCTTGCTCCTCCTGCTGAAGCCTGGGCTCCTGCTGTGTCTCCCAGTGTCCAGTCACCTGGATGGGTGACAGGTCCCTGTGCCCTTTGTTGTGCAAAACGTCAGCAGTTCTTGGCCTCTTGTCCCAGGCCAGAGCTCAATCTGCAGCTCTTGCTGCATCTTGCAAACCAACTGAGCTACCTGCACCAAATGTATTCCTCAACAGTTGTATCTCGAAAAGCCCCAAGACAGAGATTCGACTGTTCCATTGCTTCATTATCCTCACAGTGTTTTTTTCCCTCGTATGTACTAAATATTTACAACTTTCCAGGTTACAGTTGACATTGTTCTGCCTTTATGCACCTTGGTGAAAAGCCTGGCCTCATAATTTTTATAATTTATTTTTAGATATTGAAATTTTCATACTAGGTGCTTCAAAACTTTCTCCAGGCTGAACAATCCCAGTGTCTTTAGCCTCTCCTCACAGAACATGTGTTCTGGCTGACAGATGTCTTTGTGACCTTCTACTGAACTTGTTTCACTTGGCAGTTCATCATGTGGATCCAAAAGTAGACCCAGGAGTGCAGATATCAGAGTAATGGACTGTGCATGAAGCAGAACAATTGATTCTCTCAGTCACTGGCTGTTCTTTTGTTTCCAAAGCCTAGGATACTATTAGCTCTCCTTGCTGCTAGGTGGACTGCTAATTCATGTCTTGCCAGGACCCCCAACTTAATTTTGGTGGAGCTGCTCACCAATGAGTTAGTTGTCAAGCTGTGCTCTCCTGACATGTCTGTTGGCCCTAAGTTATGCTGAATAGCAAATTTGCCCTCCACTGTGCCTTCTACACCTAGTAGTAGTCTAGTGTTTGCAGTCTAGTGTTTGCAGACTTTCTGAATGCACTGTATGTTCTGCTAGGTCACTGTTAAAGGTATCAAACAGGCTAGGGCCCCTAACCTGTCCACTTGTAGCCAAGTTATGAGCAGATTGTAAACCATTAAGACCTGCTGCTTGAGCTTAATAATAGAGATTTAATCATCTAGTACTTTACTGATCTGCCTTGTAGCTTAGGTCAAAAGTGCTGCAGGAGACATTGTTGAGTCTTCCTAAAATCTACGTGGGTGATATGAATGATCTCTCATCCACAAATCCTGTAATTTTGTGACAGAGGGCAATCATATTGGTCAGGCATGATTTAAGCTCTCTAAATTCATCCTGGTGATTTCCAATCACCATCTTCTTCATATGCCAAGAAATGACATCGAGGTAGGCCTGTGTCTGAACATACTTCGGGTTTAGACTAACAAACAATGAATGGACTGTGATGCTTTCTTTCTCGGTGATCCCTCAGACTTGGTAACTTGTGCATAATCCTTTTCCTGCTCTTCTTTTCTGGATGTCCAGTTGCTGTCTCTCTGGAGGTGATTGCATGCTAGTCAGAGGATGAAACACCTGCATCTTGGGAATGTGCTGATGAGTGAGTCGGGACTTCATGTGACATGGGGCAACAAGCTTGTTAGGAACAGGATGTCGCTTCCAGAGTGATTCTTGCTCCCTCTGTGTGTTTGAGGAATTTACAAGACAAGAAGGTGATAGATAAGGTGACAGTAAGTTTAATAAGTGTATTGGTTTGATCATTGCATTGGTGATCTGCTTATAGACAGTGGACTTTTCCTAGCATTCCCTTTTATATTGATTTAGGTCCATAATCTTGCCATTAGCTTGATAGTAACAAGAAACACACATGCAGATGTCAGTGAGAGGGTGTGTGAAAAATCTATATTTGCACTCTAATATGCATTTAAAGCTTCTTTTTTTTTTTTTGTAGTTGTTAGATTTTTTTGTTTGTTTTGTTGCTACTCTCAATCTGCTTTTACAACTTTTCCAATCACGTTGTGGCTTTTTTTCTGCTAATCGCCATTTTGATGTTCCCATATTACTCTTAATTTTTAGGTAATTTTTGGAAAACATTAGCAATTGTCAAATGCTTTAAGACCCACAGAAAACCTGTGACTTGCTTAATTTGCATATAGTAAGAAGCAAACAAATTTAACCTGTTGTATGATGCTAAATACGGAGTTCACAATGACTTACTGGGGAATTCAGTGTTTCTCAGATCTTATCATGGCACCACATGCTTTACTGGTTCAGATGCTTCATTTTCCAACTTCTGGTATTGATGAACAATGATTACTCTGTGTAGTTCATCATCTGTCAAAATAATTTTGTCATGTGATGATAGTTGTCCATAGCTTTGTCCTGTAGAGAACTGTACATTTAGATTCTCATTTTTATTAACTACGTTATAATTTAGGATCTGAAAAGCCTCTTGAGAATAAGGTTATAAGTATGTTTAATGAAACATTTCTACAGGACCTGTAGCTGAACTGATTGTAAGAGTTACATTCTACAGCAGAGAAATGTTCAAGTAACAATTCTCTCAACAGTGAATTAATCAGAAATACAGCTTTCATAAAATGTTTTGAATGGCATGTGTAATTAACTCAATAATTTAATGCTTCCAATACTGTTTAATTACAGTAAGACTTTAGGAAAAAAGTCATAATAGTTGGAAAGTCATTGTCACTATTTTAACTCAATCCTACAGGTAGCTGAAAATCAGGCTAATGTTTTCTAAACTGAGGCTGAAAAAAGCATGTGGGGGAAAAAGTCAGATGCTAAAGGGTAAATAGTAAATGGTACCTCCATGGTAAATTTTAGATATATAAGTTCTTACTTTTATCTCAAATGTCTGTATCTCTCACATTTTAGGAATCTGTTTTTATGCTTTACTTGTGAAGTGTAAAATCCCATTTTCCTTTTGTTCAGTTTTGTAAATATTTTATTTTTTCAAATAAAAGATTAACATGCAAACATGACATTGGTAGAATATTACATTTGAAGATGAACAAATGATTAAAGGTATTTCACAATCAGCCAGCTCTGTACTTTAACCTGAGAGAAATAACCAGGGCTTTGGAAAGAGAGCAGTTAAGTAATTTCATAATCACTCGTGTATTACAGCAACAATACTGGCACATACAAGCATAAAAACTGGTTTTGCAGTGTCTCCCTGATACAAGCCAATACAATTGTCTTCAGTGAGCTTGCTTGTATAAGAAAAGATCACCCAAAAAAAGTAAGATCAAATAAAAGCAAAATTTTGAGACATTGAGATTTGTTGCCATACTAATTTTAAATAGATAATAAACAGATGAAAAGGTTATTCTGTATATGTCCTTTTGTGGTATTGAGTTATTTTGTGATTTTTTTGTTTTATTTATTGAGAGAGGTGTTGACTTAGAGTATGTTGACTCAATTTCAGTTTATAATTGCATTACCTGTTTGTATAAAAGCTCCTGTACTGTCAGTTAAATAAATTGGCTGTCATAAATTTTTTTAAGCATTTTAATTTTTCTCTATTTAAAGATTGCTGCAATTCAGAAATGTTTAAATTTTTTCTCATTTGTATTGTGTTGGGAACTCTGTGCTTTGAAGTTACTATGAACAGATTTTAATCCATATTGTAACTAGAAATTGCCACACTTAAGAGACCATATTTTTATAATAATGGTTTACGATTTAGTGGTCTAACTTTACACAGAATACCAATTTTTATGAGATCTGGTATCACTTGAGTTCCTAAAAATTAAGCTATCATTAGAAACGAAAAGATACGCTTAAATTATTTCACTTCAGCCCCTGTCACAGAGATCAAGACTAACTCCTCGTTAGAGAGATTCTTGTGATTGCTGTCCTAAGAGAAATTTGTAATGAACCAGAAGTAGGCAAATCACAAAAGTAGTGTTGGTTCACATGAAATAAAAAATAAAAATCATGTTCAGGGGAAACTGAGGCAATAAACAATAGTTCAGACTGAACAGAATGCTGAGTAGTATTGCTGTGGGCCATACATACCAGGTTTCTGGCCAAGAGAGGAGGCTTCCTTCTGCTAGCAAATTCTGTATTTACATTGTAAGACTACGCAAGTTGGGGAATGGAGCATGAAAAAAAGTCCTTTTTGAAAAATTCGGGTCTCTCTGCAGAGCCCTCCTATCTTCCAGCAGAGCAACACTTCCCCAGGTGCCCTTCTTTTTGCTATGTTGTGATATCACTTGTTCATCAACTTGTGAATGTTCCAGTCCCACTGGACCTGGCATCACTGTGCACCTGATTCTGTTATCATCTGCTTACACCTTTTCCCCATGTGGCATTTGAGAGAGTATTTGTGATATGATCTATAAACCTTCTCCATTCCAGCAAACCACCAATATCAGATGTCATTTTAAGTGCTTTAGGACTGGCTATTCGTATGATTTAGCTGGCAAGATAGGGGAAATTTAGTGCATTACTAATTGAATTTAAGAGTGAATATAAGTGACCACTGATGTATCCAAACTGATGAAATATTTACATGCAACTATGTTAAAAAATATGAAAACAGTGCTGGTGATAATTGCTTTCCACTTTGCTTAGCTTTAAACATACAGAGTCTGCAGTGCTTATGCTTTTAAGCAGCCTTGCCAGGTACTATGAAGCCTGTGGTTTGGGGGTGGAACTGTGTTTTTGATCAAGGTGGTTTTTTTCTGTGTGAATATTGTGTGCTTCAAGATAATAAATACGGAAAACATTTTTTTCCCCATTGCTGTATTTTTGTTTTGGACATTGGCATTACTTTTGGCAGATGCTCAAACAGCAAGTCAGGAATGGATTTACTAATAGCTACTTACTTTTAAATGGTAATGCATTAGTGTTAGTGAATGCACTCAAAGAAGGTAGTAATTAAAACAGTCACATTAGCTTAGTAAGGGCAAGTTTGGTAATTCAAAATTATTTTAAGGTTTTAAAATGCCACAGACTAAATAATAGGAACCACAGCTGAGGAGTGTTAAAAGAAAGAGACTGTTCCTGGGTCATCACCAGTGCATTTGGGAGTAAAAGACTCTAACTGCAGCATCTCAATCATAATCTCTAACTTAGAATACCTGGATTTCCACTTGAAAAAAGTGTTATAAATAAGTTAAAACCTAGCAGTATAAGTTAACTGCTTGCGATTCAATAAAAGTTGGTTAAAGTATGATGCCACATTAAATAAAATATCCATTGTTTTCACTCATGGATAACTCATATAAATGTTAAATGACAGGTTTTAGTTCAGGTATAGTATAATTTGTAATTCAGAAAGTAAATTGTATTAATGACTGCACTCATGCTGCGAGTTGTTGTTTGAAAGTGCTATAGGTGAATTAAGAATTGGATGGTAGCCTTGAGTAGAGGTATGTTTTGAGGTGAGAAATAAGGAGTTCAGCCAAACCAGCAGCTCAGTATCTATTTTGTGAAAGGTTTTAACTCTGCTAAGGAGTGCATCTTTATTGATTGAATCAATGGTGTGATGCACACACAAATTGCTAGAAGAGTTTGTTATAGAGTTTGTTACATGTATATGTGATACAAAGTTTCAGTCATAGACTGTGAAAATATTATTTATTATCGCATTTCTATGGTGGAGCATTTACTGCAGAGTGTTTTGAGGAGGGGATTTTAAGGACTCTTGAAATACAGTCTTAGAGGAATGTTATGAAAAGACCAGTTGGTTTGTAAAGTATTTGGGAAATAGGAGTTAAAGAGACTCAAAGAGCCTCGTATGAAGCCCCTAGTCTATCTAGTGCTGAGAATTAGATGTGTCAGATTATTATCCAACATAGCAAATGAGACAAGGCTCATGAAAGTCAGTATCCATCCAAACAAAGCGTGTTTCACTGCTGTTCCTGTTACTGGAGCTGCAGAGGGCAGAGGTGGACTTTGTGGGTCTCACAACCGTTTCCTGAGGGCCAGTGCTCACAAACTTGCAGAAGAGCTGGTTAGCCAAGACCCTGCTGTGCTGTGGTTGGAATGGAGATCATCTCCCTCTCTCTCTCAAAGGGTTCAGGCCTGCATTTCCTGCTGCAAGGAGCAGGCTGCAAAGGTAGAGGCTGTTGCGCAAGTGTGGTGCTCCCTTTCTTCAGTAAATGTGTGTCTTTGTGCAGAGAGAGTTATAGTTTTCCCATACTTTATACTGTCCCTTACAGGATAAAATGGATGAACAGGAATTCATCAATGAACTCAGAGTGGGGAGTAAAGTGTATTTGTCCAGTGAAGTACACCCCAGTGAAACCCAGTTAACTAAAAGCTATCATACTTCATTTTTGCTCTCCCTTTCGAGGGTATTGCTGGTTTTGTGATTTTGTTTTGTTTGGGGGTTTGATTATATTATCCTTTTTTAAAGTCAGTTGTCAATGTATGAACAGGTTCAGCAAAAGGTGGTCCCTCTCTGCTGCCCACCCCTTGTCAATGCTTCAGGTACCTTGTTTAGAAACACAGATTGAAATATCCCCAGGCAAAAGGAGTGGCCTCTTTCATTTGGGGCTGTTCTGCCCTGGAAGAACACACCATTCATGCAGTCTCTGAAATATAGTGGTCAGAGTCTTGCTTTCTGTCTTGAACACAGCTAAGTTTTCTATTCTCTGGTTCTTCCAGAGCCCTGCTTTTCCGTTGTTTAGAAGCACTCTGACTTTCAGTTTAGATTTATATGTGGGCAGCATGCATTTTCTCCTCTTCTAACACTCATTTAGCTTTGCTTTACATGTTTGATATGTCATAGGCTTTTGGTCTTATCCCTGTAATATAGGTTTTTATTGCTCTCCTCATCCTTGCATCTGTTCTAGTAAAAAATTCATGTTGTTAAATACGGCTGACCAGAGTTGTACCTTGTATTTTGCTGATATTATGCTAGTGGCTTGTGTGATCACATAAATTCTTTTCTATCTTAACTGGAAATATCCCCTCATGATACAGTGTAGGTCTGTTTGTCTGTCTTTTTTTTGAATATATGTTCCCTTGCCTTGCCAGATCACATTGGTGACTCACAGTTATCCTGTGATCAAGCCAGACTGATCTTTCCCTTCAGTATCTTCTAAAACAATCCCTGGTTTCCCACATCCTGTGTGAGGGTGCTAATCACAAGCTTATTATCTCATGGTATGAGTGACCTTCTGCTATAGCTGTTTTAAAAAAAAGGCAGGGAGTGGGTTGTTGCAGTGGTTTCCACTCTGTCTTGTGATAAGCTTGAGCCTAATAGTTAGCATTTTCTGTGTCTGAGACAAAGTCGGCTGAATGAAGACATAGGATTTCAGAGAAATAACCTCATTGTATATTGATGGGGTTCTGGTGTAAAATCATGTGAAGCTGTTTGGCTGTGTTGTCACAGCTGGAGTGTTATTTTGTGTGACTGATGGCAGAACTTGAAGTCCATGAAGCACCTGTAAAATAAAAAAGGAGGTGTGAGGTGTGATCGCAAGCACTATGTAGTAGATGAGAAGGTGTTTTCAGAATTACAGCTCTGGATTTAATTTTCTAATGTCTTCCAAAGCTTCTCAAGTGGGCGGTAAGTAATTTTTTATGTATTGTCCTTAACTTATCTCCACCTTTGTTCTGTATCTTTAACACGGGAGAAGGGTTTACCTCCTGGTCATATGTTTTGTCTACCTATGTTGCAAGACCTTTAGGGAAGGAACTCCCTCACTGTCTTTGCATGCTGTCTGAAAACCCCCTCTTGTCTGAAAGCTGTGGACCCTGTCAAGAATTATAGTATTTGAAACATTTTCTCCTTTTAAAAATATTCAGATAATAATGGAAGTAAAATAGTTTACAAGTGCAGCTTGTTCAAGAACAACATACTCTTTTGATGAGTGCTGTAAATATATATACAACCTTATTTAACTTTTAATCATATAGTGGATTTGAGGTATATTTTGATAATAATCTTTGAAAGTGAATACACTGCTAGTCTCCATATTAAAACACATATTTTCTTACTCCATTATTTTGGTATGTTTCCAGATTTTGCTATCTTTTTATTTTGTACACTGAGTCTGATGTAAATGGTGAACTGCATTGGAAACCTGCTGAAGAAATGAATGTTTGCCTGTCACATTATTGTGTCGCCCTTTTAACATGAAATAAACAGTCTGGTTTTCTTTTTTTGATGAAAGAAGGGGAGATAATGGTCTTGTATAGATTTCCTGTATTCTTATGTTCAAAGGAAAATTTTTCCCTAAGTCTGTCATTGTTCTTTTCAATAGTTATTCAGTAATGACTGTTTCTATATTGGCTTTGTACATACCCTGGAGAAAGGTTAGGAAAGCAACATTAGTACATGAAATTTAACATTTAGATAAAATGAGACAATATTCAAGTGTGAGGCACGAGTACTTGAAAGCATATTTGAAGAGGCGCACACGTACAATAATTGTGTCAGGGTGATGTTTCTCATGCAGATTTCAGCTGCTGTTACTCATTAATTATTTAAAATTCCAAGTGCAACAACTCACAGTTTAGTGACTGCAACCTGCTGAGCCTCTGACCCTAAACAACTAAAGCCCAAAACACCTGGACTAAAATTCCATTTGAAAAGAAGATAAATTGATTTGTTATTGCTCAGATATACAGTTATCCTTAGCAAAGAATAATTTTATTTCTCTCTTCAGAAGGGAAAGCAAATCAGCATCTATTGTCAGAGAAAATCCCAAACTGTTGTCAGAGTATCTATGTTTCCAGATAGGCATTTGTGAGCACAGAAAAATTGCTTCTCTACAGCTAAGTTACCTTGTTCTTAAATTTATTAATTGTTTTCAGAGAAGAGGAATTTACAAATCCTTACTTAAGCTGTGTGAAGTGTCACTTGCAACTTGCATAGCAAACCATTTCAGACTGGAGAATTGTCTTGTTTGTTTTTTTGCTAGTGGACTGCGGATAATGCTAATCTGTTAGGAAGCTGTCACATGAACTTTGAACCTTGTTGTGTGTCTTAACCACATGTACAAATTAAAATCTTGAGGATTGAGTCTCCATCAAATTACTTCACAAAGTACTTTAAGAGCATAATCTCATGCATGAACCCTCAGAAAATCAAGTTAGTAAAAGAGAAAGCAAAAAGAAGTGAAAAACATAATGCACAAGAAGTGAGAAGTGTATAGTTAAGGATACTTTTTTTCACGTCAAAAGAGAAAGCTTGGGGTTTGTGCTTCTTTGGCAGAAAGTGTTAATGGAAAGGGAGAGACTTAGCTGTACAGTAGCAGACTGGGCTAAGTGGGAGTCACCTTGGGGTATGGTGAAAGTCAAACCCTTTCATAATATCAATATTTATTCCAAATGTAACAGAGGAGAATTCACAGGAAATGCAGCTGTTGGTTGAAAGGTTTACAATATAGATAGCTTATATATGAAGTCAAAAGAGAGGAAGACTAAGGAACAAAGGTCAGGTAGGGATTTTTCCTCTGTTGTTATTTTTTAATTGAGAAGGATATAGTGGTTCAGTGTTATCTCACAGCACAGTTAATGCTATCTGAAGAGAGTGAATCATCTTCTTGTCCCATCTGTCAGTCTGTTGAGTATGAGAAGAGCTAACATACAGTGCCGTTGATTCATGTGTGTTTAGAACTGCAGGTGTGCATTTTGTCATCAGTCTCTACAGTATGTTAATAAAATACTGATCTTTGAAGTGGCTGTGTTCACTGGGAAGCTTAGGTGGCCTATCTCACTTCAAAAAAAGAGAATATACCATTCACCATTTGGAGAGACCTCGTTTTTCTAAGAGAACAGGAAAAAATGTGAGTCTTCAAATATATCTTGGTTTGATTTTCTTGGTGTTTAATTTTTATGTGAAAACAGATGCTAGGGTTTGCCTGTTTTCAGAATACCTTAATCTCAGAAACGGAAAGTCTCCAAGTAACAAGTAATACTTGTCTATATGGCTTCTCAATTGCCCTGTGCTGTTTCCCTCTCTGGTACTGATAAGATTATTACTTTGGCCTGAAATTCTCCATGATTTGAATTAGAATTTCATCCTTTTTTGATTTTCCTGGTTAATACTGCACTCATGTTATATATTCTTGTGTGCTTGTTCATATTCTTTGAAATTATTTTAACATTTAGGACAAATGTCTACCTTTTAGTTGTTGACTCCTTGAGGCCTAAAGTTGAAGTCCACAGCTGTGAAGGTGTACTCCTAAAGGAAATAGGATACTTCAGAAGCCGTGATGGTGGCAAGAAATGGTCTTAGGAGTCTCCTGCATATCTTTATGTAGAATGCAGTTATGACATGTCTCTGTTCTTAGACTTCCTCTGTCCTTTTTTTTTTTTTTAAATTATTTTTTCATTAGAGAATTTATTTTACTCTAGTGTCAAATTATTTTGTCTCTGGAGCACACAGGTGCTGAGAAAAATAACCAATGATTTTGCGTCTGATCCTTTTCAGAGGGCTGGGAAAAATTGGTCCTTGCTCCAAGGTTTTGTATGCCATGCAGACCTAAACAGTTCTCCAATATGAAAAAAATATACTCAGCCAATTTTATGGTGGTGTTGTGTGTAAAAGACAGTATGTAGCAAATTAAATGAACTTGTTGATGTTAGTGACTGAGATAAAAGTAGACAAATCAGTCTTCATTTCATAGAAGAGCAACATTTCCCTTTTGGTATACATTGAAGGGATGTTGGTTAAATGTGTGGCCCTCTCTGTTCCCGAGACTGGGAATAGCTGTGAGGCAAAAGTATCTCAGGGAGGCCATACAAGGAAATCCATGTTTAGTTGAGACCCTGAGTTGTAGGTACTATGGTAGAAGTGCAGCAAGCACATGGACTGGTGCTGGGACATGCTGGGTGCATCTGTTGCCCCAGGCCTTTGGGGTCGTACCTAGCTCCCCCATCAGATGCAATGGAGGTGATTAAGGAAGTTTATGATCCTGCAGGTGGATTGACACAGAGTTCACAGGGCTCTGCTAATCTTAGTGTTTTGAAGACAAATGTGACTAATACCAAGTGATTAAAATAATTGCTGAATTCTGTTTGTATGAGGGAGTGTAGATATCAGTTTGTGCTATGTGATGTTAGATGAACATTTTTCTCTGTGGAAAGAGAAGTAGAAAAGCTCTCTAGAGAAATTTGTTTTAAAATTGTATATTTTTTTGTTAATGGCATGAAGCTGATGGTATTCTAGCAAGAAAGGTGGGGTGGGTTGAAGAAGGAAGAAGAAAAACAAGAGAAGCCTAAGCTACAGAAAAGAAATATATGTGGCTTAACGATTCCATTCTACTTTCAATGTTGTCTAATCAAGTTTGGCCTATGCTCAGCTCTGAAGAGGTGAGATTTCTGGAATTCACATGCTTTTACAAAAGATAATATGCAATAACCTTGTTGATAGTAGAGGAAAATGGTAATCAAAGCAGTCGCAGTACATTTTAAGCTTTGGGTCCTGTCTGCTCTGCTTACTCCATGGCAATTTTAGGAAATAGCTTGCAACGGCATTTTTTTCACAGAATATATTGTGTCTCAGTGTTGTTGCCTTTTTCGTGTGCTGTACTGTTGCAGGAAATTGTAGAGAAAACTAAGTAATTTTAGTGTCCTTTGCAATGATGTATGAGGTTCATGTAAATTATTGAGCAACTATGCTAGCACTGGGGAGTACTTTCTCAGATAAATAGTGTTTCAGAACTTGGCTCATCTCTCAGAGGAGTGGTTTTCTAGTTCTAGAATCCCTGCTAAGGTGCATGCAGATGTCTATAAATATGGAAATTACTGTAATGTCTAGACAGATCAGAAAGTGCAGGACTCTGATATGCAAGGCACTATACGAGCATGATTATACATCTATTCATATCTAAATAATAAACTCCTGTTGACTTCTCTGATTTAAAGGTTATGGTCACTACTGAAATCTTGGTCTTGATAATTCATGGTGAACATGTGTCTGGAATAATGTGTTTTTCTTTCTTTCACAAAGGATTCCTCAGAGAAATATAACTGTGGAAGTCAAAAATGAAATAAAGTTTGATCTAGCAAGGATTGCTTACTTTCACAAAATGAAAAATTAACTCTGAATTAAATAACAATGAAACTTGGATATAAGGCACTATATTTTATGAAATAATTTCACACTTGAATGAAGAAGGAAGGATTCCCAGGGAGAACTTTGTCCGTGAGGCAGGTTACTTTGTTATGGGTTTGCTCACATCTGCCTCTGAAGCATCTGACTGTGGCTGCTGATGGAATAAACTGGAGGTCACATATTTGTGCCTTCTGGAGGTTTTCTTTCTTGGTGTGTTGGAGTATTAGGTTACCACCATGAGGGAATCACGAAGAAACAGGTGAGGCGTGCCAGTGTCTCAATCTCTTTTGAAAGAAGACTGAAGTGAAAGGCATCCTTGCAAAGATGCGTATCACACTGAGAGCCTAAAAAAGCCACTTGGAGATTTCCATCTGACCGCCAGTCAGTGCTGTGCAATGTGTCAGCCTGCTTCCCAGCAAACTATGTAACCTGGACCTGACACTACCAAATAAAAAAAAATCTTTTGCCTGTCATTTTGCTGGGTAAGTTTGTAATTAAGAGTTAAATTAGAGGGTTACCAAAATTAGAGAGAACTTGCACATTTATTAAAATACATCACACTTTTTATTTTGTCTGATAAGATCTGGGCATAGTAGTAAAATGTAATATTTACTTGGATAAAAATAGTCATTAATTTAGCAGGAAGTTTTAAGTAACATACTCAAGTATTTTATATTCTGTGGTTACCCTTCCTGTGCGTGACTAAGACTAGGACCAGTTGCTAAAAGTGTCTGATGTTGTAGCTCTGCAATATTATTCAACATCAGCCTGTGATGAATACATATTCCTAGACAAGGTAGTAATTATGTTCTGATACTTGTAAATATGTAAGTCCTTACATACCTTTATTATTATGTGTACTTCTGTTGAGTCATAATTAATGTGTGGGAAGAGGTAAGATCATATTTAACAATCCATTTGCAGCATCCTGTGATAGGCATTCAGTAATTTATGCATTTTAATATGAAGTAACCACTAATGTTCAATAAAAATACTCTGTGTGGATTGGCTAACAGACTGTTTTGACTCCTGAATTACAATATTAATTATTTAAGTTCTGACAACTACATGGATACACTTGTTTCAGGCTCCCATGAGTGAGTAAGAAAATGCTATTTTACAGTTAAAAAAGCATAACTGCAGAAAGTGATACCATTGCACTTCTTGGTATATTCAAAAGATTTAGGGTAGCATGTTTTTGTAGTCCAGTGAAAATTCTAAATCATTACCCTCTTTACAGTACAGTGTGTATGTATGGGAAGATTATTAGAAACTCTTTTTTATTTACAAATATCCATTTAATTTCAAGAGGCAGACTAGAATGGGCTAAAAAAATTGATCTCGTGGTTGCAGAAGATGGTTGTTTGAGTACCTCTTCTTATTAACAAAGTCCGGTACCAGATAAAGGAATAAAACTCGCAGCTTCTCAGTTTTTCTTGCTGTTTATTGAGCTTTATCACAGCTTCAGCGTGTCACCCAAACCTGGGTTTAACATATCAGAGCATGTGCAAAGCGAGGAAGCACAAAGCGAGAGGGAGTAGGGTGTGGAATGCCTCAAATGGCGGCTGTATTTAGGTTTTTAAGGACACTAATAACCAATTAACAGATAGCACGTAGTCTGCTTACAATTCGGTACCAATAATCCTGACTTACTACTAACACATCTTCTCTACCTCAAATCTATTCTACCAATCATCAAATGCCAGCAAGGAGCAAGAAGAAGATGAAGAAGAACTCAGGGCAACACCCCAAATCCTCCATGTTGTCTTCTTTTATATCTCTACTACAAAACCTAAAACTATAACCTTCACTTCTATAATTAACTAAACCGTAATCCAAATTATTTTTCTGCTGCTCTTGCTTCCATCAGTTTTGGAAGCCCTTCCCAGGGACACAGATCAAAAACTGTATCCTCCTGGGATCTCCGCAAGGGTCCCAGACCCTCCAGGGCGATCTGAGGTGTCAACTCCTCATCCTGGACTCCAACAAATTGATACAATTATACATGTTTCTAACCCCCTATTTTTAATTGACTGTTCAGATGAAGGTAAGTTACATGATCCTAACATAAGTGTATTTTTACAGGTATGTGATGTGTAGGACTGAGTTTTTCGATCCTTTTTTGTATTTTTTCATTTTTTATTTTGAGTTTGGCAACAGCAAGGAGAAGTTTCTCTCCCTGGCTAAGGCAGTGGTGTTTCTCTAGCTGTTGTTGGTTGAATAAAGTTTAAGAAATTGGGAAGACTGCTTGGTCTAGGCTTCCATCTGGTTACCTGATAGACTGATTCCGTAAGAAGGTAAAGTGATGGGAGGAGATATTTTATTTCATTTCCCCAGGCAAAATCCCTCAGATGTTTTTGGAATTACTTAAAGCAGCTTGCATAGCTGGAGGTATTGCTTTGGAGTTATCAGTCATGGATTGGGAAGTGCCAGGTCATGGCAGCAGAGCTGATTCAGCTCGGTACGTGGTTGTGGTGTAGTGCTGAGGTGGCTTGGATGACTCTACTGGCAGTGCCTGCAGTGGCAGTTCATACCTTCTTACTCAAATTCACTCACTTCATCCAAAAGAGTTTTTACATAGCAGAAGTGTTTTCAACTTTTAGTCCTGTTAAACGAGTTTCCTCTTGTGGCCTGTTATTTTCTGATCCTCTCAGATTGTTTTAATATGAAACTGACAGGTCTTGACGGGGAATTTTAGAGGGGAGCTGGTGATGCAACTCTGATTACTGCAGGCTTGCATAGTATCCCCTCTCATTTTGTGACTCAAGCTCATGTGCAAAATCTTTAATCTCACAGGATTTACAAAACTTGCTTGGTTTCACTAGGAAGGTTTTGGGCAAATGCTGTTGTGGTCATAAGCTCGATCTTGTGTGCAAGTCTATTTTGGCAGCTTATTGTTAAATGTGATTCATGTTAGATTCAAAGAAGGTTACTGCATTTCTGTAGTACTCCTGGTTTTTCATTGTTTTTAGCATCATGAATTTTCTTGTGACTGTTCATCAGTACTAGAACATGCATAATTCCTCTGTAAGCAAGAATGTTGATCAGTCGACAGACATTTGTTGATAAGTGCAAGAAGGTGCTTCTTCACTTTATACAGAGCTGCTTAGCCTGCCAGCCTGTACATTGTGAAAGTGACTAAAAAGAAAATATGAGTCTTTTTCCAGCTCAGATGTTTTGAATAGTTGGCTGCAAGTTTCTACAAAGACTGTAAAATGAGCAATCCCATTGAAGTCAGTGACTCAACTCATTGCATAAAGATTAGTGCAGGTAGAAACTGTGCAGTGTGGTCTCCCTCAGGACAGCAACAACCAAAATCAGTGTTTATGTTTCAGGGTGTACTTGCATGATGAAAAATGACACATGTGCTCAGCTTTTAATCAAGTAAGGCAGACGTCTGCTTGAGGCTAAAGTGAAAAATTAAGTCCTTTTTTTCTGTAAATGTTTTTAATGTTTACAGGCTTGTGTGTATGTATGATTTCCTTCCTAGTCAGATATCTACACAAGAGCTGGCAGTGTACAATTCTTCATAATTCATTCTTGGAAGCCTTTTTTTTCCCAAGGGATTACTTACATTTTTGTCCATTGCATAGGTAGCATGTAAGATTTCTTTAACATTTAGGATGCCCTTGCTGGTTGCTTTTGTCCCTTTGGCTAAAAAATGGTTTTATTGCTACATAAGGAATTAATAATATCCCGTACCTGTAGCTAATTTATCTTCAACTTGAGCATCTGCACGGAAAAAAATGAAGTAAAATTTAGTTGAATTAATGTCTAGATACAAGATGCGAATAAGAAGCAATTGATCATGTGAATTGAGACCACATGCTGTCCCTCTGGCATGTTCAAAACAATAAACGAAACAGAATTGTAGATTTACAGGCTGAATCATTGCCATTAGTTTCCAGCTTTTAAGTTCGTTCCTGTAGAGAAATATAACACTTGACTCAGATGTAAGTGTACTCTCAAACCACACTCTTAAACTTTGAATAATGTAATACATTTCCATTTATCCAAGCCTTTTTTCTTTTTTTTTATTTCCCTCCATGTGTAATTTTTAGCATTGCATATGGGAATCAGGAGGGTGTTGATTAGCCATTTCATATGCTTCTCTGTTTCACAGAGTCACAAAATGGCCTGGGTTGGAAGGTACCTTAAAGATCATCTAGTTCCAACCCCCCTGTTTGCTTGCATTTCATTTTGTTTGCTTGCTTTGTGGAGATTTGTTAGTGAAAACTGGCATCTTTATTTTCAGGTATCTACAGCATGGCAGCATAGAGGTTTTCATTGCTTTTCCTTTTGCTGGGCAGTAAATGATTTTTAAATATTCATCTGGCTTAGTTTCACAGCCTGGCTCTTCTGTATCTTATATCTTTGTCTACCTTGGCATTGCAAGACTGGGACCCTGCTATGCTGCATATTTTGTGGTACAGGGTGGTTGTTCCTGGAATGTTACTCCAAAGACACCAGGGAGACTAACAGGAGACTCTGGTTTACAAGTGTTACATAATCTTCAGAATCCGTGTACTTAGACATATGCGTGTTATAGATCAAATTTGATAATTAATATTTTGATAAATGAGTGGAAGAATAACATGTGGAACATTATGCCTTTATATTCTGCTGTAGACATTTCTTTTGTATTCAATTTTTTTTTCCTTATATTGTGTAGTAGGTGGTGACAGGTGAGCTGCAGCTCATAATTTGTAGAGGAAAGGGCAGTTTGAAGAAGTTCAGCTCTGAAACCCAGTGCATGTGAATTTATTTATATTTTTCCTTGAAAAGAACCTCAAAATGTGTGAATTGGTTGTGCTGATTTCACAATTTGAAAAGATAGGGTTGTTGAGATTTTTTTTTTCATCTTTTATGCAATAGACAATGATGTTGTTTTCAATTTACCAGTAAATTCTACCCTGAGTACATTTACCGAGTTTGGATGTTTTTTAATTTTATTTTTGTGAGACCTTAGGGGTGTGTATTTGAGAGGAATTATTTAATTGAATACGGTGATATGTGGCACTTTGATTTTAGAGCAAACTGAATTCAGTGGATAGTTATATAAGCACTGTAGACCCTCAAAATTTGGAATTTATCTTTGGGGGGTTGGGTGGGAGAGGAGTGGAATGTGTGTGTAAATAAATCTATCAGTCTCTCCAAAAGTTGTAGTAGAGATACAGTATAAGATCACTTTTGACAAAATATACATTTCTGTGATGGAAAGTCATAAGTAATCAAAATTTCTATATTTAGAATCCTTTCCTACACAAATCAGTGGATGTAGCTGGGGGTTATAGCTATATATGTGTGTGTTCGACTGGGTGTGAATGGTTAATAGCCTACTTACTTCATGCATTTTCTATCATAGCAAAGATCCTGTTGTCTTTTCTTCCAGTCGTAAGATTATGCTTAAAGAAGTAATTTATCCCTCTGATAGTGAGAGCATTGGGCCAGGATTTCTGATGCATATATGATAGTATGTACTTTGATTGTATATATTTCTGTTTATTGTAGGGTAATAAATTGTTACTGTTACCATCAGAAGCTGAACTTTATTATGAAAAGTTCAGTTCTTGATTCTGAGAGGAATAAGTCCACTTGAAACTACTTTTGCATGTAGTTTTAAGTTTCATGACTTTAAATACTACGATGCATTGCATTCACATCAGCTGAATAAAATCCTCTGTGTAAACTCCTATGCTTCTATGAGAAGAAATATGTGGCATAACCACAAGTGTGCTCTAAAACCTGAAATGTGAGTGTTGTGGTTTAACCTACATAAGCTCTGTTAAGGCTGAGATACAACAGGATGGGACAGAAAATACAAAGAAAGAGATGGCATCTGTTTCTTATGTGCTTGTCATGAAAGTGGGAGCTGTAATGGACTTATGTGTTCTAACCTCCACAGCAAATTGTTAAGAGTTTGGTGCGGTGCTTTGTTTCAGTAATTGGTGCTTATATAATGATATATGTGAATTTGAAAGAACTTACTTGATCTTTTGTAGAAGTTTGTAGTTTCAGATTATTTGATAGATATTACACTGTTTTGTTATTATAAATGTAATATCAAAACAGAGCCTCTACCCAATTTCTAATCTGGTTTTATGTATAAATTTCAGAATGAACATTTCATGTCTTTTTTTTTAGAAGAAGAAGAAGAAGGAAAGCTTTCTGGTATTGCTTACATTTGCAAAATAGATGAGATAAGCTTTTTTTTCCTTAGGATCTGTCACAGATCTTATTTTGAACTGTAACAAATGCTTATTGTATGAGAACAATTTCTTTGTTATGTGTCAGATGAAAAATTAATTTGTATTTCCGTACAAATGTATTGGTTTCAAAAATGCTGGTTTGGTTTTATCTTTTCAGAATTTGAAGTTTCGGTGATCCAGCATGGGGAACCATGTAGGAAAACGAGAACATAGTGCTGACAAGTCAACCAAAGTAAGTGCAGAGACAATGCCACTTGAGACATATGTATGTTATGAAATATGGGAGGGATTTTAGGATAGTAGTTATTTACCAGGTCACTGTCACCATTACTGTTCTGTAGTTGACACTATAAAATGACCACCTTTTTTGAAAGATGATGAAATCCTATGAGATTTGGCCAAATCAGGTTTTTACTGTGCTGGATTTAGTGAAAGATGTGATGTTTTCCAATGTCAGATCCACAGCTGATAATAAGGTTCTCAGTCATGGTGGAAGTGAATGAAATGATCCTTAAAAGCATGATATTATGGAATTTTTAGAGTCAGTGAGCGGAGTTATATTCTGTGTGTTGACAGTTTTCCAATTTGACTGTCATTGACTTTATCCATAAGAAAGAAACTGTAAAGAAACATGTAAAATAAGAGGATTCTAGAGGAAAAGATGGTGAGTCTGAGGAGATATAGCTTTAAAAATCTCCTTCTCAGAGGAAAAAAAAAAGAACTGTCAAAATGTTCATTAAAAGTTAGTATTTGCTTTCTAAGCCTTTGCTGACACTGTTGTGTTTTCTGCACATAATGTGGTATGCTGTTTGCCTTGTGATAATACCTTGTTTATTTACATTTGTGTGTTGTACGGGAAGAGATTTCACACATATCTTTTTATATAGACACATATATATAAAAATGTTGCTTGTTGCTATCTGTTGCTGTCTTCCCTCCACCCATCCTCACCCAAAAATAACGGGTTACAGTCTAAACTTGTTCTGTATAAAGCTATTGCCCTTTGCATTGTAAACAGGTAGTTGTAGGCTTTATCTGGAGGAATGTGGGTGTTTTGCATTGCTGTGGCAGATAAGCAGCTATCCCTAAAAGGTGTACAAACTACAATTCGTACACTTACTAGTTCTTTGCCATCTTTTTTAGGAAAATACACAAGCACACTGGAAGGAATAGGGACAAAACAGCAAGAAGAGAGCACAGAGCTACATATGGTTTTGGTTTGGGTTGGTGCAGTATTTTGTAGAATGGTTTTGTGGCCCAAAGTTTTGGTTTTAGTACAAACAATAATATGAGTCCCAAGTTGTTGTGGCAACTGGTCTTGTAGACTTGCCCCTTAGAAAACTCTATTGTGTAGCAAAGTCAAAGGCACCAAACAGATGTATTTAGCCAAATATTTTGATCCCTTCTGACTGTAAGATCCTGCAGGTGTGATATATTAAGTTTACAGAGCTTGACGGGCTGTAGTGCACCACATACTCCCTGCTTTGAGGACAAAATTAGGTCAGAAAAACACATTGTATCTTCTCTCCCACTGAGGGATCACGTGTTGGATGGATCTGGTTGGAAGGTGAGCAAGTTGTTGGGCACATGGGGCTTCAAAAGGCTGAAGATTCTTCACATTATAGCAGCCTATGCAGTAGGTGCAAGGTCTGTGGTGGTAAGATTCAGGTGGCCATGAGTCTTGCACTTGGTATATACAGGGCAGATCTACAAGGAAGTGGATTGCTGCAATTCTTTAAGTCCTTCTTTTTTTTTTTTTTTTTCTTAGTTCAGGGAGAATACTTGAATCTGTAATCAAAATAATATTAATTTACTAAAATTGGTTTTGAAGGGGGAATTTATTACTATAGTAAGGTCTTCTGTCCCTCACTCATCCTTCTGGAGGGAGCAAAAAGCCAAAACACCCAGCCCCTAAATTTTCAAATTGGCAATGCTTGATCAAAATCTCTCTTTATACAGAGTAATATGCATAAATGCATTATCTAAGACAGTATTCATGTCACAAGAAATTTTAAGGCCACAGATTTAAAATCAGGAAGTATACGATTAAGGTGCTACTATGTACTCCCCANAGTTGACATCTAGCTTTACTCTACTTTTAGTAAATTTGGGTATTTGAATTATAGAATTAGAAATAGACAGTTGGATAGCAATTATTTCATCAAATGTCTAAGATGACATCAAGACGATTACAAATTAGGAAATTTGCAAAAGACAATAAAGATGGCTTCCCATACCGTGACACTTCTTTCAAAATATTGTTCTCCTCTTCATTTATAAGTATGCCAAGCGGCAGTGATTATTTAATAAATAATGAGATACTGTGAAATTAAGTGAAGGCTTTGAAAAATAATCAGTTTGTTTGGCCTAAATAATGTGGAAAAGTATTTACAAAACCCTTATGTTTTACTCAAAGTAATAATGTACACCACCTCATGTCTGGGCAATTTCTTTCTTTTGTGTTTTAAACATTTTTTAAAGTTTTGTAAGCTACACAAAAGCGTATTCAATGAACCCAGCAATTTCTCTTTTCTTTTTACTTTGAATGATACTAGACTTTGCATTTGCTTAATGCATTAGTAAATGTTTAGGTATTTCTTTTGTTTACTTTGTTCTTAGTGTTAATTCTTGGGTTTAAAGTTAACATTGACATATCTAAGAACAACAATAACAAAAAGAATGGGCTGTCCTTTATGCCCTGAGTTTCTTTAAGTTCTCAGAGAGCTGAATGTAGAGGAGTAGACAGTGAAGTTTTATTGATTTTCATTCAGAGTTGTAGTTGATCTGTGTTAATTTGTCATTAAGCTACAAAGTGCCACAATCTCTTTTGTAATGACTAAAGCTGCCTATTCTACAGCAGCACAGTTCTCTGCTGCTCCTCATTTTGATTGTCTCCATCAAAGAATTCTGCACAGCACATTAGCTCCACCCCCAAAACTTTGAACCTTCCTGGTAC
>WEIV01008291.1:599512-638558 GCA_013390005.1 Calyptomena viridis
GCAGCACAGTTCTCTGCTGCTCCTCATTTTGATTGTCTCCATCAAAGAATTCTGCACAGCACATTAGCTCCACCCCCAAAACTTTGAACCTTCCTGGTACCTGGCAAAACTGGCCCTTAACTTCACTGATTGTTTGGGAAGAGGAGTTTGGAAGGAAGGTTTTCAGCATTTTCCCCATTTATTCTGCAGCAACTACCAGATGCGCCTTGTCCAAGGCACCTGGTTTCCATGGTTACACAGTGTGTTGAGCTAGAAACCAAGCTTGTGAGCTATAATGAAAGACCAAAACACACTGCTCTGCCATGTCAAGGAATTGCTCAAAAAACTTATAAAGGCCTGGAACACGTCAGATGATTGGAAATACTGAGTCATCTGCCTACTTCATATCCTTGATGTACTTGGGGAGTGCTGTAAATAAACACCAAAGAACCAAACCAAATTGCTACCTCTGATACCCAACTCCAAAAAATCTTGGGAAATGTAATTGCATGCCAAATCTGAAAACAGATGTAGTGGTGATAAGGCACTCAGTCTACAATTTAATGTTTTGTTTGAACTAAAAGTAATCTGTTAATAATGATTGAGCCTTGCTGGGTAGTAAACTTATGAAAATCATGCCTTTAATTGCCTTGTGTTACATAGCTAGATTCTATAATGTGTTTTACAGTGGTTGATTTGATAATTTTAATAAACTGTCCTCAGTGTTTAAGAAGAACTCAGCATCACTGGTTCAAGCTAAATTGCTACGGTGAGCATGTATCAATAAATCAGATGGTTTCTATCCTACTTTTGAGGAGATTGTTTCCTCTTTTTTTCCCTTTTGTCTTGCTAATATTCATTAATTTGCACCCTGTCTAAGACTGCAGTAGTAATCCTGATAACATGGACAGAAATTTTCTGCCTCTCTCTTGTGGGAGGAACTTGAAATTCTGAAGATGACTGGCACATGATGGTAGTTATATTGATCATCTCATATATACATAGTGATCTGCAAGCAAAAAAATTTCACACTGATGCCCTACCTGTCATGGTTGAAACTGCTTGCAGACCTGAGCCATATGTGTGGTTTTTACCAGGTGCTTCCTCTTGGTATGCATCATTACTTATCAAGGAAGAAAAAAACCCAACAAATGTGGGGTTTGATTTTATTAAATTTATATAGTCTTATTACTATACGTAAGTTAATCATGCAGCCTTTTCACTTTTTTGCCCTGGCAAACTTGTATAGCAGTATTTTTGTTTTCTGTATAATTGTGTGCTTTCTCAGAGTTTTACCTTTTGCTGGAAAGCCATAAGAAGTACAGGCCCTTCTGTGGTATATTCTTTACAATTTGATATTTTGATTAAAACACTCCTTCTTGAGCTGGTATCTTTCTGAAAGCAAAGGAAAAAGAGAGAAAAACTTTAAAATGTTGAGAGCAACAGTGTTTTCTGTGAGGCATTTGATGAGCACTTTCACTAGCCAGTTTTAAAGGTTACATACACTGTAGAAATTCTAGTGACTAACCAGTATCTGGTTAAGCCAGTGCCTGCTACAAGGAATTGATGCTTTTGGACGAAGCAAATTCTCTTCAAGGGTGTGAAGGGAAGTTCTGGCAGTCAGGTTAAGCATTACCAGTTGAATTTGATAGATGTCTGTTTTCTTCAGTGTCTGCTGTCGACCTGGCTTTGGCCTTGAGCAAATCCTCATGTGCTCTCTCTGTCTTCCTATTTAATTTCTTAACTGGATTGTTTGTTGGGACTGATGCAGTGTCATTCTGTATTAATAGTAGTGCTTGAAGACCTTGAGAGGAGCCTTCAGGCACTAAGGTGCTTCAGCAAGTGAGATGATATCACAGTGATACAGAAATGACTGTATTGTTTGAAACCTCTGAGAATGCCAAGCATGAAGTAGCTATGACATCTGTCTTCAAAAATTAACCTTAAGACTATAATTCGGTATGGTATTGGAAGTCTGTGTTAAAGTTTTAGTAGGTAAATAGCTCAGCCACAAAGTTAACAGGAACAATTCATGTGTCTAAATCCAAGTGATGTGTTTCAATACCTGACTCTTCGGGCTCTGAATTTAGTGTGTTCAACTGTAGTCATAATATTTGATCTTTCTACTATCTAAAATATGACAAGCTCATATTTTAATTTCAGCAAGTGTTTCAGTGAAAACATGAGTAAATATGTAGGCAGTGGTTCCATAAAATAAGTTGAAAGCATGTTTTTCTGTTGTGCACACAACAGCTAAGTACTAGTATTTCTTGCTTTAGGCCTTGAGCTTGCATGTGTGTAAAAGGAAGAGGTGCAGTTGCTGTGGTTTTGGCTGGGGAGGAGGTAGGGTCTTAGGCTTTATTCTCCCACCCTCAGCCTGCAGAACTGACTAGAAGAGGGAAGTGCACTCTGTGCTTTTTCAAGTCTTGTGCTTCAGATGCCATGTTGTTGTTGTGGTAGTTTGCTATAGTTCCCTCCTTGTTAGCTTTGATACAGAACTAGATAAATGCTCTGTAAAATGAGTTTAATGCCAGTACCACTTAAATTAGCAAGGAGCTAGAAGAACAGGAGTGCAATACACGGAGACCTCTTTGTGAACTCTCTGTGAACTATTCTAGTAGCTGAGATGACTTTTCTAATAAGAGTCAGCCCATACTTCAGCCTGAGAACATGTTGTTCAGTGCTTTAGCATCTTCACACCAGAAAAATGAAGGCAAAGTTGTTCGTATTTTTAATCTTGATGAGGCAGTAAGTCACATGGAGATTCTGAAAGGGAGCAGTATCTTCCTTCCTCACATAACCTTTTGTGCTTTTACTGGTCATGGATCAGCATGTGACAGTATGTTGTATCACCTGCTCTGAATTTTGGTGTGATGAAAATTCTCATTTGTTACTTGAACCTTAGTTGTATTTGAGAAAAGCCTACAGAAACTTCTGCAGTAATGGTGAAATGTATTCTCCCTATTACAGAAATTGCCAGGCTTTACCTATGGGTACCCAATGCCAAACCACAGTAGAATCTCCAGTGCGAGACAGTGACTGATAAACCTGCCCTGTAGCACTTACTGAAGTATTAAACCTTGTTAAAAGTGTGTTTAAAGTTTGTTCTCATCTTTTTCTCCTAATGTTAACTCTGTTGTTTTTAATGCTTCCCGGCAGCATCTGCGAGGAAGAGTGCTGGAACCACGTTTTATTTTACTTCTCAGTTTCACACAGTTGTATTTCCGATAGTGTAACTACTGTGCACCCAGGGTATTGTAACTAGTTGTGAGACATGGTTTTACACTAGGCATCAGTACAAAGTCAAAACACTGTCTCTGCTCAGATCTGATGCTAAATATTCTGCCATGAGAAAAGAGGAGTTCCTCGTTATTGAGCTGAGTTGAACAGATATCAGAAGGGAAAAGCGGCTTTCCCATGCAAAGTATCACTGAGAGCTGAATTTCTTAGGTAACTGCAGCTATTTGTACACCGAGTAAATTTAAGTTGTTTGTGGTTCATTTTTGCACTTTGAGTTGAAATGTAACAGAATGTTTTTCCTTTTTATTTAACTTTTTCGGGCCCTTTCAGTTGATGGAAATACTTTGATAACATTTGTTGGTGAAGAAAAGGTTTTTGTAAAAGGAAACTGAAAAACTTTTAAGCAGAATAATATGATTTTATTCTCGATTGCTAAGATAAGGTTCACTCTTAAGAACAATCTGATCTTTCAGTGCAGCATCCAGTGGATGTGACCGTAAAAATATAAAAATTTGCACAGAGCCAGAAGCTACACAATACCAGTCACCCTGGATAATTAGGGGGACTTCTAAGCATCAGTTGTAATCAAGAAGAGGCAATAATGGAAAACTTGCATTTATGTCACAGTCTTATGGAGTGATGTTCAGGTTGATGTGGCTGAACGTTGATGTGGCTGAACTTAAATCTGAATTTAGGGAGGCATGAGTGCACTCAGCTTGCTTATGAAATCTTGGCAGCTCAAAAACCACTGAAAATACCCAAGAACAAGAATCTTAGCAAGTCTGTCACCCATGAGATTGTTGGAGTAAGGTTAAGTTCTCAGTGCAATGGCTAAGCTTCGAAAACTGAAGATATGGGAAGGGCTCTACCCACACTTGCTACAAGCGGGCTGGTGGCTAAAAAGGCCAATATGGGATAGACAAGTCCGGGAACAAAAGGTACAGCTAAAAGTCTCCTCAGGTGGAATTCAAGAGGCACGGGTCTTTCTGTGTTGTCTTTTCTCCTCAAGGCTAATTATACATGAGTTTTCAAAGGAGGCAGCAGCGTTATAGGTAGTGTGTCTCCACAGTTCCCGATTTGAGGCCAAACTTCTATTAACAAATGAATAGACCTGGCCGATGGCTCTAAGATAGCTGTAATCAAGGTAGGAGCCAGGCCTTTGCAAGTGGTAACAAGGTGACCCAATTTGGGCAAAACTGATCCAACCAACCAGGGTTGGCTATTTTGTTGCTTGGATACCGTTGCCCATGTAGGAGGTGCTCTTGGAATGACGGAGAGAGAACTGAAAAGACAGAGACACAACCATGAAAGAAGCATGAGAGAGAACCATGAGAGAGCTATGAAAGAAAGCCATGATAAAGAACCCTGGACGTTATCTATGTATGTATGTGTGGCATGCAAGATATACAGATGTAAAAATTAATGTTAATAAAATCTTTAGTTAAGTCTTCGAGACTAATAATAACTAAAGATATATAAGAACCGTAATGCCACATGAGATCTATCTTCAAACAAGACATTTATTATCAGAACAGTGGTCACCATTTTGGGGCCTCAGTTATTCCTGTTCTGTGTAAGAGCTTCAGGAATGGATTCACTGTTTGGTGGTGCTGAGGTTTTCAGATGAGTTATGGAAATCCCAGTGTACTGGAGGCATTTTGATTAAAAACAGTTCGAGACCGTGATGTTGCAATCTGAGTGATTTGGGGTTTTTTGTTTTGGTTTTGTGGTCATAACTGACTTACATGTCTAGCTCCTTCCTTTATCTTCTTTCTACTTCTTGCACACAGTTTTTTTCTGCACTCAACTTTCTGCCAGCACCTCTGATGCAATCAAAATACATTGCTTTGATTTTTCTGAGGCACTAGAAATAGTACATAATGGCTAACAGTGCTGTTGCATGCTCAGAAACAGTGAAGAGATAGCCAGCTAACAGGCAATCCGTTCAGGGAAGTGTGAACACTGTAAAAGAAAACAGAGAAAATTTGCACTTTTCTGATAACACATGTCCACCAGAAAAATTATTTTCTCTTCGAGAAAGCTCTTTCTCTTTGAATGGGCACATGCCTTTCTGCAACTTTCCCAGCCTGCTGCAGTAGATTGCTTTACAAATCATTCCAGTAGTGCCATTATCAATATTTGAAAGCTGAAGATCAAAACTGTCTTCTGCTGTTTTTATGACGAATTGTCATCATCACTTACATACTCCTTTGTCATAAATTTGTATTGGATTTTTGCATTTGTACCTGTCAAAGAATTGTTTTATGCAATGTTTTATTGTTTTATGTTTTATTGCTGTGTAGTTCTTTTGGGGAAATGTGGCTAAAATTTGTCACCATGAAGTGGAACTGTGTGCAAAAACTTTACATCCCACTTCCTTTAAATCCCACAAATTCCTTTTGTGCACATATTTGTAAGTATGCACACATCCATATAGAAAAAAGTACAAGAGTGTATTTAAAAATATTTCTATATAAATGCAAGTGCATATTCTGCTTATTGATATTCTGCTTATATCCCTGTATGGCTGCAAAATGCTCTCTATATTAGTTTCAAAAGGCAAGAGCAATAGCCTTCCACCCTGGGAAGTCTGACTATCCATTTTGATCTTTCCTGTGAACTACAGGCTAAATGTTTCCTTAATGTTGAGCCAGAGCTTTCTACTGCAGATGAAACTTGCCTTATGGTGCCCAGTGATAAAGCCTGAATAGTCAGGACTTTTTTTTTTTTTTTGACTCATGTCTGAAATTCCAGACAATCCTGTTTCGTTGAGACTTGGCAGATGAAAGGTTGGTGATTGTGAGACTCAGAATCTCAAGTCAGTGTCTGTAACAGTTGAGAAATGTTTATGTGTATCACAAAATATATTAAAGATATTTCAATACTATTTATTGATAAAAAATTAAATATCTTTAATATATTTAACAAATATATCCTTAATATATTTAAGGAATATATAGTACCAATGTCAATAAATATATTTTTGTGTTCTAGGAGAGGCTTCAGAGTTTGCAGTAGGTGAGACCCACTGCCTAAAGTAACAACTGTTTTGTCTTTGGTACACTGCTAGACAGAAATTTCAGTGTGTTTGGGACAATTGATGTTACTTTGGGAGCTCAGTCACATTAGATGAGATTCTAGGTCAAGAATGTACATAAAGAAAACTAAAACTTGTTTTCTGATGAAAGAAATACCCTCTCGTGCTGCAGGATACTTGCAGCAGGTCTGCTTCAATGATGCTAATCTTCAGTTTCTTTCAAAATCAAATCTCTGTTTGGAGAAAACTTATGTTACATATGTTATTTGAGATGGATCTGAACCACTGTAATCCACTACATTCAGATTGGCTTAAATGAAGCATATTCTGACAATGTGGACCTGAATATTCAGCCTTAGAATGCTCGATTCATTTACTTGACAAATTACTTTTAATGTTGATATTTTGATTTTACAATTCAATATTAAAAAAAAAAATCTTAACAAAAGGTTTTTCTTTATATTTCCTTCAGCTGATTTCTTGCCTTGTAAGTAAGGTAAGTAGAAAAAAATAGGTGAAATACCTACTAAAAATTAAGCTTTGACATTTTTTCCTATTGTTTTGACATTAGTGCTTTCTGTTATATTTTCCTGCTTCCTCTCAGGGTGAGAGGGGCCATAACTCCATTCTGGAATTTCTTCAGTATACCTCTTCTGTCTCCTGCCTCCTTTTCCTTTCCACTGGCATCTTGTTTATTATTCTATTATGCCATGTTATATAGGCCTTATAAGGATTAATAAAAGCATCCGAAAATTAAATTTTTATGGAGCTTGGGGGAAAGGAGCCCAAAAGATCCCTGTCGGTGGATGAATTCAGGTGGGATGGGGAGCTCTGGATCCTAACATCCTTTCAAAAGATTGTGTGGGTGTCCTGGCCAGTGACATTTAACTCCAAGGACATGAACAACCAGTGGAGCAAGTGATATGTCTGCCTTTGACAAGGGATGATGAGATCTTTCAGGCATTAGATTCTACTCTGGGATTTTGCAGAGTTTATAATGCCAGAGCATAATACAGTTAACACTGTAATAGCACTGGATTGCAGCTGTTGAGTCACCTGATTATGGGAGAATAAAAGGTTTGTGGCGTTTTGGAAGCTTATAGGGCTTGACACATAGACTTTGTATCAACTGAACTGCATGTCTTTGATCACTCCTGATTCTGTAAGGAACAGGAGACTCTCTGAACATGTCTTACACATAGCCCACCAGGGAGATGGCTCCACTAGGAGCAGGGGGCCTTGGTTTCAATCCCAGCTTCTGAGCTCCGGTCTCAGCAGTTGACAGGTTGTTCTGGTTTTTGCCCTGATGAGCTTGCTTTAACCAATTAGGCTGCAAACCCTGGGCTGGTGTATCAGGTGCAGAGCTGCTTTCTTCCTGCAGGGAGCCAGATGGCCAGTTAATTGTCCCAATCACTGAGCAAGGCTTGGCCAAGTCTCCTGCTCAGTTCTGAATTCTGCTGCCATGCTGCCAAATTGGGTCTTGTGGCTTTAAGAAAATGAGGACTTCAGGAACAATTGTGAGCATCTGCACTTCTTTCAGTTGTGAATTAGTGTGGTTAATTTCAAACCTTGAAATGGTTCCTAGCTGAATGTTGTTTTCTTAAAAGGAAAAAACTTGCCTGATGCTTAGCTGGAGTGAAGATTTCCGGTCTAAGTTGGGACATCCTGCTTGTTACAATGCTGTTAATGTCAAGGTATGGTTGTGACAGCAAAAAAAGATTGAAGTAGGAACCTGTATTTTGAAGGATTTATTCTCTGGGATTTTGCAAGGAGAACTTTTGTATCTCTTGAATTAGCTACTACAGGACAAGATTTGAGAGAAAGAGTGTTTCAATTTGCCACAGTTTTCAAAATCCTACTTTAGGATAACTGTTTTTCATTGTTGGGAAGAAATAGGAAATGATTATTTGAATATTGCACTTAAGGAGGTATGGTAGACTGTAGGGGTTGTAAACTTGCTAATAGAATTGCAAATGAAGTGTGTTTGCTTATCTATATGCTTATGCTTATTCACTTGGTTTAATAACTGCAAATACAGTTTACATGTAACCTTTTCATATGATTATATTTGTTGGTGAAATGCAATTATGTAATTCAATCAGTTGCTTTTCTGTAAAGATAATCCACTTTTACTACAGTAAATAATTTTAGAAGATAAAACTGTGGGGTGCTAGAAGCAAAGGATGGGACAAAGCAGAGTAATCATAATGTATTATTTGCAGTGGTAGGGAATTGAATTAAAAAGATGTCTAGCTATTTTCAGCAGGCCACCTCTTTTGTGCTAGCTAAAAAGGCAGTCTTTTGGTCTAAAGTGATTATGGAGTCCCAAGTTGATAGTTATTCAAGTTGCTTGAATTAGACTGTCAGTTAATTCACAAGTAGCCTGAATATAGGAAGAATTAAATATATAGGTTAATGCAATACAGCTATTTTTGCATTTCGAGTCTATGGATTCTAATCTGCATTTATTTTAAGATTTCTTTTTTTTTATCCGTAATGTTCTACCTGTTCAGTCCTGGACCTGTTTTGCACAGCTTTTTTTAGTATTGTTTTGACTGTGGCTCTAGCAGTACCAGCTTTACACAAAAATTATGTAGTCAGTGGATTATACTACCTCTAGGAGAGAAGGTGAAGGACTTTGCGTGGTCTGCTTTGCTTATATCTGAAGTCTCTGCTGTACAGCATATGAATGGCAATGGAAATAGCTCCTTGGTTATGCACAGGTTTTCTCTCTCCAGTTCAATCCTCTGCCTAGAGAGGCAACTGAACACAGTGCAAGTTTATTTTGCAGTTGCCCATGTGACTCCATTAATTCCTGCTTGCCTATAGAATTGAGGCATGGATTTTAGCCCTCACAACACATGCAGTGATGTAAAATTCTATTTATGTGCAGAGGGTTACTAAGTAACAGTTGCTGAGGGAAATGCAGTCTTTAACCGTGTGACGTCGGTGCACTTAAAATTGCCAGCCAAGTATCGCATTAACATAGATTTTTCACATTAATGTAATGGAATTTGCTGTGGGCAGTGTGTGAGCAAAACCTTGGGAAAAACAACAACAGTGTAGTTTGAGGAGTTGTAGTCTCCCTGTAACCTGGCCTTGTGGACAGGAGATGAAACCCAGTTTTTGCCCTTCTACCTCATCCTCTCCATACCACACAATAATTAAGGATCCTGATATATTTCATAGAATCATAGAATATCTTGAACTGGAAGGGACCCATTGTGACCAGCTCCTGGCCCTGTACAGGACAACCCAAGAATGTCAAACCACACATCTGAGAGCATTGTCCAAATGCTTCTTGAACTCTGCCAGGCTTTGTGCTGTGACCGCTTCCCAGGGAGTCTGTTCCAGTGCTCAGCCACCCTCTGGGTGAAGAATCTTTTCCTAATATCTAACCTAAAACTCCTCTGACACCCAAACTTCATGCCATCTCCTTGGGTCCTGTCACTTGACACAGTCAACTAGAAGTCAACTTTCTAGATTCCCAAGATGGTTGAAAAATCATTGAGAGAGGTCTCACTGTGACATCAGCCAGCTCCTGGAGTACCCTGGGATGAATCCCGTCAAGGTCCATAGACTTAACAGGATCCAGGTGAAGCAACAAGTCCTTCACAGGTTCAGAGTTGGCTGGGAATTTATCATTCTCACAATCATGGTCCTCCAGTTCAGGGCTCTGAGGGTTGTAGTTTTAATATTTGTGTATATAGTAATATTTGTTTCATATTTGTATTTATAGCTACCTATAGAGAAAAAAGTTTCCATATGTAATTGTTGTGTTTTGCATGTGTATATTCCTTCAGGGGGAGGAATGTTGAGTGGTAAACAAAAAGACTATTCTGACTTGAGGAGTTGGATATTGATAATACAAGGAGAAGTTTGGCTGTGTCTCTTCTATTAACTGTGTTTACCTCTAATTTTGCACAGTTTATCTGAGGATTTGTTTTTGCTAAGGATTTTTTGTTCAAGGAATGTTATTTGGGAAAGATCATGTATCTATCCTTGCAAAGGAGTTTTTTTATTGAAAAAGATTCTACTTAAGTGAGCAACCCTTCCTTTAAATCACACCTAGTAAAATTTACAGTAGAGCTTTGAGCTGGAGACCTTTATATGCTGATAAAGATGAGTTCTTGAACTTCCATGAAGTCCTACAGCATTTAACACATTTCTCTATTACAAAGCTACTTTTTTTCTGCAAGTACTTGGAAGATAGAGAGGAGTGTGCATGTATATAAATAATTATTGCAGTGGGAAGGTAACTAAGATTATTAGTCTGCATGATTTGCTCACCATGGATTAGAGAGAACTTAATTTCAGTGAGGTTCTTGTATTAATTATATCATTATGTAAGAGTATACAAAGATGTGCAAAAATAAATTTTCATCATGAACTACTACCACAGTCCTTCTATAAAAGTGTCATAAATATGTATTGAGTATATTTAGTCATTAGTTTCTTGGATTTTTATGATGTTGTTTCAGCTGAGTCTAAGGGTGTTATTTGTTTATCACTGAGAAATGCATTATGGCCAGAAGTTGGTCTTATGGTATTTAACTGGGCTCTTCAGTAACCAGCTTTGCCACTGTCATGAGAATAGTATCATAACTTGTCAATTGTGCAAAATTTACTTTGCTTATTCGGTCCTGACAATTGTTAATTAATTTCTTGTTCTTTCTATGAACAAGTTAAAAAAAATACAAACCAATCAAAAACCAAACCTACTGATACCATCTCCATAGAACTGTGTGTGTTGATTTCTGTTCCTGGCATTGTAAGGTTTCTTGACATTTTTGGTGTGGTATAATTCTCAAGTAGTGTCTGACTGCAATTTTTTTCCTGTGTTTGAGAAAGTATAGTATCTGACCTTTTTTTTATAGTCTCTCATACAGTCTACTCATTTTGGTTTTGAGGCCGGAAGACCTTCCCTCTGAAGAGAAACTGATTCTGAATTAGTCATTTTTTAGTCAAGCTCCTGTTTTTCTGTAATTGTGATCAGCTGTGGTTGTTCAGGTGGTTTTAGACTGGTTTATTAGCCACAGCTTTTCCCTGTCACTGCTAGTATTGACTCTGATCAAAGTATTTTTAAAGTCTGTAGAGGAAACTAAGCAGAACAAGGGGAGAAAAATTGTCAGCACAACCCTAAGTATATCTGTTTTTCTAAATTGTTTTCTTATTGCCATATAGGTACTCGTGTATTTTTCATCTGAAGTGGCCAAGTTTAGGAGAACTGGGGTTAAGCCCTTTAATAGTGCCTGCCTTTGCCATATACTTCAGGATCTGTTAATCAGTTCCAAACACCTGTAATAAATGTATAAATGTAATATCATTTATAGTTACTTAACTAAAATGGATGCAAAAAATAAATGGAACCTTTTCTGCAAGGCTACTTTTAGGCCAGTTTGCCCCTGCTGATCCTAGTGAATGGAGGTAACCCATTTCAGATGCAGAGTTTTGCATGTGTCTTTATTGGACTTCATGAGATTCTTGTCTGTTTATTTCTGTAGCCTGTCAAGGTCCCTCTTAATAGCAGCTCTGCCTGTCTGTGTACTGACCAGTCCCCCAGTTTATTTCCTGGGTTTTTAATAAATGTATTAAAAGATACTGGCCTTAGTGTTGCTCCCTGAAGGATGCAGCTGCTGACTGATGGCCAATTGGACTCTGGGCCATTGATTAACATCCTCTGAGCTTGGTGGTCCAACCAGTTATTAATCTCTTGTATTCCACCTACCCAAAACTTACCTTCTTGGTTTGACTATAAGGGCAGAGTGGGAGGCTGTGGCACAGGCCACGCTGAAGTCAGGGGATATGATGTCACGGCTTTCCCCTCCTTCACAAAACCAGTCATTTCATCACAGGAGGCTATCAGGTTGGTTGGATACCATTTGTCCTTGGTAAATCCAAGCAAGCTGTTCCCACACACCTTCTATCCATGGAGACCAATTACAGTTGAAACTGTTATGTTGTCTGCTTTTAATAAAAAAGAGAAAAACAGCTAAACATTTGAAATGCTGTGTATTATGACTCTGACTTTACCGATGCATTAGCACTCCTTCAGTGTTAACACAGAGGTTTGTGTTGAGTACAGAATGTACCCTACCTTTGACAGCCTTTTATAGGTCAATAAAGTATTGCTCTTTGTGATAATTGACAAAAAACCACTGAGGCCTTTTTTCTTTCGAGACAAATCTACATAAAAGAGAGAAGCAGGATGAGGTGTACTTTCTGGTTGGATGATGATCCTTACTTGCTTGAAACCTTTATAGAGAGGTGGACAAGGGTCAGAGACTTAGTCCTGACAGATTGATATCAGCCTGTATATTTTAACAGTACTGAGTTAGCGTTGAGTGGTCACATAAAAAAGGCAGTGCTGACTTGCTGAGCTGATGGTTGTTTTTTGGTTGGTTGGTTAGTTGTTTGTTTATTGTTTTGCATGGGTTTTTTTCCTAATTGGATAGCTATAAAAGAGGAAAGATCTAAAAATTAGGCACTAGAGGAAAAGGTAGAAGTCAAAGAAGAAAGGAACAAGTGTTCCTGCCTGGAATTTGAGACAAACCCCAGACAGTGACTAGAAATGCTTGCTGGTAGTATTTCATGCTCCCCTGCCAGAGCGTGCAGCTTGCATAGATGGTGACTGTAGGTTGTGCAAAGTAGCATTTATTTAGATCAATTTTTTTTTTTTTTTTAAAACACATACCTCTTCAATTTCAGCACAATACTTTTCCTGAAGGTGTGCAGGGTTTTTGCTAGAACCACATAAAAGAATCAATCTCTGGTAAACTGTATCATCTTTTTAAATGTCAGTTTCTACTTGCTTTTTGGCTCACTGAGTGATAAGCTGGCTGCTCACAGGTTGTATTTCTCCTGTCTGTACATGCACATGAGTCTGTCATCACTTCTGATACTTTCTGACATTGGTATTAGAGATGATGGATGCTTATTTTTACAGTCAGTTGGAAATTTTATATAGCTTGATCTTTCTCAGGTTTAGTTTCTTTATTTGACGTAATATATTTGGAAAATGGTAGCAACGAAGGTTTAAAACAATACTGTCCCTTGAACAACACACAAAGTGATCACAAAGAACAGGAATGTATAGTGCACATGATGTCTTTCTTATTCAGTAATTAGATTAGCTACTCATGCTTTTCAAGAGGTATGAGAACAGCCTTATGAGCTATCTATATTATGGAGCATGAATCTTACCATATTTGCTATCTGAAAACACTTCGGATAAATGCTTTCTGATCACAGTTAGGTTTTTTTTTATGGTATACATAAATGGAAGCAATTATCTCTACAGGAAAAGCTCCCCTATTTCCAGGTGAGCAGTAGTGAGCAGTAGAGTGTAACACACGATGAATCAGGTGTCACCTGGGACTTGAAGAAGCACTGAGCGTGAGATGTGAGTGAGTCATTTCCTTGGGCTCTTAGGGTATGTCTTACCACTGGCTTAGCGTGGTAAGCAGCAATCATTAACTCAACATGACTATTTCTGAAAGTTAGGAATGTACTAAATGATTGATAAATAGAGAATAAATGTAACAGTTTAGCTGTACTCCTTGCATATGAAGTTATCAAGACCTGTTAGAAACTAGCCACATTGCTTTGTGGAAGTTTGGAAAAACATTAATCAGATTGCATATCTGAAATATCTACATACATATATATACACACACACAAAGTATTGCATACCCATATCTGCATGTTATGGTCTGGGCTTCATTAGAGTGCAAGTGTGCTCCAGAGGAGGGCACCAAAATCTGGAGGTGTTAATGGAACTGGTATAACAAAGCAGTAGGTGGCCTGGAGCCAGAACTCAACGAGGTCAGGCTCTGAGTGACAGCCCTTAAAATATCTGGAAGCCTCAGTGTGATCAGATGCTCTGATTGAGTTTAAAATAGGTGTTCACTAAAATCCCATTATCTCACAACTGCATAAATACTCTGATATTATTGCTGCTGACTGAAACAATGTGTCCTCTGTTTTCTTGTAGCTTACTTTTTGCTTTAGAGGACTTTCATATACCAGTTGTGGGGCAGCTAATGAAATTGGCCTCTGCCATTTATTAGCATTGGTAGCTCTTCAGGATTTATTGTTGTTTTCCCACTCACAGTGGTCAGTACAATTTGAATGCTAATTTCGACATTTTAAACAGAGACTGAACAGCTGCCTGAAAACAAACAATTAAAATGTCATATCTCTGGTCTTGTTTGCGTAAACAACTGTTTTTGTTGTGTTTTGGGTTTTTTTTTTTTTCAAAATATTCTGCCTAAGACTTTATTTCCTTCTGAGATAGTCCAGTTCACCTTGAATATGTAGGTTAGTATTTCAGCATGCAACTTCGTACATGTGTTACAATGGTCCATTTTTCTTCTAATCATGTTGGTGCCATTGTAACTCTGTAGAGCAGTTTTTGTGAGAGTGTCTGTGTTTTGGCTTAAAGCATGGAGGGAAGCGTTTTTCTCTTGTTTGTTTTCAGAAAATGTGGTGGGTCGACCCTGGCTGGATGCCTAGTTCTCAAAGCTGCTCTATCACTCCCCTCCTCTACTGGACATGGGAGAGAAAATATAACAAAAGGCTTGAGGGTCAAGATAAGGACAGGGAGAAATCACTCACCAGTTATTCTCATGGGCAAAACAGACTTGACTTGAGAAAAGGTGATTTAAATGATTACCAATCAATTCAGAGTAGGATAACGAGAAATAAAAATTAAATCTTAAAAACATCTTCTATCCACCCCTCCCTTATTCCTATGCTTAACTTCACTGCCAGTTTTCAGTACCTTCTTCCTGCACACAGGAACATGGAATGGTGATTGTGGTCAATTTATCATGCCTTGTCTCTGCAGTGTCTTCTTTCTCAGGAAGGATTCTTCCCCTGCTCCAGCATTGGGTACCTTCCATCGGAGCCAGTCTTCCATGAACTTCTCCGATATGAGCCCTTCTCATGGCCTGCATTTCTTTATGAATTGCTCTAGTGTATGTCTCTTTCTATGAGTTACAGTCCTTCAGAAACAGGCTGCTCCAGTGTGGGGCCCTTGTGGGATCACAAGTCCTGCCAACAAACCTGCTCCAGCCTGGGCTCTTTCCTCCATAGGTCCACAGGTCCTGCCAAGAGCCAGCTCCATGGGGTCATGCCTCCTTTGGGCATCTACCTATTCCAGTGTGAGGTTCTTCATGGACTGCAGTGGGACAGCCTACCTCACCATGGTCTTCACCACAGACTGCAGGGGAATCTCTGCTCTGGACCTTGGAGCACCTCTTCTTCCTCCTCCTCCTCCTCTTTGGTGTCTGCAGAGTTGTTTCTCTCACTAATTTCACTTCTTCTTTCTATGGCAGATTTGTTTTGTCCCCTTTATCGACTCCATTATCCCAGAGGTACTACCACTGTTGCTGATGGGCTCAGCGTTGAGCAGTGGTGGGTCCATCTTGGAGCCATCTGTCCACTGGACATAGAGGAAGCTTCTGAAAGCTTTTCACAGAAGCCCCTGCTACCAAAACCTGGCCATGCAATTCCAATGCAGAAAACAAACTAACAGAATAACGAGCAAAATCACCTGCTCTCTGAAAAAAATCACAAAGAACCATGATCTTGTTTCATGCATATGAACATTGTGAAAGGGAAATGATCGTGCCAGTAAGGGTCTGCTCCTTCATTCCTGATAATTGATGCAGAAGTCAAAGCAAGCAGTGAATGGGAGCAATTTCAAGTTGTATTGGAGGCATTGCTGTGGAATTTTTTCCTTGTTGTTGAAGTGAGTTAGACTTTTGGTTAGATTGTTTTACATTCTTCTGACATGTTGTATTGCTTCTAATTAGGTGCATTGTTTTATGTTTTTTATTGTATATTTTATGATAGTCTTTCTGGTACAATTTAGATAGTTCCTTGAAAAATGACTGACAGCTAGAATACTTCCAAAATCAGTTAATCTTTTTAGATTTTGCATTTTGTGGTTGTTAAGGCAACTAGGAAAAGTAAGAAAGGGATCCTCATTGAGCTTCTCTTCAAGTGTTTCAGGCAAAATTGTGAATCGATTATAATAAGTGCTATGAAATTGCTTTCTTAAAAAGATTCAGATAAATATTGTATACATTTCAGTGTTTATTCTTTGTCTCTAGGATATTTCTTTGTGTTCTAGTAAGTATTTTTATCTATGTACCATTGACAACTGTCTACTAGTTAGCAGTTAGTTTATATTTGGAAGACTTACAATGGCTTGCTGAAAGAAACATCAGTCAGATTTGGGCCCTGTCCTGGTTTGGAAGTGAAAAAATCCCTGTGATGGTACTGTGGCTTTCTGAAAAGGCAGCTGTTCCTGCCAGGTGATTTTAATGTCAAAATTTAGCATTTAGCTTTCTGTTGCTTCCTGCTGGTTGACTTGTGTGACAATTGAAGTTGTTGAGAGTAAGTGGGCAAAGTCAAGCTCTTAAAATGATCTATAAGAAAGATTTGCAAAAATGACTAATACTTCTCAGAGTCTTCTTGCAATGTCTTTGGTGGGGTATGGAAAAGGGAGGTAACCTCTGGTTTTTAAGTGTGTTGAGAAACAGACTCCTTGAGGAGTTATAATAACTTAGAACTTAGTTTTTAGACCTTTAGGTTCTAAAAACTATCACATACTTCACAACTGTCCCTCTTATACAATCATTACATATGGTGCAACTACATTTTTGTGCATGCTATCTTTCTCATATACTTTCTCTTGTAGGAGAGAGATTTAGGTCCACGGTGTTGTGGTGGGGCTGGTGGGGCATATGAAATCCTTGAACTATTACCCCCTATTCCTGTTCTTCCATGTGGGCACCCTTGATACTGGTAGGGGAGACCTGAAGCCTATCAAACATGGTCACATGGATCTGAGTCTGAGGAACAAGGGCACAGAAGCCAAGGTTTTCTCCCTGGTCCTTCCAATGAGGGTGTAGGGCTTGAAAAGAAGAGAATGGATCCTGGAGGCCAACAACTGGTTGCACAGCAGATCTCGAGAATAGGCAATTGGCTTTTGCAATCATGGAGACCCTCATTGAGCATCAAGAACTGCTCAGAAGAGACAAAATCTGCCTCACCAAGTCAGCCAAAAACATCTTTGCCAACAGACTGGCCAAGGTGGTGAGGAGAGCTTAAACTAGAAACAACAAGGGAAAGAAATGACAATCCACAGAGAAGTGAGGAAGTGATGAACTGGGTTGGCAAACAAAGGGCACAGGCTGATATGGACAACAGTAACATTGTAAACAGCGTAATAGGGCTGAAGGCAGAGGTTGCTTCCATGGACCATCAAGGAAATAGTCATTTTTGCCTAGTGAGTCTCTATTGAACTCAAAGTTTTAATAAGAATTAATTTGTAGTGATTTTTTTGTACAGTCTTAGAGTAAGGAAGTATTTTTGACACAGTAGTATATTGATAAAGCAACGTGATCAGTAATAACATGATCAATGTCTTTCCTTATTTTCACATATTGATAGTAGAGGTAGCACTAAGCTAGAACTTATAAAAGCAATGAAGTGTCCTTACTTTTGTGCCCATACTTTAGTGCACTTTCATCACGTGTGGTGTTTGCTGGATGCTTTTATATTTCAAATACAACAGAGAAATGAGACTGACTGCAGGAAGTCATGTCTCTGCAGATTGTAGTTACCCTTTCCTGGTCACTATTCTGTGCTGATTACTTAAGCTTTAATTTCAGAAGTCTTCTACAAAATTATACACTTTAAATTTAAATAGAGATATTTTTTTTGTATGCTTGATTTTTTTTTTTAAATTTACTGAAGTGGTAGTTAAAAGATAGCACACCACTGTTTTACAATTATACAAACTATTTTGGGTCTTTATCAGTTTCCTTTAACTGACAAAAAAACTTGCTTCCGTGCCAACTGTATTTCAAAACTCTTATCTGAAAAGAAATCTTTATTTACATTTTGAAAAGGGCAATTGTGTTGAATATTTTGTAAATGTTGCCCCTGTAAATCTTGACATTTGAAAGTATTTTCTTCTAAGTGGTGTTTGTGGATTTATTTACACTTCACAGAGGACTTATGCTCATTCTGAGAGCACAGAGTACCGAAAATAATTTTCTTTCAAGATCATGCATTTAATATTGGCCTATTTAAATTGAACACAAAAGCAAAGAAGTAATTTTCTGGTCTTGGGTGGATAAGTGAGTATATTTATACGAAGGCCTCATTTTCTATGACTGGTAGAATGTTCATGGCAGCTTCCCCCTTAACCATGTGTTATATGGCAAACCTTGTTTTCCCATACAAACTGGAGTGAGGAAGGGGCTGTGTGGCGGATTGGATCCTAGACCTGGTTTAGTTCATTTCTCTCCCTCTCTCTCCCCACTCAAGTTACTAAAATGGATTCTTTTCATCCTCTCTTCCACCCCATGTCCAGCTTATTGAGGGCCCAGAAAGTGTGGGAGCAGCCCAGCTTGTGGGGATGTTGAAGAGGCAGGACCCAGGCCTCAGATGGGACAAGATTGGGACCATGAAGGGAGTACACACTAATGAGGAGCTGAAATGCCTGGATTAAAATACCTTGCCACTTTTGAAAGGCAAAGGTGTCTTTTTCTCAACAATCCACCTCCACCCTCAAAACACCAAACCCTTTTTGTATAAGATTTAAGAAACGTCTGTTAATTTACTTATATCACAGTGCAGAAACAAATGTATTGGTCATTACTGTGGTGAGATTTTCCTTTAAACCTACAAATCTTGCAGGTAAATATAGTATATTTTAGTATCAGGAAACTTGTGTGTAAAATTTTTCTTAGCTTTGGCTTAGAAATACACTTCATGAGGCTAGAGACTGCCAAGTGACCAAAAGCAGTATGACTGTGTTGTAAAAGTTCCCTTCTAAAATTAACTACCTGATGTTAAATTTAATTCTTTTAATTCTTGGCAAATAAATGCAAGCTTTACTTTTTAAATGATGAAAAAGCCTTGGTAGTTCTTAAGGAATTGAGGGCGCGTAATTTTGATTGTAAATTGCTTTTACATAGCTGCATTGAGCTTTTTTTTCCCTCATGAGCTAGAGGCTTGGAAGTGAAAATTAAATTCAAGAAGTTGAAAGTTCATTCTTGATGGGCAGTGGCAATTGTTTCGGAGTGTATTTCCTACTCATTAAGCTCAAAGGGGATTTGAATTTGTCTGATGTATCACTGTGAGTAGAACAGTGAGAAAGTATTTTAAAGTTATCTACTGTTTTTAGCTGCTTTTTGTAGGCTCATAACACAGAGCAAGCACTAAACCGATACTTTTATTATTCAAGAAAGCCAGTTTCAACTGTGTTGTGGAAATGACCCAGACATATATATTCTCTGTAATTATTTTGCACACTGAAGGACTGGTTCTTGCACATAACGGAATTAAGAATAAAATACCAGAAGTGAAATTCTGGCCTCCCTGCAATCTGGTTTGCTGCTGGGGAACTGGGCAGACCTAATCTTTTGTGTTACATGCCGAGTTCCTTCTGTGCATATTTAGTTGGCACAGTCACATATATATTCCACTTTTCTTCTGCGGGCTGTTTGAGTCAACAATTTATATTGATGAGGGAAACCTTGTCAGTTTTCTCTTAACAACTGCTGGCTGCAGAGTAAAGGTATCAGCTGTGTTGAGAATTTTGTCAAAAATACCTGTCCACTGTCAACTGGAGTACCACAGAAGCCAGAAGATTTTCAAAGCTTGGACCCAAAAAAGATGGGGTTTTTTGCTGATAATGTGGCAGAAGGGTTTATTTCTAATAATCTTGTACTGTTCTTAGGCCTGACACTTTTACAGTGAATATTTCTGAGATAATCTGTAATAGCTTTCATTTTGTAATGTATTCCACTAAGAATACCTTGTAGGTAATGGAAGAAGATGAGTAATATTTAACTGAATATTTTGGGGTGTTTTTTTCTGTGATTTTGTTACTGTTTTAAGATACTCTGTGTATCTTCGTGTTCCTGGGTCATTGCAGATGTGTGTGATGAAGCAGATTTGGACTTTGCTTCAGGCATAATTTCATTTTTTTTGTTTTTTAACGCCCATAAGCATCAGACAAATGCAGCAATGCAGCATCATACAGGCAGTGGTTGTTGGGTGTCTGGGAAAGGGTTGTAGTCTCTCCTCTGTGTACCATGTCATCAGGTAACTTCTTCACTGAATCATGGTTTGGAACAGTGAGGTCTCCCAGCCGTACTCCTTTGTGGCCAGCTATTTCTAGGTTGCCCACAGGGAGATATTAGAAGAACTCTCAGTGCCTTTGCTTTCTTTGCTGTTCAGTGCTGCCTTTTAGAAGTGCACCCAGGTGGCCACGCAGCACAGCACCCTGCAGAAATCCTCATGGCATTGCTTTGGAACTGGTTTGTCTTGCTGCTGAGTGCCCTGCTGTGCCATTGCATTGAGCTCCCCACAGACAGCTGCTATGTCTTTTGCATCTCTTCTCTCTTCCTGTGGCTAAGAGGAGCAAATCAACAGGTTTACTGCCAGTCAGTCCTGTATAGGCCCCAGAGAAGATTATTCAAGGCTGAGAATCCCTAATTATTTGAGCAGCAGCAATAATTTTGCTTTTTATTCATAGCAAACTGCAAAATGCAAGCCTGTGATGTGAGCAGTTCAATTGATGAGGTTGAAAGACATTTTTTACTTGAAAAAAGCTCCCAAGTATTTGTGGTCCTCTCTCCCTGACTACTGGATAGTTTTGGGGTTTTTTTCCCCCACTTAACTATTGTGCATCATTCTGCAACTAGTTAGTTTTTGCATCTCTGTTGTGCTTTTACAGTAGATTGAGTAATCAGATGCTTAGACGACCTTTCATAATGTTTTTCTGGTGCATTGGATATCTATATGAATTCAGATTTTATCAATATTAGAATATAGAAGTGCTTTCATTAGCCAAGAAGAAAACAGGATTTCTGTTGTACACTGTTTTATTATAAGCCTTCCAAAAGACCTATTATTACTCTTCAGAAAGGCCTCAGGTGATGGCATTTGAAAATTACCAGTCTGCTGGGGTCAGACACTGCCATTGTTCAATGGATTTATGAACCTTTCAAAGAGATACACTGAGAGCTGATGCTGCAGCATCAACATTGTGTTTATGACTTAAACCACATCCTTTTCTTGCTCTTGTTCAGCATGTGGCTAAAATGAGTGCTTAAAGGAAAGTAAGTTAGTACTCAGTCTAGATAAGATAAAGGTGATGGGTGGACTGTGAAAGCATCAATATTGATAGCTGTCACTTTTCGGATTATTCTGGAAATCTGTGTAAACACCTTTTGTGAAAGACATGCTCTTGTGCTTGATGTTCCAAGTTCCTATTTTAGATTTTGTTCATTGAGTGTTATGGTTTCTCCTTGATTCATGAGGTCAAGAGCTGTATCCATCAACGTGCCTGCCAGCTGCTGTTTGCAGTGGCACTATAGAAAAGCTGCCTGGGTTCAAAGCAGATAGGACGTGCTTTAATGACATTAGTTCCAGGTCAGGTGTTCTGGAGACTGTCGAACCTCCCTGTATTCCCAAGTGTGGATTTAGGTTCTTATATTGATCCTCACAATTAGGCATTACGTGTGCCACTGCACTGCTTGTACAGCTGTGGTCATGTTTGCTCTGCTCTGTAGGACCAGAGTGAGATTAGCAGAGGAATAGCAAGTTGTATTCCTGTCTGTACTTGTCTGAATTTTATGTGATTCACATCCAGGTTTCCTGTGTATGGTTTCAGGGTTAATGTGCATGCAGTGAAAGACACTTGCTTGAAATTAAATATATTGACCCACAGCACATTTTTGTGTCTTGTTTTAGCTTGTTTTGCAAATTCCTTGCTGTTTAATGAGAATTTCTGATGCTGGCAGTATCTTAGAGTATTTACAAAGTAACAGGTTACTCGCATAGCTTTTCCTTCCCCTCTGTCCCTATGCACAGGGTACCTAAGGATTTTTTTTTTTTCCATTTACAGTATTCATACAAAAATCTTGATTCTTCCACAGGGTTGTCTGACCTGATTTTTATTTAGTTTTGTTTCCCAAATTAATTCTGTCATTTTAGCAGCTTGCTCCAAAATGAAATTAGCCTTTTTCAGTGGTATAGATGCAGCAATGTAATGCCTTGTTTTCTCCCTACTGCATGTTTGAAACTCGCTCCTCAGCATGGGAAAATACTGTATGGACTAGTAAAGATAACTAGTAGCATACTGTAGATTCCTTAGTTGTCTTTACCTGTTACATTCTGAGCTGAAGAGACTTCAGTTCAGTTACAAAGTATGAGAATCCCAGTGTGTGTCAGGAGGATTTAAAGGGAAGGTATCCTGTGTGTTAACCCAATTTGTTAGAACTTAAGAGCATGGTGCTAATAACACCAAGGTCATGGATTCAATTCCCGTTCGGTCCCTGTGTGAGCCATTCATGTAAGAGTTGGACTCAATGATTCCTGTGAGTCCCTTCCAACTCGGAATATTCTGTGAAATCTGTGAAACTTCCCTGCAAACATAAGTAGTTTTTAAACATCTGCCATAAATGAAGGAAAGTGCACAGCGTGGAACTGGTAATGGGGAATGTAGCATATTTTTGAGTTGGAATTCAGTGGTTTTTACTGCGACCACTTGGTATTTTAAGGTTTTAAAATAGACTGAATTAATTTCTTCAAAGACCAGGATAATGTGTTTGAGGATCTCAGACCTTTTTCAAAGGACCTTAGTCTGCCTTGAGGGTTAGTGATGGGATCCTTTTGCTTGCAATTTCTTTTGAAATCCCCCATCAGTGACAGCAGCAGTAACACTGTACTGATGAAACTAAGAGAAACAGAAAACTGTACTTGGAAAACTCTAGCCCTCTCTCTTTACATCACCCTGTCTGTTTTTTCATTCTTGTACTTTAAGATTTTGACACAAGCACAGGAATGTAAAAATATTTACATATAGAATTTTGTAGAAACTATTAAGTAAAGAGTATTCTAAATGTTACGTTTTAGAAACTAAAAGAATCTGTAGAAATGAAAATTGAACTGAGAGTATGAGATTAGATGGGTGTTTAAAAGAGTTATTTTTTTTAACTGAGAATCAGTGGCAAAATGTGAATCCTTTTCTTGGTTGATGGAGACTGAAGAACAAATTGATGTAGGAGTTCCTGGAATGTTTCCAAGATCTTGTTTTGATAGCATGAGCCCAGCTTCAGTCTGGCATAACCCTATTCTGAATGACAGCAGTAGTCTTGCTCAAGGAGTACAAATCAGCCAGTATGGCCATGTTAAAACTCACCATTCATATTTTGTGCAAGAAGCCTGATGTGGGTGATGTTTTGTACTAATGGAAAGTGTTTTGAAAAATCTACACATTTAAGAAGAATTAATGGTTGAGCTCAATAATATGTTTGAACATGCTTGTTAATCCATGTCCAGTGATCTCTGCTCACCTGAAGAGGACCAAATGCCATTCCATGAATTCTTGCTGCTAAGAATTGTTGTCCACAGCTTCTCATCTGTTTGATTGTGGTAAACTGTATGTGTAAAAATTCCTCTCATTGAACAGGAGCTAAAAACTTTGAGACTGATTGAAGTCTCTGATAAGAAAATAACAAGGGATTTCTCCAGCTTTTATGAAAGCAGCATTGTTATACTTAATCTGGTAATGCACGATACAAAAATTACAAAGAAAATTATGATTGTTAATATTGACTTAAATCCTTTCCTGCCAATTGCAGCAGTATTTGGTATTTAGAGAAACATTTGTGCATTTGACCGACTTACTGATTTGTGACTTTCAATCCTGTTACTGTCACAATTTTGAAGGAGTGCATATTCATGTGTTAAAGATTTTTCTTCATTTTTTTTCGCGTGCAACTCTGTGGAAAATCACTTAGCTCTGAGAAGAGATGATGTGTAGAATGTCCTGGAGGTATACTGTAGCCTGAAAAATATTCATTTTATGAATATTAAATGAAAGGTAGCCTTGCATAGTAGAATCTAGGTAAATATCATTGCAGAAGTGGAAAATTGGGAATGCGTTATAGAGTTCTTCAGCTGAGTCGGGAGCAGCATGACCTATTGCTATGGATGCAGTTTAGGTTTTCCAGATTGTTATTGCCTGCAACAATTTATCCTTTTTCTGTTATTTCAAAATGAAGGTTTATTGACAGTCAAATATTGTTTCATACACTAGAACTCTTGTCTTTTGAGGCGGTGTCTGTGATTCATCTTAGTTTTGTAAATGTAGCATAGGGGAGGAATCAAGTGTTAAACCAAGTCTCCAGTGCTACTAGGCAGTCAGAAGGGAAGGTAACATGCTGTGGATAGGAATGAATGAGAGAAGGAACTGGAGAAGTGCCTGTGCTGCCAAAGCAGCTGTTTGTGCACTCATGGTCTGTGTTGTCTTGGTGCAGTCCATGCGATGTCTATGTGTATATATGACTTTTGATGTCCATGTGACACTGTTCTGAAAATAAAAGGAATTTAAACTGTGTTCTTTTTTGCCATAGCTAAGTATATAAATAAGAAAAAGGAGTAGATAGTAAAAGGCAGGAATGAAAGCACAGACAATATGAATCACTGCTTCACAGTGGATTTCTTTAATTCTCATTTAGGTATAACACTTCTTGAATAATCATTTGATTTCTCATGAGAAGTTTTATCATTCAGAAAATAAAGTCATTGAGTAACCGCTTTGTGATTAAAGGAAAAGAAACAAGCCCTTCCTGACCAGTATGCAAAACTGGCAAACTAGTTAAAAGCTGGCTTGAATACTCTATAGTACAACTTTCCATTTCCAAGACCTGTGTTTCTTGAGAACATGGCTGCCTCTATAAATGTAATATGCTTCACTGCAGTTTTTAACCTGGCCTGGTACTGCAGAACCTGCAGAATACAACTCATCATAATTCAGCATTTCTTAATATTTCCCGTGTAGGTAAAGATCATCTAAGTAGGCACTGATAGCAGCAAAACACAAGTAGCCTCACTTCTTGTACTAATAGGTGTATATACAGCCACAACATTTTTGAGACTGTTGTTCCTTTGTTGCAAATATTTTGATAGATCCTGGTTATTGGCATATTTACCTATGAAAGTTTTAAAATGTTGTGTAATATGGAGACTCTGGTGTTCACATGGTGGGTAATAGGAAAAGAAGTAAACCAAGGCAGGGGACAGCTACAGTGAAGAAGCTGGGCCAAAAATACCTTGTGAAACTGAGGCAGATTATAATGCAGTTTCTAATTTTTATCAAGTCTGAATCAAGAGCAGCTGTACATATACATATTCACATATATACTGTTGAAGTATATTTATACACATCTTAGTTTGCAACTGCTTTATAGAAGTATTTCTAGTCTGTGACCAGCTGTTACCATCCAATAGATGCTGGCTTGCTACTTAGGTGTTTTATGGTATCTTGGAACATGAGTGGCCCAATTCATGTGAGAAATACAACTTCATTGTGATTTTGGTAGTGATTTTTGGTAGTGGTTTCTCTTCCAATGTCAGAACACTTGCAGAAAGGAGCACATCCTCCTCACTCTATCTGAAGTACAGATTGGAGGCTTTAGTTGAGAGAAGGGTCTAAGCACATTAAGAATGCATCTCATCTCTGTGAACTTCACTTGAGTTCCAATTTAATGCTGATTTTTGTGGTGGTCAAGGAGATGCTTTTTGGGAAGAGCGAGTTTTGTAGAGTTTAGGCCTATATAATAGTCATGCTAAAATCAGGTATAATCTATTCTCTTGGGATCTGATAAAATAAACCTATAAACTGTAAAATAAACCTATTTCCCCCATCACTTCTGAAATGGCATTGAGTACTCAACCTGAAAGGGCTAGATAGCATTACGTTTACTCTGTTATGTACAAGGGCTCTTTTTTTTTATAACCAGCCACAAGCACATTATAACTGTAGGTAAAGAATCCCTCCTGGCACAGCTCAGACAATGTAAGGGAATGTGTTTTCACTTTTTCTGTTAATTGGTTGAAAGGATGGAGACACCTTTTTTTTGGATACTAGAAAAAAGAATCAAGCAACTGACCAAGTTTTGACTTTTCAAATGCTGTTTTGCAGTACAACTTTGTTCAGAGCATCTGGATCATTGATTGTTCTTTTGCAGTTGTCTTGTATTGGGTTTGGTAATATAAATATTATATATATGCCAGCAAAAATGTCTTATGCCTTATATTTTTTGTGTGTGTGTGTGCAAATAATAAAGCAAAAGAAATCTTTTTAAAATTTGCATTTTGGTTAAGACATGCCAAGCGGAATTACATCCAACCATGCACTGTAATGTTTTAGGCTGATACACCACACAACTTTGCTGTCATCATCTTGGAGCAGGTATCTGTCAACACCAACATTGTGATTTATGCAAGGAGCAGACAGCACAGCTGCTATGTAGTTTTTCCAGTGATTTAACTCAAACTAAAATGTCTTAGGCTTTGGTCTTTCTAATTTCCCTGAGACTGCCAAAACCATGTTTTCAAAGTAAGGGATGCAAACATCTCCCTAGTAAGAGCTTGGAGTGACGACTTGTTTCAGACACAGCTGAGTATCTACTGGATAGTATTTTGTTGCTACTGCTCTTCACAGAATCACAGAATCAACTAGATTTGAAAAGACCTCTAAGGTCATAGAGCCCAACCTTTTGCCTAACACCACCTTGTCAACTAGACCATGGCACTCAGTGCCACATCCAGCCTCTTCTTAAATACTTCCAAGAATGGTGACTCCACAACCTCCCTGGGCAGCCCATTCCAATGGCCAATCTCTCTCTCTGTAAAGAACTTCTTCCTGATATCTAACCTAAACCTTCCCTTGTGCAGCTTAAGACTGTGCCCTCTTGTCCTACTGCTGGCCTGAGAGAAGAGACCAATACCTACCTCGCTACAGCCCCCTTTCAGGCAGTTGTAGAGAGCGGTAAGGCCTCCCCTGAGCCTCCTCTTCTCCAGGCTAAACAGCCCCAGCTCTCTCACCCTCTCCTTATAGGACTTGTGCTCCAGTTCCTTCATCATCCTCATTGCCCTTCACTCCAGCTGCTCAACATCCTTCCTAAATTGAAGAACCCAGAACTGGACACAGCACGCAAGGTGCAGCCTCACCAGTGCTGAGTACAGGGGAAGGATAACTTCCCTGGTCCTGCTGGCCACACTATTTGTGATGCAGGCCAGGATGCCATTGACCTTTTTGGCCACCTGGGCACACAGTTCTTGATGCCTTGCAGCAGATTGCAGACTTTCAGATGTTTTCCCAAGAAGAACAAGAGCAGGAGGAACAGCAATCCCTCTTCTCCTACACCATCCGCTTTACCATACACTAAGTATATTGACATACATTTGAAGATGGAGTTAACAAGCACTGTCTCTACAAAATCTAGAGCAATAGCTCTGATCGGGAGTTCAGCTATTCCCCTTTGTTTGAGAAAGCTTTAAATTTGGTTTCATCATCTAAGTGTATTAATTTTGCTTCATCCATGATGACACAATTTTTAGTGGTTGGTTGTTTGTTTTTTTTTCTTTGGGATTAGCTTACCCTGCTGTTGCAGATATCCTCTTCTGCTTTTTTCAGAGTTGAAAGTTCTTCTCCATCTCTCTCTATGACAAAGACATAGTGGAGTTGCTACTCTCTATAGAGCAACTAAAATAGGACAGAGAACCCAACTACAACATGCAGCATACTGAATGAGTGGCCTCTAAGTGCAGGTGATTCTGTTAACTAGTACTGGTGCTGTGGATCTTGGCTTGCGGACCTTGTGTGTTTGGGCAGCACCTAACACATTGCAAACTGGGTGGGTCCACAACTTACAAATTACATCTGTGAGGACAGGACTTAAGTTATTTGTGCTGATCATGAAGTTGTTTACCCAAAACAAGTTGTCTGCCAGTATAGCTACTACTGATTTCTGACTAGGTTGCTCCATCTTCCTGACAGGCACCAGTTAAGCCAAAGGGAGATGAGCATCTATTAAATCTGACTTCCCTCCTCAGCTCTGAGAGATACATAGCTGATCAGTTTTCTGCATAGGGCACTCAGGTTGGTGCCTTGAGGGAGTGCAGAATCCTTGCACTTTTGCAGGTCCTTCGTGCTTCAGAAAGGACCTGCAGTTGTCCTCTGAAGCACAGTTCCTCTGTCTCTGCTTTCCTTGATTTGTCTGCTACTGTGTGTCACCTGTAGGCTTGCTAGGTCTACCTTTCTTTTTTTTCTGAAAAGTATTACTGTCTTGCTTTGAAGTCTCTTGGGTTTGTGCCTTAAGTTTGCACTCCTGAATCCTATAGGGAAGTTGACAGACTTAATTTCCCTGTCTTCTTATATCTTCTGTATGGTTATTAATAAGAGAAAATAAGAGAAGTTTGGAAGCATGCTATGCTTCTGAGAGAACAGATAGTAATTTTCATGAACAGATTGTATAGCAGCATTTTCAAGTGTATGTCAGGATTTAAAAATTGTATTTCTCCAAAATATCACACAAAGTCTTCTGAATAACATGTACTTGAACAGCATGTACTTTTAAAAAGCATGATTTTATTCCTTCCTCAACTCTTAGTCAACTTTTTCCAGTAATATTTAATCAGTCACTCCATATCCATCACTCAACAGTTGACTGCTTATGCAGTGTACTATCTGCATTGCTGTGGGCTTGCTTATACATTTCTCTTGAGTACCAAAGTAAAACATTTTGAAAACATGATCCTTTTTTTTTTTTTTTTAGCAGCAATATAAGTATTTAAAACTCAGTGTTTCACAGCTTATGTTTTCTTCAGTCTTTTCCAGCTAGGGAATGAAATGCTTTAACTTCTGGCAATTTAAGTGCTGAAGCTGTTGATTTATCTCTGGGCCCAGTCTAACACCAGGTAGCTAATTGGCACATTTGCTTCAGAAGTAGATATGTGAGTTGGTTAAAGACTTGAAGCTGGCTGCTCATAAACTCTCCCTAGCTTACTTGTCTTTGCTCTATCAGGAGAAATAATTGTGCACTATCTTCTCATCTTTTGGTTCACTAAGTCAACAATGGAAGATGTCAATAGAAATAAAATGAAATATGAGGAGAAGGGTGGAAACTTACAAGTCTGTTATGGCTTAAGATCTCTCGCTTATTTAGATGTCTTTTCTAGCCCTCCATCTTATGTGGTCTAGCCAGATTAAAACAGATGCAATAAAAATAAACCTGGGGGTTTTCTGAGAGTATTTTCCCTCAATATTTGGCAAAACCACATATATATAGCAAAGATGCCAAAACCACCTCTGTTAATGATTCCATATTCTTTCAAAATGTAATCTGTGTATTTTAGAAGTTTGAACAGTGTTTCTGATTGAGAGCTATAAAAGAAGAACTAAATAAATATTTGTTTTACAGAGTGCTGAAACCAGGGTGGAGGAATCGGCTAAAGAGAGTCCGAAAGCAGCCAGACTAACACAGCAGTCTTCAGAGGATAATGAAGTATTTGGTGAGTTACTAGGGCAAATGGAAAATCTTGAACTCGGATTATGACTATTTCCCTTGGGAGTCTGATCCAGTGCTCAACCACCCTCTGGGTGAAAAATCTTTCCTGCTAAGGGAAACATTATTATTCCAACTTTATTTGTTTACCCCCCCAAAAAATCAACTTTATATTGATTTTTTGCTAATAGAACTCCAGTAAAAAAACAGTAGTCTAACATTAATGCATGAGAGGTTAGGGCAAGGCTGAAAATTGGTGTAGTATTTAGCTCCATTATATTCTGGAGTGGAAATTCAGGATATGCAGAAGTCATACGGATGTTACTAAGGCTGACTAGCTTGAAAACTTTTGGATGAGTGAAATATTTTTGAATACAGTAAGGAATTTTTTCCTTTCAAGGTACGAAAGGGAATGGAGCATGTATAATTAACCTTGTTCAAAATCAAAATCTTTTCTCAGTGAGATAATACAGTGTGATTGTCACATGAGCATGAATTCCTAGTAAGAATGTTTCCAATGCTGATCATATTGTGCCAGTGTCTGATGAATCCTAGTGGACTTTAGAACTAGCATTCAACTTTATTGAGTCAGTGCTGAGTCTATTACCTCATTTCCTCTTCATTTTCTCCACCACTTATTTGCAGAAGATCCAGTATTACTGGTTATACAGCCTCATGGCATGGTTTAATGTGCAGCTCGGTCTGTGTCCTTTCTCAATTCAGATCTCTAGTTTTTTTTCTGTGAGAAGGATGGTGACAGCAAAGCAAGGAGATCCATGAACCTCTTTCTACCAGCCAAATCTCAGGCTTTTAAACCTTCTCAGTATTCTGATCACTAGCCCCTGTGTTGCAGTGAGCTAAACGAGTAGTTGGTCAAGCCTGTGGTCCATGTGGGGACTGTAAGCTTAAAGATGGGAATTAAGAACCAAGAAGTTCACTGTTGGTAGGCCTAAAATCAACATCCAGTGATCAGTACAGATTCTTTTACTAATTAAAGGTGGTCAGCATGTAGTGTACGACATGGTCTTTAAAGCTAATGATTTACTAACAAATTGCTAAATATTTCCATGTTTCAGATCTGTGAACTGAACTGGTTATCTAAGATAAGCCAGTAATCAACCTCTTGATAACTCACAAGGAGGAAAATTTCTTTCCAACTCCAAAACCAGTCAGACTATAGCATCTTGTATCAACCCTTTTGTGACTTTGCAAATGAAAGTCTGGTTTGTTTATTGGTTTAAGATTAGGTCAAAATGGGGGAAAAATAAGGAAGTATGGTACAAATGGAGTCTGGTCAAGTGAGGATATCAAAGTGGACTGAAGGTGCAAATGAAACTATTGTAGTGAGAATCAGGGAGAATATTTTACAAGAGTTTTATGTGTCTTGAGAATCACACTGCTGTCTATACCTGCCTTACGCTGAAGTTCTGGACAATTTCTTAAAATACTTGGTTCTGTCTTAAAGAGGGTAAAGGATGAGCTTGAAAAACTTTTCCCTAGGTGAGTTATTTGTTGTCCTGTGACTTAAATGATTACAGACCCTGCTCAGTTATTTCCCCTCTGGCTTGATCTATTTCAAGCTATCACTCATTTCTTTCTTCTTTCTTTTTCCTCAGTGATGCTAATTATACTAAGCATCAAGTATTCACCAGTAGTTGGTTAATTTATAGCTTCAGCTTTGACTAGAATCCCTCTTCTGAAGAATTTTTAATAGCCTTCAATCTGGTAGAGCGGGTACAGCACAGACTTCCCTTTTTCACAGATACCTTATGACTTATTTATTTATTTTTCAGAGAGATCTCCTTCCCCGGCTTTCTCTGGACAATGCCACCCCCTAGGGTGGCACAGGCAGGTTAGCACAGGCAGCAGAGACATCAGTCTGTGCCTGATGCAGCCCCCGAGCCCCTTCAGAAGAGGGGCAGCCCCCCTGAGCGCTGCCCGCCTGTCCTGTGTGGGTGCGTGGTGCGCAGCCGGCGCTGGGAGGAGCCGGGCCCGGCGCAGCCCTGGCTGTCCCTGCTCGCTGAAGCCGCCCGGTGGCAGCAGCTCCCAGTCCTCGCACCCATCAGAGCACTTGAACTGTCGGGTCAGAGGGCCTTTAGCGAAGGAGACAGAAATCTCTTGATTTGTTCCCAGCCCCTCCAAGGTTAATATCGGCTTGGACCAAGTGACAATATGACTTCTCAGGATCAGGGAAGTTTCTCTGCTGTGGACGGCATGCAATTGCTAGAGACTGTTATGCAGAAGATATCTGATGAAGCTGTGCTGTTGGAAATACTTCCTTCCAGAGTTAGCGTGGTTTCTGCAGTCCTTATCAGTTGGATACAGTTTTGGTGGCAAACACATTGTTATTGGTTGAAAATGTCGTAGCAGTAAAGAACCAAACGTGGGGATCTCTTGCAAATCTGCTCGACTCGACAGCATTCTTTGTAAATACAAACAAGGTTTGTTTCACTACGGTAGAGGGCCACTGTGAGCAAACATAAATGTCTTAGTTTTCTTTTTCTTCTTCTCCATATGGATTGAATTTGGGAATTACAATGCCAGAGAGCTTTTTTGCATTTCTCTTTATTTTTATACTGCGGTATAGATGAAATTACCTGACCAACAATGAAGCTGCATTTTACCAGCTGCTTTGTGAAACAGACAAGTCAGATGTGTCTTTAGTTTCAGAGAGCTAATTCTCATAGGCAGCGAACATTTTATACCAGAGGGTGGAGTGGAGAAATGGAGCAGAAGGGTAAGGGTATGGGAGAGAAAGGACATCAAGTCTTACAGTGGTGGTATTTGTAACTATGAAATTCTGAATTGACAAGAGTTAGTTTTGTTTGTCCTTTGAAAGGATTTTCTTGTGACCCAACAAAGTTCTGTTGTCTGATATATACTGAATATGCATCTGTGATGTGGAACTAGAATGTCTTGCTTGCTACAAACTTCTGTTGAACTTGCACGTAGTCAACATGGTCTCTGTTGCAACCAGTATGTAATCAGAATAGGATCATGATTGAAATCTCAGTCCAAGGGAGAGAAGATAATTGCTGGATATGGTGCTATGCACTTAAGGACATGGGTCAGGAGGTGACTACTAGCCTTACTTCCAGAGATTATTTTCAAAAGTTTATTAGATCCATTGCTACTGTACAATTGTGAGTCAGAAGAAAGAGGGAAAACTGCCAGTCATTCTGACCACTGGGAGGATTGGACCTTCCTTTCTTTGGTGCAACCCCATATTGCATTAACTTGGAAAATGACAAATGCAGATTTTTATTTATCCTTTATACTTTTTATTCCCCCCATAGGATTCAACTACCATAATATTATAAGCAAGGAAAATTTCTCCAAACTGAATTATGTTGACACCATATTCCCCTTTCAGTGAAAGTGTACTAACTTTTCAAGATAGAATCATGGAATAGTTTTGAGTTGGAAGCGACCTTTGAAGGTCATCCAGTCCCAACCCACCACCATGGGCAAGGACATCTTCAACTAGATCAGGTTGCTTAGAACCCTGTCCAACCTCACCTTGAATGTTTCCGGAGGTATCCACCACCTCTGTGGGCAACTTGTTTCTGTGTTTTACCACCCTCATTGTGAAAAAAAGTCTTCCTTGGGAAGTTATAGTAAGACTTGATCTTCTCAAATAGGAAAGTTTCATTTCGACCTAGTAGATCAGGTCTGAAATTATATCTGGATGTAGTCATGGTTCTTCTGGCTTAGTGCTTTCCAGGGATCCATGCTGTGTTGGCTGGAGTTGTACTGTGAGGTGTTGGGTTTTTTGTTATCATTGTTATTTGGGTTTGATGTGGGGGGATTGTGAATTTTATTAATAAAGGCAAAATGAACACTTTTTTTTTTTTTATTCTAAGAGAAAAAATCACATTGTAGAGCTTATCCAGCACCATCTGCCATTCTGCTGTTTCTATTTGCAGTTCTGGGTACATCCTGATGTATTTTTTTGTATGCAGAGCTGAGAGATACAGCAACAAAATGTGCATGCAGCACAATTCCACAGTGACCCTTATTCATTTCTTATGTTGATGCCTGCTGCCTACGCAGAATGTCTTGTGGGTAGTTGTATAAACCCACACAGGTTGAAGAACTTCTGTCTCCATGAAGTTTCCGTTTGTGGCTGTTTCACAGATGTAGTTGTGCTTACTGTTGGTCTTTCTTAACATGGTCCCACTGCACCCAAACGTAGGAATTTTTGGATGCTGTGTGTTGAATGGCAGGTTTGGTTTTGGATTTGGGTTTTTGGTTTTTTTCTGTTCAGCTGAGGATTTAATGATGGTTTATAAAGTTTCTCTTAGAAAATAACAGAATTTGTATTCTGGTTTTACAGAATATACTTAGGAAGTGTAAATATGATTGCGTGTTACATCTGTATGGATTTTGCTCTTTTCTTGTGTCCATTTTCTTTTTTAGCCTTTTTTAAAAAAGGGAGGAGGCAGAAGTTGAAGGGAGGAGCTGGAAGGCACAATGCCTTTATCAGGACGTGATGCAGTCCTGTCAGGAGCTGGCTAAAAGCTAAGGGTTATTGCAGTTCATTGAACTTACTGGGAAGCTTCTCTCTTTGTAAACACAATCAATTGTGGAACCCAAACTATGAGTTTAAAGCAAAATAATGGCAAGTTTACACAAAAAAAAAATCAGTCTGGTGAGACAGCAAATGGTGCTAAAATAGGTGTTATTACCATGATGCAGTTATTTCCTCTTGCCTGAGTGGCAAATGGGGGAATTTAGTTTCCTGTAGTTTTTCATTACACACTAAATAATGATTCTGGTTTTCCAACTGTCCACATATTTCCACTTTCCTTTACCATCACCTTCCTTTTCCCAGTTTCTTGAAAGACTTGACCTGTCTGTTTTCATCCAGAGATCACTGGTTTATCAAAATTACAACAGCAAGCCTGGATTAGCTTTCTGTGATGGAGAAAATAGATATATGTTTTAATCAATTAAAATGCTTGCTATTTTTATTTGTGCAGTTGTTGAATCTCAGAGATGCAGTTTACTGATTTCTCTTTTTGGTGTGGTTTTTTTATGTCCACGTACAGAGTTCCTTTTGAGGGAAGGGGCTGAAACTTGTCTATCTTATGTATTGTAAAGTGTTTTTTGTAAACTATGTGTAGTTTATGTATGGACAAGTGAAGCTGAAGACTAAAGAACTGTTGGGGTGGAAAGAGACCTGTACGATTTCAGAGGCAGCAGCTGGTGGGATTTTTTGTTACTGAAGCTTTTTCTAGAGTTATAGATATTTGCATCTTCAATGTTAATTCTGTGTTTGATTTGATTATGGCTCATTTTAATAGATTTTCTTTATTTAACAGTAACTTTCAAACATATTTTTTTCTGGCAGCCATCTGGTTCCTTAAACATAGCAGTAACTCTTGGATTTCTAATGGATTAATATGCCATTATAATTAATGTCATGTTCTACAGTAGCATCTAAACCTTTAAGATTACTTTTAGCATGGCACTGATGTTTGCCACAAAATTAGTGCATAAACACTTAAGGGCACTCTAACAACCCCGATTTGGTATGATTTTCCTTTTTTTCTCATGTGTACCACATGCAAGCAATATGCATAACAGAGGTTTGTGTTTTTCTTATAGGAACTGGATTTGTTGCTAGGGTCATTAGCATAGACATGGAGCTGAGCCAGCGGTGCTTGTTGCATTTGTAGCTGTGGTGGGCTGTGCTTGCTGGAATTAATCAGCACAATAACAGTAAATTATTTATTAATGCTTGCTATACAGTGTACAGGATCTGGTGCTTTCCCCCCCTTCTTTATTCAGTAAGAGTGAGTCTGTATTCGATTTGAGGGGGAAGCACAATGGGCATTTACCATCCTATTGTCCAGAAAACACATTGTAGCCGATTATAAGTGAGGATGAGTAAGGGTGGTCTAATTGCACTTGGTGTTGGGTGCTGATATGAGGCATTTGGCTAATTAGCTAGCCAGGAAAACAAGTTACTCTTTTCCCAGTGTATGTTGTCATCTTTGTCCTGTTAGCAGGCTGCAGCCCAAGGGAGTATTCTCTTTGCACAGAAGTCCTTAGTGTTCTCTGTCACTGATGCTTATGTACCATCCAGTTGGGTTAAGGCAGGATTTTATCTGTAAATGAACTAAAAGTGCTTCTGAAAGATCTTTATTTTGGGGAAAGGATCTGAAATGCTGCTGTTGTCCCATTTCCAATTTTTTTGAGGCTGAATAAATGCTCAGTTCTGGTTTGAGTGAAACAAGAAGCAAAATAGTCTTCCGTGGGCCAACCACTCTTCTGTCGTGTTAGCTGAAACAGATGTTGCCATTAAAGTTTAATTACAACATGACTCACTTTTTAATGCGATGGTTAGAAGAGAATCAGAATGAGTTTTTGTACCATATATTAGCAGAATATGAAAACACCAGCTAAGATTGATAATAGTTTTGTGTCTTTAAAAAAGGTAAATAATATGAAAGCTATCTACTTTGGCTTCCTGCATAATACAGACTGTGGAATTTCATTACATAATTCCTGGACAAAAACCATAATACCTGGTTTGAGCCAGAATAATGTCCTATTGCGAAAATTGTATAAAACCAATGAATTCTCCTCAGGCTTTCAGTGGCCAGTTACCCTGGTTAAAAAGAGTCACTTTGCTGATGGTCTAGACCCCATAATTACCTCTGATTCTGAGTCTGGGCTCCATTAGTCTGCCCATAGCACACATCAAGAGAGAGATACCCAAACCCAGATTTTGTCTTATCTGAATGCAGAAGATAGAAACTAGGCAAAAAAGGAGATACAAAGTCAAATATCTTGCTCGTATAAATACAGTAGGTCAGTGCTAAGCTGGTGCTTCCTGTCCAGTGTGCTGTCATTTGGGTGAAATTTCAATTCCTTGTCAGGATCAGATGGGCCTAAAAAATTCTGGCTTGGATTTCTTAACGGTACTTCCCACTCACACCCCCACTCAAGTCTTATTCACTGGCAATACTATCACTAGCTCTATTGACTTTTGCAGAACTGTAAAGATAGCGAGCTTAAAAATAAAAAATCCGTCAACTTGTCCTTCCAATACTAAAGGCGTGGCTGGAGTGTGGAAAGAGTTTTGGATTTTCTTATGTTTGGGTTGATACCTGAAGACTATGGAAGGGCAGCGAGAGAGCCATAGTAGCTGCATTCTCTTGTCCAGCAGCAGTTCTTCTGTGAAAATACTAGATGCATGATGGATGTAGCTGTGGAACAGAGAGCCAAGCAGCAATAAGTCTCCCATGAAGGATTATGGAAGTAGAGAATAAAAGCACATTGTAAACTCCAGACATACATTGTTTTCATGGTGACCCTGACAAAATATTTTTACTTCTGTGTTGGATTAATCAAAGTTGTTCTTCAGCCTCGTGTATGGCATTTGCAACTGTGTCCACAAGACTGAAAATTAATCTGATGGTGGTGGACAGTGAAAGCAAGAAGGAATGCAGAGAATCTGAATGAGTGAATAAAAATTTGCAGGACTTGGCATCTGTCAGCTTCCCCTTGGCACTCCCATCTCTGTACCCTGCAGCTCTGTGAAACTCCAGGGCTCCAGTACCATGTCAGGCAGGAAATCCAACCTGTACTTGAAGTTATAGCTTTCTGTTATGCATTTGTTCAAGAAGGCTGACTGTGGTTTGGCTTCATTCCTTCAAAGACATAGCTTGGCAGCAGTTTAGTTTTATGGGTGTGACAGTGTCCCTTTAAGTGCTGACAAGGAGGAACAGAGCAGAAATTCACATCTGAGATAATCTATTTTTGATGAGGAAAATAGAAGTGACAAGGACTAGTATTTACTGGTGTGCACACACTGGTACTTGCACAGAAACATCCTGGTGGTGACAAGACTGCAGTCGCTCACAAGCCTTGCAAGGAGCAGAGAACAGCCATGATAATGCTGCTCTTTATTTTCAGTGCTGTTCAGAGCAGGCTCCCTCTCTAGAGTCTTCCCTGTGCCTCTCTTCCCTGTTGCCAGTGAAAAGCTTGGCCTTCTCTAGGTCTTTTAATATTCCCACTTAATTAGAAGGAACCATTTTTATATTGGAGGCAAAGTATCTTCATCAAAACAGCAACTTCAAATTAGTCTGAGTGATTTCTCGTAACTGTCATCCATTATGAATTTTTATTTCCTTTTTCGTCCTTCTTGCTGTAGCATCTTAAAAATTCTGCTGTGCATCATATTACTCTGCTACAGGAGGACTGCAGTAGAAATCAGCATTTTAAAGACTGAACTCAGTTGTTTAAACAAACATATGTATGGACTATGCAAAAAGAATTCTAAATGTTTTTATCTCAAGTGACTTGAAGAGAAACTGTCTACACATTTTGGATATCTAACTAAGACACAATGCTATGTTACAATAATTAGACTTTGTTTTNGGCATGAGCAGTCACTAGTGTTATTCTGTTACCTTTTACTTTCAGGCTGTCCTTTAAAAATAGATGTGGGGATATCAGTTATACAGCAAGCCTCATTTCAGTCTGGATGCCCTAGACTGTATTAAGTATAACNAAATATTGATGCTTCTAAAATAAATACTTGACATTTTACAAACTATTCCTTCCTTGAAATAAGTCTGCATCCTTGAATGTTTATCAGGATGTGGTGACTTCTGTTTACCTTGACAGGACCTCCTGCTTTTTCAGCCCAGCAACTCCACATATTTTAACAGAACCACACAGTGGTTATGTCTGAATTCCTACTAAGGAAGATGCTAACCTTAGGTCTGTGGTACCTCAACTCAAATAACAGGCTTGAGGTAGCTTCANAAAGCAAATTTGTTTCAAGATCCATGCTGAAATAAAACCCTAAGCCACAAATTGTTAAGACCCCTGAAAAATGAAAACTTTCCTCTTCTTTTTCCACCTAATTACTCTGCCCTTGCTGTGAGGGGACAGTGGCTGGCCAACATCGTAATGAGCTGCACAGGCTAAAAAGGGACAATGATACATGAAAATAAACAGTGGAACTTCACTAGATTTCAGCAGAATTAGGAATATGCTTTAACATTTGGAAGTACTATCCAGATTTTTACCTAGATATTTTGGTGGATCTGGGTTTATAGTGAGAATCAGAAGACTGGGCAAAATAACTGTTTGTCCTTTTCCCTCTGTGATAAAATCCACCTGGGCTCCAGCAGAGAGATGTGACCCCTGTTTTCATATGCCAGCAACAGTAAATCTGGCATCTATTTTAAAATCAGGGCTCACCTGATTGTAGTAATTCGTATTTAGTGGCCTGTTTTCAGGGTGTAGATTGGTGTGATCAGTGGATCTGAACCTAATTAAGGAATTTTCTGAAAGCGAGAAGCCCCAGAGTTGAGACTTCTAAATGCATGCATATGAAATTTTTCTTTTTCCTTTTCAGCTGCTCTAATTATTTTCATGATGC
>WEIV01008291.1:642658-674839 GCA_013390005.1 Calyptomena viridis
AGTTTTGAGTGTAGAGGGTTTTCTTGTATTTTGGAGTGGGTTATTTTTGGTTTTGTTTGATTGTTTTGGAGGTTTTTTCCTCCTGTATTAGTACCTGCTTGTGCTAAGAACTTTACATCAAATTTACTTCCAGGTTTCTGCCTGTGGCTTTGGGGAGAGACAGGTAGATCTAGGATTAGAAACACATCCATATCTGCTTCATCATTCTCAAAACTGCTTCACCATTTAGCACACAAGCTGTCATGCTTGAAATCTTTAAGTAAAGGATTGCTTGCTTACTTACACCTTTTAAAACAGCCCGTTGGTCGGCATGTTTAACTGCTGTCCTAAAATGCAGAAGAAAAATTCCACATCTGCGAAAATCCTTCACTTAAAATGTCCTGCCAGCAGTTTTACCTTGGCCTTTATATGTGATAGCCGACATATCTCAGATGATCTCAGCTCTCAGGGGAACATAAGAATAGAGGCATTCTCTGCACGTATGAGTGGTTGGAATAATACTGTGCTTAGTGATCAAATGAACAATCCCTTTGAGCTTTCGAGATAGTACCCCCTCTCACAGGGCATCGGAAAGCATTTCTTTAACAATTATGCAACAACAAAGCACAATAGGATTGCTAGTTGCCATGATTTCGTTTGGAGGAGAAAAGTCACAGTTTGTATGTTACCTTGTTATTACAATATCAAATTAAACCACTTCAGCAGTCAAGAAATGCAACCTGATCTGTTGCCAGATGCCTGGTATTAGTGGAATAGGATGCTGCATAAATAAGTGTTTGAAACTTTTGGTGTTTTAGCCCATAGATTTTTGTGAATATGTCCCCTGCCTGATGCTTTTCTTCCCTCCATCCCCAATCCCTTGTCTGGCATTTCTGCTTTTCATTAAGCAGTTTAAAAATCCTACTGCTGTAAACAGAACCTGTACCCATGACTGTGCTTTTCTGATGCTCTGGGTCATTTCTCCAACCCAGTGTTCTTCCTCTTTACTGTGACTGATTCCCAGTGTGTGATTATGCTGTTTTATTGCTGTTATCTGGTTTTACCCACCACCAGCCTTTTTTCCCCCTGTGCTTTCCTCCTCACATTTTCTTCTCACCTGCTGATTTATTTCTTTCTGCCAGACCTTCTTTAGCTGCATTTGCATCCTTCCATCTGGCTGGTTCCTTCCTTTTCTTCATTATTTGTTCTTCCTCTTCAAGGTCTTCCTTTACTGCCGGGGGTCAAACCTACTTCCGGGGCTGTCTAGCAGCTTTTCTAGTGAAAAACACACAAAATTCTCCTTCTGGTGAGCTTCTTGATGATTGACCTGCATGTTAGCCCTTCCATCTCTTTCCTTGCATCTCTGAACATCAGAAAAAGAAAAAAAAAAGTCCATACGTTAGAGGGTCAATTTAAAGCTATTTAGATAATTTTATTTTGTATTTTTAAATACTACATGTAAGACACTGGACACTGCAAGCCATGTGCCAGTGGATATTCCAGCCTTGCACAGATGAATACTGGTGAGATGACCTGGATTAACAGCACTGATCGGGGCTGTTGTGGCCATTCTTCTGTAATAACAAATTCTAGTCAAGACTGAAACATATTCTGCAACAGAAGGGCGTTGAAAAAGAAAGTTTCTATGAAAAGTTTTTTAATAAATAATACTCTTTACAAATAAAACTATTAGTAGTCAGTCTTTAACTGACTGTTAGTAGTCATTTTTTAACTGACTACTAGTCATATTTTGGGCCTGAGATACACAGAATCAATAAAGTGTGCTATCTTTGCAAATAGCGAAATAAATCATAAATATGACTCCAGGTTACTATTGTTACAGGTTGGTCACAGTTTCCCAAACTTCAAATGCTGTCATCACTGAATGGTTAATTTGTTTTACTAATAATAGAAATCTACATCTCAGTTGAAATTGGATCTGACCTACTGCCTCAAATCTCTTTACTAGACAGAGGGGGTTTATTTGTAGTTGCTTAGATAACAACAATTGTTAAGTGAAATTATGCCAGTGAGGGAAAAAAAAAGATACTTCTGCTATTAAAATGCCACTGAAGCATTTGCATCCTCAAGTACATTTCATAAGCCACAAATCCCTTGTACACTGCAGTGCACAGGTCTTAATTTATTATAATGGAGCCTGTGCAGCCACTATTATTAAAATGAACTGTTTTTTTGTGGTTTAAGGCTATTAACAGAACTTTCATGAAATGACTGTAGCAAACACATGGCATCCCTGAAAAGCTGAAGCTTTAAGAAAGCAGTGCCAACTTTCTGTCAGTCTCCTAAGCATGTAATAGACCATTTAGCCAACATGCAATGATTGAATGTATGTGTTTAAAAGGCAAAGGAATTAGCTAGCCTAAGAACTTTTACAAACGTTAAGTAGAATCAGTTCGATTCAGTTTTGGAATTCTTTTCTTCAAATCTGAAAACTAGTAAAAAAGCCAAGGTTTTTTTTACATGTGTATACAAACATGTATTTGTATGACACACAAGTGTTGCACAGTTAGACAGCGGTAGAATAAATACAAACATGTATGCTCTTTTTAGATGTTCATATTACCTAATATTTTCATTCTAGATGAAGAACAATAAAAGTAGAAGATTGTAAATTGCATTAATTTAAAATTAAGATCAGGCGTTTACATTTTTTGCTTGTGCAGTGCCCATGCCCTGTTAAAATATTCAGAAAAAAAAGGTATGATATTTAGCAAAATTGCTAGTTCTCAGCTACTGAAATTGGCCTAAACTTAATGTTTATATTCCCATGTTAAAGTTTCGCTGGTTTATTGGTTTTTTTTTTCCCTTTCTCCCTGCTAATTAGATTAATGCTGCCAGTGTACTGTCTTCAGATCAAGAAACATTTTTACTTTTGTATTTGTACTATTTATCTGTACTTCAGGTTTGTCTTTTTAGGAAAGTGTATGAATTTCAGGTGTGACCTATTATTGTGTCTAGAATCTGTCCTCACTAGTTCTTCCTACTGATGCTACTAGTTGGAGAGAGCTTTTTGCTCCGACAGTAGTTTTAAAGCCTCTTGTTTGTAATCAGTCCTTTTACTCTGTTTCAAAAAAATCCAATACCAGCTGTTAAATGCATGTAATCCGTATTATATCCTGCTCTGCTTCATGTCCCTTGATGCTATTGAAGCCAACCAAATCAAGTTGACAGGAGCTTGCAGCTCCTCAGTCTGAAATTGAGCTCTATGAAGACCGAGACATTTGTAGCTCTAATGGACAATCGATTGAACAAAACTTTGTTCAACTGCATAAAGGTTAAGATTTTCTTCATATAAAAGCAGTTGGTGTGAATTTCCTAATTTTATGCTAGAATCACATGATACCAAGTAGGTAGAAGTCACTTTTAGCTTAAGATATTTTAACACTTAGTTTTCCATTTTCACTGCCTTGCAAATAATTATATTCACTTTTGTGCTCTCTTAGTTGAGACACCGTCTTGCAAGATTTTGCCATGCTTTGTTCATACTGGATTACTTTGTCCAGCTTTAAAGTTTTGAAGTAAAACTCTCTTTACTTTAAGGTAGGTTACTAACAAAAGCATTTTGACAGGGACCATTCACACAGATGATACCATTGATGCTGTGGGACAGCCTGATAACATTCCCCTTCTTTCAGCTTCTTTCAGCCAGTAGAATAGGCTGTGATGGTTGACTTTGAGCTGCTTGTAATTAGGAAAGACCCAATTTGTTATATTTTGCATTGTTGGAATGGCAGAGGCTGGAAATGGGAGCATATAAGTTTGGTACTCGGTTTGATATTCCTGCTGAGTAAATCTGCACACATTTCCTCCTTCAGTCTAATTTTCTTATGATGCAACAGAAAGCATATGATACTGAGTCCAAAAGGTCATTTAGGTAGCAACAACGTGCTGCATAACTATGATCCCAAGGAAGAATGGGGAGGTGGGACATCTGTTCTGGTTTTATTTTATCTGGTGAAGGGTATTTATCTTAGGGTCCTGCTGTAAAGTTTTCTTTTAGTGTGAAGACAAGTAGTTTGAATGTCTGAAACCATTGCTGACCTTTTTTCCTTTCTCCTAATTATTTTGAGTCCTGTGGATTAGTAACTTGCTTCAGATTAAAAAACATGAACAAACAAAAAACCCAAACCAAAACAAAAACCAAATGAAAGTGTGATAAATCGATAGCATGTTACCCTCTCTGTTAGACTAAGATGTAAAATTGTTAAGCAGGCAATTTCCATGTTGTGGGTGGATTTTCTGAAACACCTGACAAGAATTTTAAATACTTTAGAAAAATTATCAGAAAGATCATAAGGTCTGTGTGTTGTAAGTAATAAAGAACACTAAGCACAGTGGTGAGCTCTGCAGAGTATCCTAAAGTGTTTTCACATTCATAGCTCAGTCTTGAAGGAAAAATTGTAAATGGAAGGGAAAGATTAGAAAAATATGGTCCATGCAAGCATTAGTAATGAACACTTGTCAATACCGTGTTCTGGGAACTCAGAGATGTAAAATAAGTGTTAGCATTTGGGAGTTTATACAGTGTTTTTTGGGGAGAGTTGAAGGTCAAAATACTTGATGCCAGACTGCATATCAGCTCTAACCTGACAAGTGAAATACAGACACCACTGAGCTTTTCCAGTTTGGCTGGTGCTGTGCCCCTGGCTGTGTGTGTTTCGTAAGAACATATTGGGGACAGCCAAGCAAGATGCTCAGTGAACACATATTCTTAAACAGCAGCAGTCTGTAACATACAGTTTCACTTGGCTGAGCACTAATTTGATTTTTACTTTTACCTTTTAAATTTTTTTGAGCACATACTAATCTGCTTGAAATGTTTTGTTAAGTTAGCAATAATAGTCTAAAAGCAGAACCTGACAGCCACTACTTTATTGCCAGCTCCCCCATACAACCCATTTCAAACAAAGCCTATTTCCAGGGTAGAGTGGTTACACATTTGGCTTCTTTGCTTTTAATTTCCATTAGACTTCACTGCCGAAACAACCTGGCCATACAAGTGACAAGGTGAAAGTTGGCTTGCTAGTAACTGTTAATGTTTGCCTTAAAAAGCAATTTGATGTGTCCATATTTGCGTGTCAGAAAAACCTTAATGTGCAGGTTGAGTGACAGAGGATGTCAGAACTCACATCTTGACACAGAGCATGGGCACAGCTATGGAACCAGAATGCATCTGTTATGAACAAACAAAAACTGTTTTTCAGGCCATTGGGAGTAAGGCTAAGGCTGCCTCTTAATTCTCTAGAGATTTGCAGTGATTACTGGCCTCAATCAGTTTTCAATTTGTGTAAAATCAATGCAGGAAAGACTAAGGAATGCTTTGATAATACGATGGATGTTTCCAAAGGATGGATGAATTTAGTAGTGAATCACAATACTCTGTAATTCCTGTAAGGCAGATGAAGCGCATAGTCCCTGATAAGAATGCTTGGTCAGAGGTAAAAAAGTTCCATTTAGCCATTTTTTAGAGACTTTCTAAAGATTGTATAGGGCCAACAGTCTTTCACTAGAGGAGGAGAAGACATTACTCCTCTGGTATCACTGGCATCTCTCCAGTCAGCATTCAAGTGCAGCGGTATTCATTGAATGTTATGCTTTTCAGAAGCAGAGCCTTTTGCTCTATTTTGTGTTACAAAACATGAAGAGACAGTTTCTTCAAATAAATTTGTTTCATAGAATCACTGACCCTTTTAAATGTATTTCCTTTTTCATTTTGATTCCTTTTCTGGCTATCATTTAAGGCATATTTGATCTAATTAGCTAACACTTTTGCAGGCTTAATGCTGCTGGTACTCTTGAGTTATTAAAGCTCATGTTTGTTTAGATGTTGCTAGAGAAACTGTATATGGCCACCATGAGAAACTTCATTGTCAGGTAACCTGGTGCACTCCTCCGGGATGTGGTGCCTCTGTGTTGAAGTACATCCACCCTTGCCTTTTCTGACATTTATCCGTTTGTTGAGGGATTATGTTTATTAAGGGGATTGCCTTTATTCAGTCAACAGGTAGGCTGGCACTTACTGATTACGTCAGATTTGTGAATGTGTATATTCAGGATAGTGCTGACAAAAGGGTTCTGCTTACAAAACTTAGTTGTTTGTTACATGAAATAGTAACAAACTAGTTCAGTTTGTCTGTGAACCTATGTTGGCTTAGAGCTATACAGATACTTCTTTTTTTCACAGCATGGCTCAACAGAGTTTACCTTTGCAGTTATATGCAATAATCTAGGATGTACATCTTGAATATACAAGGTTATAATCTACTCAATTATGTTAAAGTTTCTGTGAGCTGGGCTGGGCATTCTCCCACTTACATGAGTGCAAGTGGCTCCACATGACTTGAATACCAGTCCAAATAATCTTAAAGAAAATTAGCAAGTCAGTACTGCAGTGCAAGCAGAAGAACGTCTGAAGATTATGCAGTTTTTCTGCTGGTTAGTGGTGGTGATGATGATGATGGTTATAATTTTTACAACTTCCAAGGACCACACAAAGTGTGCACTCATTAAATGTGAACTTCTCTGTAAGTTCACTTTTGTTGTATTCAGGAAGCTTGAATCCATTTATTATGTGTGACAGACATGGCAACGAACAAAGATGTAAGCAGCATGACTTCAACTTGCAGTCATCTAGTCAAACTGTAATAAATGATAAATTAGATGTGTGTGAAAAAACATAACTGCTCAGATAATGTCATGGTATAGTTGCAAATCAAGTTATCCTTTATCTCTTTTTTTTTATATGGATTGCAGCATGCTGCTTGTACCATCAGTAGAAGCGTAGGATAATTTGACAATTGCTGATTTCAACTAAGTTGTGTCAGCCACCTGCACAGAATATGGACTTAAATTTTATACTTTTCAGGTATACAAAAAATATTTTCCTCGTCAGAACAGAAGATTGGGAATTCACAAATAGGGTGAATGATAGACTTGTCTTATTTAATGTCACAGAAAAGATTGTCAGGAGGAGATGTGGATAGGGAGGAGATTTGTTTCAGTAAATGGCTCTTTATGACACTTTCTGAAAGGCATGCAGTCAGAGTATGTATCTTGCTTTGTTAATCATGATGTATTTTTTTTTTTTTTTCGTTTCTGTTTCTCAGGCAATAGTATCCACAGTGGGGTATTTTGCTGCTGGAAAATACCCGTTGAGGTTCAACCCCTCCTCTAGGAGTCTAATTTTTTTTGGGTAGTTAGGATAATTCACTGTATACTAGGGAGGTGGAAGGCTCTGTTTTTCTTAGTCTCATCAGATTGAGCACCGATTAGTTTTGTTTCAGTGTTTTTTTGAAGGTCAAGGATAATAAATGAGAGCTCAAAATTAAATGCATTTGCTTTTCACAGTTTGATGCTTTCAGGCTGTTGGGGAGCAGCAGGAATGGCCTGCTCAGTGTGGGGGTGAGGTGGGACCCAGGGTGATGGCAAGGCAGGCACCTCTGGTACCCTGTCAGTGGAAGGGAGCTGGGAGCAGAAGCAGTGATGGCTGTCAAAGTTCCCATCCCGGTGAGACACAAGGCTAAGCACGGGCAGTGTCAGGCATGTCAGGCCTGGAGAAGAGCTGGAGCTGAAACACAATTCCAGGCCAGCCACCTGGAAGGCTCCTCATGGGTGTGTGTCTCAACTGAGCTGTTTCCTGGCAAATCTGAACCTGGAACTGACCCGTAGCAGAGCTGACCTTGAACATGGACAGGTGACTCCAAGGTGAGTGAAGGGGAAGAGGCTGCAGAGCCTGTTGGTGCATTTGTGAGCCTGCAAAGGTAACCCTGAGTCAAGGTTTTTTCAAAGTCTTCTTCATAGGCCTATAGATGGAGTTAGGTTTTTTTAATTTTTTTTTTTTTATCCTTGATTCCACTACTTCAGTCTTTCAGTGGGGAAAAAAAATGAGACCCTAATAGATCATGAACAGAAATCTGGAGATACGCAGGCAATTTTCCTGCTACTTTCCTCTAGCAAATGGGGCTTTTGTAGTCTGTGGTAGCCCTTTGGCACATTGTATAGGTTATCCTGTTTTCTTAGGATAAGCGAAGTCCGTGATTCACTATGGCAGACCACATTCTAAACTGAGAACTGAACCAAGTTGCAAGAGCTTTGTAAACAGATTGCATTATTTACTTATTTCGAAGGGATACTGAATAACTTCCTTGGATACCACAGACCATAAATATGAAAGACTTTGTATTTTGCCAAACTATCCTAATTTTTGGCTACAGAAATGCTTTTAAAGCATTTACCTGGGACATAAATGACCTTTTATTTTCAGAGATAAAATTGACACAGCTGTTTTTCTGTCTGTGTCTTATTTGAGTTGTCTGCACAGCTTCCTAGGAGACAGAAAAATGAAAACTTCTTGCTGAGCAAACCAAGGTAGAGTTGTTGGTTTATTTCAGAAGACTCTGGTGGCTTGCCTATAGTGCTCCTGCATACACACAGACACAGAACTACTCAGCCTTTTGCCAGCAGGCATAGGTCTGCTGCTCTTGAGGAACTGCCAGCTGAAGCCTGCTAGTCCCAGGTTAATGTGGCACCCCAGGCATTAGTTAGGTTTGCTGGCTGGGATGAGCATGGTGCTGAGGGCTGCAACATGACTTCAGATGGCCTGGGGTGCCAGTGGAGCAATCTTTGCCTGCAAAAAGCAGGCATGGTGTCACCTGCCTTCCTGGGGTTGCATCCTCATTTAGGGTAACCAGGCCTGTGTGGACTGTGCATCTCCTGTATACAAGTGCTGTCCTGTGATAGTCCTTCTCATGTAACCTATTGAATTGCTGTCAGACTCTTTGTAAATTATTCTAGATGTGGTGGTTTTACTTATTCTCATGCCTGCTAAGTGGATTGAGACCAACATACCCAAAGTATACTTGGAAAAACATGTTTATAGCATTTCTTTCTTGTTAAAATACTGTGTAGTTTGATCATTCTACCATTTTAGTCTTCACAACTAATAGCTCTTTTTGCTGAGTGTTTTCTTCATCACATAAAAAGTGACTTTATGCATAGTCAAATAGCAAACTAAAGTTTGTGAATTCTTTTTTCTTTCTTTCTTTCTTTTTTTAATAGCAGTAACTCCCACGAACTGGTACAAGGCTTGGTACTGTGCAAGCAGTTTTTCACTCTTAGAATGCTGCTACTGAAAAGCAGATATTGTGTGAAGTACCATCGATCACTGCCGCGGTTTTATACAGTTTGTCACCATTGTTCTTCGTATAGCATTGAGTCACATTTACAACTATGGTACAGCTCACAAGTGTTCAGCACGGGAAAAAAGTGTGGATTTTTTTTTTTAATTGTAAAAACCCTCTTTATTATTAATAATCTGATATCAATGATTTTTAGCACATGGAAAATATTTCTGATGTGGCCTAGTATAGGTGAGGACATGTTTATTAATATATTTAGAACTGTATGACATGGTTTATAATGATGGAGAGTTGAATGGAGTTTCTAAAGACCCAGAATAGCTGAGGTTAGATACTAAAATATTAAAGCAGAAATCTAAAAGGCTATTCTGATAGATGCTTAGCTCAGAGGGAGAAATGGACTTTATTGTATGTCTAGATTTTTCTTAACAACTTTGGGGTTCCCTAATAATTTCCTGAACTTTTTTTCTGATTAAGAGCATACTGTGTGTCAGATAAAATCCCAGTGAAATACTGGATGACTTTAAATCGATGTGTGAGCAGAGCAAATTTTCTTTCAGTCTATCAAACACCATGTGAATATGTTTTTTATAAATGTGAGTTTTCATGCTGCATAAATGGTACCAATGGCCCAGGCTACTTTGGAAATCTTGTAATTTTGCCTCCTCCTTCAGCCAGTATAGAAATGTTTTGTTTTCCTTTCACACGCTACCTGTATAGATGAGCTTGTAAAATGAAATATGAAGAATCCTATTTGTAACTGGGATGTTGAAGATGCAGCAGTGTATGATCTTAGTGTTAGCACAGCCATTTAAATTTTACTGGGAAGGGTGAGAAATTAAGAATTTCTTCTTTCAGTGCAACAAAGACAGAATTCCAAAACTGGATCAATCTGTGGCACCAACCAAGCAACACTTAAGACTGGATTAAGAGAACTCTGAACAGATGCTTATCCATTAGTGGAGCTGTAGAAGGTTGATGGGGTACTGCTGGAAAGATGTTTGCCAAGTATACTTTGAAATTACTTTGAAAGCTCTTAGATAATGTAGACAAGTGTCAGCAATCCAGCGCAGCAGAAAGATTTGAGGAAGGGCAGAAAGCCACACAATATTTGTTTTCCAAGTGGAAGCCTTTGAATTTAGATGTTTTGTGCTAACTCCTAGTATAAGGTGTACATGGGTTTTAAGCATTTGACAGGGTAGGTTAGGAGATGTAGCACTTTGATCTCGTGACTCTTTGATTTAGAAGTAAGTATTTGTTGTCAGCTTCTATGAGCTTCTGACAGCTCTGACTAGTATTGGGCAGGTAGGCTTTCTGATGAGGAGAGATTTCAGAAGTGAATTGCTGGACAGAGATTATTTGGAATTTAATCCAGAAGAGGTCTGCTAAAACCTGCAGCAGTGTGGTTAGGAATCACAATGTCTGTGGAGGGGGAGCCTGTGGGAGTTTGGTAGGTAGGATGGCGGAGTGGTTTGGACAGCAGCTTTGGTCTGGGAACCTTGCAAAGAGGTGGAGGAAGGACTGGAAACTGTTGGAGGCCAGAGAGGGAGACAGTGCTTGGTGTGAGAGAACAGCAAGATGGTGAGGCCGGTGCAAATACTGTCTTTTCTTTCAGGATTGGAAGTCTTACACCTAGACATTTAAGGCTGTGGATACTGTGGAGTGAACAGTCTTTCCATGTGATTGCTTGTAATGTTTCTTTATTTCCTGCTAAATGTAGGCCATTCCTTGCAGGAAAGACAGACATGGTGGTTTGTATCATGCTCTAAATGTCTTGTGTTCATGCTTCTTGTTAACCTTTTAATAATCAAAAGAAACACTCATCTCTTTTTTTTTTCATTCTATCTTTTTACCAAACATCTTATTCTTAGCTCACTGCCAATATTTCTGTGGAATAATCTCTCTGTTGTAAAACCCTGTGCCAGTTCAGTGCAGACTGCTTTAGTCCTTTGGATTCATTGTTTTATTTGCTAGAACTTCCTCCTTGGTTTCAAGTATTCCTTTTTCTGGTAACTCAAGGCTGTTATGAAGAACATACTGCCTCCTGTGAACCCTGTGATAAGTTTTGGAATAAGATTTTCTTCTTATGTGTCTTTTTTTGCCAGGCAGGCAGACATTTTAATCAAATCTCACATCAGTTGTTCAGGCATATATTAGAGTTCCCAATGCTCTGAATAGTTTATCATTGCTGTATGATCCAAACTACCTCTAAAACTCTTGGGTTTTAATTGTATAGATTATACAAGTATAAAGGCCTTGCAATAAGTTTTGCAAATAGTTTAACAGAATACACACCATTTATTGCATGTATTACAATATTTGAATTTTATACCCTCAGCTTGTTCTGCCACAGCAATTCCATGGCTCTGCTCCTAGGTCTGTGCTAACGTTCTTCATTAGGCAGCTTACAGACAAAGCTGTTTTGACAAGCAAGACAGACCATGGTGGCAAAAATCCCATTCCTTCCCTTTGTGGTACTGAACAGGATGCAACGTCCTGAAGTGCTGTTCTCCTTGTGCCAGGGCCTGTACAGGGACTTTAAACTGTGAGACTGGCCAAATGCAGCCTTGGGAGTCTGTGCCCCAGCAGCATCACTGCCATAAATGTGCTCAGGTGTAATTTTTCTACTGGCTTTGGATATGACATGTGAAATTTGTCCTTTGAGTAACCTGAATTTTAGATTTATTCTCAGAGTCACCTCCTGAAATTTCATATTATTACACGAATACCTTTTAAAATCTGTTTAAAGCAAGCATTGCCAGGCACACAAAAACTAAATGGAGCGCAGAACATCTCTGAAGTGACATATTTGTGAAGCATTTACTGTGTTTTTAAAATTAACACTTAGCTGCTGATCTTGTAGGCAGAATTGCTTTCTCACTGTCTATACCAAAAGCAGAGCTGGAGCTGCAAATGAGTGCTACAGTGGGTCTGTGTGAGATGGGGATCTTCTCACAACATCTTGGACTGGAGGTGCAGCTCACAACCTGGTCCTCTGCTTTCCCAAAGAGCACAGAGGTGCTTCATGTCTCTCACCTCCTGTGCAGCTGGTGGTGATGCTCTTGTCCTTACCAAGGTGTGAGCTTCTTCCACTGCTGATGTCTTGGATTGGAGTGGAGGTGTGAGTCACAGCATGGTTGTTGCATTGCCCCAGGACCCAGAGGTCCTCACATCTTCTACCTCCTGATCACAGTTGGATATGCAGGTCACAACATGGGCCTCTGCATCCTTGCAGAGCAGGGACCTGCTCTTACCAGTGGCATTGTGGGCAGGGCGGATGGGAAGTGTGGGTCACCACCTGGGCTCCTGCCTCCCACAAAGCACAGAGGTGCTAACATTATTTTAGAGTATTTCATCAGCTTCTGAGATGTGATAAGCTCTGTGAACAAACTCTGTGCAACTGGAAGAAACTATGCTCACCTTTGCTCCTCTGACCTTTTACCACAGGTGTAAGGTGAAAATCACTTCCAAAATGAAGAAAACGTCAGACTGATAGGGTGTCTAACAGTTGTGGACTTGTTCAGATTGCAGAGAACTGCAGTTTAGGCAGCTGTGAACATCCCTACCCTGTCTCTTTTGGCCTTTTTTTTTTCCTTTAAGTATTTTTTGTCAGCTTCTGTAGAGCCAGATCTCTAGTTCTGTTTTACATGTGCAAGAATTCAACACAATGATAAATGGTCTACAGGCTTATTTGTGCTTATGTATTTCAGATATTTTTAGAAGTGTTAACAAATATGTACATCATACTCAGAATGTGTCTTTTATAGGAACCTAGTGTATCTTAGAATTTTCTGGTAAAAAAATTTCTTCTAAAAACTACCAAAGTATTTCCCCTCACTGTGAATTCTGTAACTGTGACTCCTTGGCATCACTTGGGCTATTAAAAGCTTGAATTCAGAATACATTAACAGGGCAAAGTAGAGAAATCCAGAAATACAGGAGTGTACACCTGAAGGATGCATGAAAATGTCAAGCTTATCGATTACATCATCCTGCAGGTGATTTACAGCTGCCAAATGCCCAGCTTGTGTTGTGTGTTCTCTCTAGGGTTGCCACATTCCACTAACTTGCTTTTTACCTGTGCCTGTTCTATACAAAGCTGTCTTGGAAAACAAACTTTGAAGTTATGTCCTCAAAACAGCAAATCAGTGCATTATTTTGGGGGGAGTTTAAAGTGTTCATATTCTCTTCTTTTTTAACATATGAAAAACTCCTGTACAGTAGTTCGGGCTATGTTCTCTACTGTGAAGTGTTTTGTTAGTTGGTCTCAGGAAAACTTAACATACATGAACACTTTTATTCTGTAGGACTAAAATTCAGTTCATAAAAATTGGTGTTTGTAGCCTCATGCTGTGTAGTTTCCCTGTGATCACAATCAAGCTATGTTTTTTAAAGGTAGCATATTTGATTAACTAACTGCACCTGTATTTTATTCTGCCATTTGTATTTTCTAAGTAATGAAATACCACTCAGACACTTAACTCCTGGTCAAGAAAAACACAGCAATGTTATCAAGTTCTTTTTTGGAGGTGCTACATGATGGGTTTAATGGAAAATACTCTAGAGATGGGGTTTTTTGTGCTGCTTATCATGCTCTGAGCAACTTCTTTGTATGAGCTGGTTAAGTCACTGTGCTCACCTCACTCATTTCACCAACATTTTTCTGCTGATTTTAAGGCCCTGTTTCTCTATGGTGTTATGAAAGAAAATTAACTGTAGTATTGGATAATCAGTTATACTGATGGGAATAGGTTATTTTTCAGTAAAACCTAATTGATGTGGATATTACAAAAGATAGTGAAGTTGTGAGATCCAAGATCTGATGAAAGCACTAGTCATTTTGTTGTGCTGTTACTTTGGGACAGGGCAGGATATGTACAGGCTTTGCAATCTAAAAATTATTGAGACTCAATGCAATTGAAGCAGAAAAGATGAATAGTCAACCAATCTTTGTTTAATACTAGTCAGTTTTACAGTTTTTAAAGGACACAAATGTTGATAGGTCAAACAGGTAATTTAATTTTTCCTCTTAAGTTCATGAAATTGTTTATTACAAATGATGCTCCAACTTGCTTTGCGGTGGGAGGATTCTTTTTGAGATGCTCAAGATTAAAACAAACCTATATGTTCTAGTAACACAAAGGAACATTTTTCTTTGAAACTGGTGGGTGGATAAAATTCTTTGTGTAAGTTTTTAAAAAACTCTCTGCAGGCTGTGTGGAGAATTGCCACATGCTTCTCATAGATTGCAAATTTCTGCCATAGCAAGTCCCACTGGTTTCAACCACAGGGCCTTTTGTTTTCTGTACTCTCCTTTGTACCCCTCAGCAAATGGAGGCAATGCCAGAAGTTCTGGAAAACAAGAGAGAGAGGGTATGAGCCAGTCCTACACTGCTGCATTCCTCTGCAATGGTAGGCCAATGGTGTGGGCTTTGTTTTAGCTCTTCATTGTAAATCAGTGGCATGGATAACCAAGTGACCAACTCTGTGAAAGCAGGCAGAGTGCAAAGCAGTTTGTGCAATCAAGTGGATTGGTTTTAATTACAATTTCGAGGTCAAAAATTGCAGGGGATGTTTTTAACTTTTTTGAATGCCTCTTTTTACTTGCAAATTTCTTTACTGGTCCTTAAAAGCACACAACACCTTCACTCACCTATGATGCTAATAACAGTCCAGAGCCATTTTCTCTTTCATAGAATCATTAAGGTTGGAAAAGACTTCAAGTCCCACCTTTGACCGAACACCACCATGTCAACTAAACCATAGCACTAAGTGCCAAGTCCAGTCATTCCTGGAACACTTCCAGGAATAGTGACTCCACCACTTCTCTGGGCATTCCATTCCAATGCTTAGCCACCCTTTCAGTGATGAAATTCTTCATGATGTCCAGCCAGAACTTCCCCTGGCACAGCTTGAATCTATGTCCTCTTGTCCTATTGCTAGTTGCCTCAGAGAAGAAACTGTCTCTCACTTGGCTACAACCGCCTTTCAGGTAGTTGTAGAGAGTGATAAGGTCACCCCTGAGCCTCCTCCAGGCTAAACACCACCAGCTCTCTCAGCTGCAACTTGTAAAACTCTTGTTCAAACCCTTCACCAGCTTCATTGCCCTTCTCTGGACATGCTCATGTCTTTTTTTAAGTGAGAGACCCAAAACTGAACACAGGATTTGAGGTGTGGCCTCACCAGTGTGTGTACAGGGAGAGACTTCTCTGTTCCTGCTGGCCACACTGTTTCTGACACAGGCCAGGATGCCATCGGCTGCCTTGGCTACCTGGATGCACTGCACACTCATGTTCAGCTGCTGTCAACCAGCAACCTCAGGTCCTTTTCCTCTAAGCAGCTTTCCAGCCACACTTGTCCCAGCCTGTAGCAGTGCACAGGGTTGTTGTGGCCAAAGTGCAGGAGCCAGCACTTCTCCTTGTTGAACTTGACACAATTGGTTGCAGCCCATCGATCCAGCCTGACCAGATCGCTCTGCAGAGCCTTCCTGCCCTGCAGCAGTTCAATACTCCCACCTAACTTGGTGTCCTCTGCCAGCTTGAGGGTGCTCTCGATCCCCTTGTCCAGGACTGGTCTAAATACTGAGTCTTGGGGAAACACCACTAGTGACCAGCCACCACCAATGTAGCACCATTCACCACTGCCCTCTGGGCCTTGTCATCAAGGTAGTTTTTAACCCACTGAACAGTGCACCTGTCCAAGCCATAGGCTGCCAACTTCTCCAAGAGAATCTTGTGGGAGACTATCAAAGGCAGTACTGAAGTACAGGTAGACAACATCCACATCCTTATCCACTAGGCAGGTCACCTGGTCATAAAATAAGACCAAGTTGGTCAAGCAACCTTTTCTGCTGTGGTTTGTGGTTTATTGCCACATAGGTGGCTTTCTTTACATGTAGCTGGTCAATGTGGTTAGGTAAAGGCAGCAGATGGCTCAGTCAAAATTTTACTGCAAGACTTCAAAAGTTAGGAGTAGCTGGTAATTTCTTACAAAGAAGTATCACTGAATTGCAGAAATACATATACAGCCTGTACTATAAAACCCCATTAGAACAGGAGAAGAGGAGAAAATTAAGCAGCATGCAGTGATAGACGATGTGTAATTAATTTCTTGCATGTTGAATTTGTTATGACTTTCAGAGTAGGTTTAAGAAAAAAAGGTCTGTTGTACCACTACTTTTTAGCTTCAGCATCATCTATAACAGGAGAACACATAGAGTTGGAATGCAATTGCTGCTCCAGTTCCTATGGTTTGAAGCACCTTGCTGACTGGTTTGTTTTCCATGTCTGTCTTTGACGTGGCTAGAATGGATCTGGTTATTTCAGCTTCTGTCACTACTCATTTTGCTATTTTAATAGAACATCTCTGTAAAGGGCTAAGTGTCTAGGGGAAGGTATGACATTCTTTTCTCCCCATCAAATCTGAAACCTGTCTCCTAGAGAGCAGCCCCTCACAATAGGTAATGGGATGTTAATGCATTTCAGCCCACAGTAATGACACATGCTTCCTGTTAGTATCCAGACTTTGGGCACAGACTACAACAATGGATTATTATTGCACAGACTGCAAGTGTTTTCACATCTCTGACATGCATGTCCTAGGAGTTGTGCGTGCCTTAAAGACTGAAAAGACTTAAAATACAGAAAAGTTTTCCAGCAAAGGAACCCCTGGTGATGGTATATCAAAGATGACTGGCTCAGAGAGTATTGCTACTTTTTACACACTGATACTGTAAAACTTAAGTTGTGTTCAGTGGAGCGATGATGCTGAACATAATCTGTAATGCATATAGAATATATTTTTATTCTTACTTCGTATTATTTTCACAGAGCCAACCCTCTCAAGTCATAAAGTTGTTAGCAGAATAAAAAATTATTTGCTGTTTGCTAATTCACAAAATAAGACTTAGGCATGTTTGAGTATCACCATGCCAGCTAGATGTCACATTCCTTCATGCTTTCACCTAGTCATTGATTGGTTGTGTCATGGTTTTACCAGGTATATTGAAAAAGCTAGTATAGCTACACTCCCAAGAAAGATACAACAGCAACAATTCACCACAGTGCCAGTACCACCTGTTATAGAGGTCCTTTTTCCAAAAACTGTTAGCGTTACTGCGGAGTGATGCTTAAGGGATGCGTTTATCATGAAACTGGTACTCTTGTAAACAAGCAATGGTTCACAGTTACATATTAAACACTTTGTCTAGAATTATGAAGTCTAACAGAATTTATGGGACAGAAAAATATTAGTGTGTTGATTAACCTAATTAACTTACAAAATTAATGCTACTTATTGTTTAGCACTCTATAATCCAGAACTACTTTTATAGATGAAATAAATGTATTGACTTCTATGTTGTCATCATCTTCTAGCTTTTAAGCATCGGGTCCCGGAAATGAGAGATGAAAACTTAGGAAAGCAGATAATATTTGCTACCAAAGGACATAATTTACTGGTTGTGTTGCATATAATTTTACAATTTGCCTCAATATAAATATGACCTTTAAACAGTTGCTGCCGTATTGAAAGAAGTGTATTTATTTTAACCAGATTCTGTTGGACCCATGCAAACTTGTACTGCTTGTACAAACATACACTAGGCCCAGTACTTAAAATCTAAAAGTCCTTTCTTGACCCTTAAGCAGGGGGTTGTTGATTTTGGTTGTTCTTATGCAGATCGACAGGGAATGTATGTAGTAGAGTATGCTTCTGGCAGATGAATTCTCCTGCACAGGCGATCCTCAAGATAAACTACTTCACAGCTGTATTTTTCCATCTCTACTTCCTGAGCTCTCAGAATTATCTCTTATGTAGCTGAGGGAAGTGCTGAGAATGGTACATTTCAGGATGGTGACAAGGCCTGCTGTCTGGTATGCTGAGGGAACTGAGAAGAAACTGTCAAATCAACTTGGGAGGTTATTTATCCCAGTGTCAAAAGAACAGCACTACTGTTAGAAACACCTTTGGCAGCCAGCAAGTTTTTCTTTGACTGGCCTTTTGGAAAGAAGGTTGCTAGTCATTTCAAGAGATTTTACTGTGACTCTTACTAGTAAAATAGCTACTTATGAATTGATGCCAAAGTATGTCAAACATTCAAGGGGCTTTTTTGGGGTTTTGTTTTTAGCAGATCTGGAGTACACGTTAGGTTAGTATCAGAAATAAAGTAAGAGAAATCACACTTTTTCATACTGTAGTAATTAGTGTCTGAAAGAATTTACATTCTCCTATGCAATTTTCCCTATGGCATAATTTTATGCTATAAATTGCATATTCCTATTTTACCTGAGTGAATGCAGTATTTATTTTCTTCAAAATATGAGCATAAATACTATAGATAAAGAGCCACTCCTTTCTCCCGCTCACCCACAAAGACCGTTGATTCCATTACAGGATGTGAACTGATATTTCCCTTTTCTCCATCAAACCTATGTGTTTTCATGAGAGCTCTTCTGTAAGACCAAGCTCTGCTACCCTCAGCAGCTCTTCTTCAGCAGGAGAGGACCAGAGAGGGCTTGGAGAGATGAAATCTTTCATGAGTCTCAAAGAAACTTAAATGTGCCAAGCCCTGGGTATTGGCAAAGGTCTAGCAATTAATAGATCCTATTTGACCTCTTGGGTTTCAGTCTGGCATTAGCTCTCAGGAGGTGTAACACCTTCTGCAGAGAACAGCTATTTTGTATTCCACGAGGCATAGGGTTGAAGAAAGAAGCATTTGTCAGATTCTTCCTGTAAGATTTTAAGTGGAAGTTTCATTTGCCTGGCCACAGTAATGCAAACTAAGTGTCAGCTGTAAAAATATGTTGTGCCTTTACTAACAGCAGTGCAATCCTTTTCAGCAGGCTCAGCCAGTGATCCTTACTGACCCAAGATGTAGTATAGAACTAAACTTGGGACACCCATTTTTTTCAATTCAGGTAGAAGTAAATACTGGGCCAGGTGGGTTTTTTTTGTTTTTACCATATTTTCAGTACACAGGGTTTATTGTAAGGAAAATTGTGCCACAACAGACCGCTTATTCACTGCTTCATCAGCTCAGAGTGGAAGCATACTCAATTCATCAATTGAATGGAAACACCTTCACAACTTTCGTTCTGTTCTGGTAAGAGCCTTATATGCTATGCTCTGTAATATCTTATGAAGTCAGTCTATGAGGAAAGTTAAAGGAGTGCATATTGTGCTTAACAGGTTGCTTCTCATTTCTGTGGAGGTTTGGTCTACAGCTTGATTAGACTGTAGGAAAAGCTGAGGTTTTTTGTGCAGAAGCATATTCTTCTTTCTGTTACACAGAAGCTATAAAGAAAATTTACGTTTGGGTGGATTTTTTTTTCCCTGAAAGTTATAAAAAGCAAACTGTAATGGTAGTGATCTCTTGGCTAACTGCAGTAGGAGTGTTAAACTCATGTGAATCTGTATTATGAGACACATTGGCATTTCTCTCTGTGTTCATTCTGCTAGCAAATGAGGGAAATGTTTGTGTAAAGGCTAAAGGCACCGTCAGTTCAGTTCAAGTTGTGTTCAGAGCTATGACCAACTGTTTGTTTCACAATTATGCTTCATGTCATCCATTCCAAACAGAAATAGTTGTCTAGAATTGATTTCCAACTGTTTGACAAGCATCAGACAAATCCAGTAATTAGATCTGTAAATTAAAATGCCTGATGGCATATTGCCTTCTAACCACATTAGTGAAGTTAGGCTGAGAGCCATTTTTTGTCTCCAGTGTCTTAGCATAATGAGGATGAATCAAGCTTTGCAGAATGAATCAAGCTTCAGATTTAACAATGCAGACATACTTCTTTCCTCTCTCACCCCAAATACTTCTGTGTGAAGTCTGTTGACTGTAGACACTCTATTCTACTGTGGGCTGCCCAGCAGGATTGTACCTCTCAATGGTGCCCAAGGGAGAGAGTGGAATTGCCTCAAGAATTTGATTGGATTAAAAAGCCGCTGATCAAATGACCAGGAGATCTGTAGCCTTGTTTGAACCTTTCTCTGCACCCGTTTACTGGTTTGCACCCATTCTGTCATCCTCTTTTCTCCTCCTGGACTGATCAGTGGGTGCTCCCACTCCTCCGTGCAGCCAAGACTGGCCTTGCTGCTGTTTCTGAGGGATGACCTGCACTGGTCTGTAGGGTGAATGGGTTTGCTACTCTTGCCTTTGACATTTGGTACCGCTGACCACCAATTAGTTTCCATCCTTTTTCCAAAGACATTAAGTGTTAAATTGGTCAGATTTTTACTTGATCTTGCTCTTGTAGTAGGTGACAATCTGTAATTACTACTGTATGTTCAGACCCCTCGTTTACACACTCCATTGTCCCATCTATTCAGGCCCATTGGAGTTTGAAGCGAGTTGTGACAGTGCAGAAGAAATGGCTTCATGACGGTATCCAAAGGCAGAGTTGAATTAGAGCTCTCGGCAGTGCCTTGCACTTCTTGCAAAACAATTGCTTAAGGTCATTTTTCTAACAAACTTAACTCCATAAAAATGGAAGGGGAAAGTTATCTCAGCACAGAGTTGGAACCCAGACATCCTCAACTGCAGCATATATGTAGTGATGATGGATGTGCTTTTTCTGGCCTTTCATTCTTTCAAATGCTTGAAATTACCACAAATGTTACTAGAAGCTTCATCTTCCAAAATAGTGGTTTCAGCCTCTTAAATAAAGCAAGGCAAACTATTACCAATACATATGCCTTATTGCTACAGCTTACTGAAGATCTTGAAGTCTTAGCTCTTACAAAGTTGATAAATTTCTAGGTGTAACCCTTTGTTATTCATGTTGCTGAAACTGGGTGAATCAGTACAAAATTTCAGAGGGTTTACTTCATATTTATTGTCATCATTTTGGTAAATATACTAAAATAGACTCAGAATTAAGAACTATACTGTATTATATTTAAGTATCCAATTTTCATCTTATAGAAGAGAGAAGACCAAAAAAGTAGAAAAGGACAAATACACATTATATTTTGTGTACTGAAAAGCACTACTTTATAAGTACACCTCATTTAAGCTAAAAAGAAAAGTTGATTCACAAGGTCCCTAAAGCTCAGTGAGATAATTTTCATTTTCATACCCTGAGAAAAGAAGGCCAAGAAAAAGGAAATTAGTAATCAGTCACAGAAGTCTGTAGTTATGATAAAAGTCTATAAAATACTTGGTCTTAGAAAGTTGATTAATGTACTTTCTGGCATTTGTAATGACTAAATGATACTTAATTCTTAGGATTTCATACAAATATTTAAGATGTTGTCATGTATTATCACAATCAATATTTGCAATATGCTGTGGCTGTTGATCTAAGCCTCCCTTGAGAAGCCAAATGCGGGAATGAATCTACTTCAGCTTTTATCACCTTCATTTTCCTCATTTATTTTACAGCATTTGTAGAGGGACCAGCAATAGGAATGTGAGAGGAATTACAACTATCTGCAAGAAAGCAAGACTGGAAAGGAGTGGGAAGAGATGAAAAACTCGTAATCTATTTTAAAACTCTTGGCCTAACAATCTCTTTTCAGGTTGTTCTCTGTATGGAAGAAGACTACAGACTTATGTGTGTACACAAGGAGAGACTGTCATAGAGCAGCTCTACCAAATGACCCATGAGAAGAATATTTGTATCCAAGGTCTTTCTATTGGAAATTGTACTTTGCCTACAACAGGTTTCTGTTGTCTTGAGAGTAGTTGTTGTTTGAACCATGAGGCTGAGAGGTCCCGGCCAATTAGAAACTTACATAAAAGAGTTATTTTGAGTCTCAAGAAATGGGATAAAATATTAATGTCCAATTGACCATCAAGGCACAGGAGTTTTTAAAATACTTATATGGGGCTAACTCCTATTAAAGTCAATGAAGGATTGGATTTAATATTGTTTCATTGAAAGCACCTTTGAAATTTCTTCTTTGTTTCATTAAGAGACTTCAGAATTCTTGTATATGTGCATTCCTTGTTTTTGGGCATCACTGTGTATGCACGGAACAAATGGCCTTGTTCACTCTAATCAACATGTTCAGGGCAAATAGTGTCAGCAGCAGGCTCCAGAGCAGCATGGAGCAAGGGGAAGTGGAAAGGTGGCATTGCCTTCAGGAGTGGTCCTTGGCCATGGCTGAAGTGCCACATGCCTTCTCAGAGTGTGGCTCCCTCCTGCTACTTCTAGGTTAATGTGAGGATGTGCTTTTCTCATGCTCTCATTTGCACAGCTTTCAATGACTGTATTCCCTTAAATATCAATAGAAAACACTTTGATAGCCTTCTGGTTAATGCCTATGGCAATGCACTCTGCTATATCCCATTTTACAAGGATTAACAAAATGCCAAAGACCTCTTCTTCCCTGGACAACTCTGTCTTGTACAAGTGATACAGTACAGGAAGAGTATTGTATTTTAACAAAGATCTGCATCTTGCAGGGAGATACAACTAAAAAAAATGTTATCAGTATCATATACACAGCATTTATAGTGGGTTTTAGTAGAAGTGTAAATATTTAGTTTTAAATGAACAAATAAGCATATGTTTACATGCCTCATTAATTCTGGATATTTTTAAGACATTATTGAAGTGATCTGTCTCTCCAAATGCACCGGAAGGCTTTGACTAGTTAGCAAAAATATTAACAATATCTCTTACGTATTTTTATATATCAGAGAACACTTAAGCATGCAGATAACCTAGAGGAAAATTTAGATGTGGGCTTTCATTACTGAAATAAAACATACAGAAAGATTTATACTTTATAGCTCACTGAGTATGCATTGGGAGAATCTACTTTTGTGGCACAATTACCCTTCTTTGTTGCTTACCAATACCCGTATTCAGTGACACAAAGAACAACTGTTGTAAAAAATATTAGTATGCAGATGCTCTGGTGTTTTGTTAATGCATTTAATTAAATACAATAACTCTTTTGTTTGCTTTTCTTTTTCTGTCCTTGAATGGATTTGTATTATGGTATAGAATCTAGGCTTAGAGTTGCTGTTTAAAATGTTTTGCAGTTTTAGAATGTGTCACCTATCCAAGTTAGTTACTTTTCTTTTGTTCTTTAAAGAAAATAATTTGGGTATATGAATAGTTTCTAATAAGTTTGAGAATCTCTTTTCAGGAAAACCCAAATCCCAAAGTTGCCAGCAAATATCGTCCCCACTAATGAGGTCTTCAGTAACAGCTAGTGTTGGTTAAATGATTGTATTCCTGAGAGATACTTTCTGATGTTTTAACCAAAGAGTTTTTTCTTTAAGTTCCCTAACATTTTCTAGGTAGTTTTCACAGAAGAAAAAAAAAGTTCCACAGCAAAACTGCACTTAATGTTTTTGTATGAAAAACTAGCAGGTTGATTACAAACAATTGTAACCCACATGCACGTGTATGTGTAAAAGCCATTATTACTGTCTTGTGTAGTTATCCGTAGTATTATTTCAGAATTATTTTCAACCTTAGAAAAATGTCCTTAGTGCCCCGTGGATCTATATGAAATAGCTGTGTCAAGTCTGAAATTGCTGTGGTGAATCAGCAAAGTACTTGAGCCCAGAGTACTTTGAAAATGTAACAGTGTTTTCCAGATCCTATTCCTCCCATGGCAATAGGGACCAAATCAAATGATGATGTAAGGAGGTAGTTAAAGACCCTAAAGTTAACACTTACTTACTTACTTACTGTAACTTACTTCTGAAATTCTGAGCCTCCTTAACTCCCAAAGATGTTTCTGACACAGTGTGTCTGACAGGTATCTGCACTGAAGGTTGCTCTGCAAGCAATGACCTACTAAATACTGTTTGGTTTTCTCTGGGGATAAGATGTATTCCTCAGTGGGTGCAGCTCCTTTTAGAACAGTGGGAATCATGGTATAGACTATAAAACCTCCATAAATCTTTTATCACTGATAGAACCTACTACAGGTTAAGGGCTAAGTGTGCTGCAGCTGATGCTTTTCAGATATTTTACTGCATGCATCAGAACACAGCTGTGGAGAAGGCATCAGGCATTTCACTTACACCACAGAGGTCTGTCTTGGCACCTTTCCTGGCTAGATCTTGTCAGTTTCTGATAATTGTTTTTGTATCTTCTCACAAGCTCTAAATGCAAATTGCAAAGTTTTGCTCTAGGCCTTCAGCATCAGTGCTAGGACATTGTAGGCCAAGTGCCAGGATAATCATACATGGAGAAAAACTGTCACAGGAGGCCAAACAGAGAAATTGCAGTTTAGTGTTCTCTGCCTTTTTTTGAATTGAGGACAATTTAAGTAGTGGGAAAAAAGCCTCAGCCCCTCATTATGCTTGCTTGATCTATATTGAAGTTACAGTGAAGGATTCCAGATAGGGCCAAAAGCTGTCATATGATGGAGAGGGAACGTGCACTAGCGAAGGCACAGATCTGCAATGTTGCTTTAATTATTTATTTTTTTCTTCTGTTTTGAAAAAACCCAGCATAATTTAGCATTGCAGTCCTCAAGGGAAAGTACAGGAATTCTGATTGTTCACTGTAAACCTCCTCATCAGCAAATCTTCCACGTAAATAAAGTTGGTTTCAGTTGTGCTTCAAGTAATCTATTGATCTATTTATAAATGTGTTACTTTTAAAAAACCCCCACCATTTAGAACTACTGCAAATTTGTGTGCGAACATCATCTCGGTTTCAGTTCCAAGATAGCTTAATGTTCTTAAAGGCTGGTAGAGAACATAGTTTCATTACAACTGCACATATTATGGGTTTTGTATGAAATGAGCATCTCAAGGCAAGGAAAAGAAAGCAGCATTGTTCCAAGGCTGTTTTTCACAGGCCTGTATTCATATCTCATCCTTGTTGTTTGCAGGAGAGGCAGATGTGAACCAGAACAATGGGACCTCCACGAAGAACCCAGCGGTGACAGACTCCAAAGGCACAGCAGACCCAAAGAATGCCTGGCCTGAGGCCAACCCAGCTGACACGACTGGTCGCCCCCACTTGGTCCGCCTCTTTTCCCGAGATGCCCCAGGAAGAGAAGACAACACCTTCAAAGATCGGCCCTCAGAGTCAGACGAGCTACAGACCATCCAAGAGGACAGTGCAGCAGCTTCAGAGAATTCGGATTTGATGGCTTCACAAAAACGCTCCTCTTTTCGGCACGGATCAAAAATGGCATCTGCGAGCACTATAGACCATGCTAGACATGGATCTCCAAGGCACAGAGACTCGGGTCTACTTGACTCGCTGGGCAGATTCTTTGGAGGTGAAAGACACGTTCCCCGACGGGGCTCGGGCAAGGTGAGCTCTGAGGAGTAGAGAACTGCAAGGCTACAGCAAAATGCAGTACAATTAAACAGGAAGGGTGGGGGTAAAAGAAAGGTCTAACTGCTATAATGCAAGAGTTGACTTAGCCAGAAGGATGGTACTTGTAATATAATGCTTGGCTTTAAATTGAAAGCACAACAAGAAAAGCATAGATCTGGAAAACAAGAGGAGCTATTCTGGGTAGTAACAAAGAGTATTAGAAATCCAGGTGGCTTTAGAAACATTATTGAAAGGTATTTTTATGAGTATTTAACATGGTGCATTGCATGCATTTGAATGCTGGGCTGTTTAGAGAAACTTCAGTCCACTTTTGTGTGTTGTTCTTAAATATTTGCAAAAGAGAGCTGGATAAGAGCACTAAATGCAAGACAATCTCTACATAGCTTAGCACTAACTGAGGCACAAACTTGGAAATAGATGTTAGAAAAAGAATTGTGGCCAAATTATCAGCCTGTTTGTGCAAGAGCATGTTTTAAGGTCACTTGACAGTATTGTTGAGAAGTTGACAGATAATATTCTGAATCCCAGGTGAACAAAATATTCCAGCTGCTTTATTCTGGCAAGAAGTTAAGATTTGTTCCAAGCATTTCATATTAGAAATTGTATAACAAGCCATTTCTTCATTATAAATTAAAAAACAAGATATTGATGAAAGGCTATTAATTTATTTCCTTTTCCAGGGTTAACCTGCCTCCTCTGATAAATTAGGCAGCTGGCATATTAGTTCACTATTATTCAAGTGGCAAAGTGTAAGATATTTCCACTATACCTTTTGCCATAAGTGGAGTCTTGTGTTTGTGTGTCCACACACTACATGAGCATTTGAATAGAACTGCTGTAGGGCTGTAAAACCTTTGTTTTAGCTGAATTTATTGTAGTTGCTTAAGTTGTGTGGCAAAAAGCATTGCTTATAATTGCTGACTGGACCCTTGAATAACCTTCGACAACCTTTGAGGTCTATTCATTAGTTCTATCCTGTGATGTCTGCTGTCTCAGTGTTGCACTGGGACAGAATACACCCTGCTCTGTGGTGTAAAACTGGTTTGTGGTGACAGAACAGCTGCAGGTTGTCATGGTACCTCATAGCTACACACCTGGAAGCTCCACAATGTGTTAATAGCCCTTCACTGAAGAGCTGTTTTAATGTAGAGACCACTGGATGACAAATACTCTAGAAAGTGAAAACCAGAAGCTTCTCACAGTTGGTAGTCTAAGCAAGCTATGTGCTTTGTTCTTTTCATTTCTTACATTTACAATCTGGAGCCTGTAATGGTACTGACAAAGTTTTAGCAACTGGGAAATTGTTTCTGTAGGTATGTAATGTTCACGCATGCAACAAGCAGTTGCTGTGAGCATGAAGAAAACCCTCTTTTCTCACTGTTACTGCAAATATCAGAGACTGTTCCCAACACTGCTATTTCGTGGAACTTGGTTGGCTAGCTCAACTCTTGCTGTTTTACTCGTGTACTGTGTTACTTGATGAAAAATAGTATATGAAATGTTCTTTGTACACCAAGGAAACAATACCAAAAAAGTTAGATTCTGCATAAAGAATATACAGTATGTTCCTGCTTGGCAATAAATCAAACCAACCAACTAATATTTTAGGAGTAATGACTTAAAAATGACTGCAAGTTGTACAAATGATGTATTTTATCCTTTGGCGTGAACATGATTGCTATAATTCTCTACAGATCTCTACTTAATTGCTTATGAGAGGACAGGAGATTATCTCTTTTATCTCTGTTGCTGTTCAGTAAACTGCTATCTTGAAGCACTTAAATGTCTGCAAAACAGTACAAAATTATGGACAAGTCTAACTTTTTTTACCTACCAGAAATAGTTTGGGTTTATTCCTTAAGAACAACTACACGTAGTTTTACAGAGTCTCAACCTGCAGATCTGAGCTCGAAGCACAGAGAAGTTTTTTTATCTTGGCAAAAGTCAGTCACATTAGGACTTTTAGTGCCAAAACATCTTTAGCACTCTTCCACATAATAATAATGCACGTCCTAGGAAACATTCCTAGGAAGCTTTTGTGGGAGGGCTTCAGTGTGGAAAGTATTGAGCAAGTAGTACAGACAGTTATTTCAACTATTATTTATTTAGCCTTTGAAACAATGCTTTTTGGTTTCTGGTATCATGGAAGCTTTGTGGTATCATTTATTTCTACACGTGTACACAGAGCAAATCTAGATGGCTAACAGTCTTACTTGCACTTAAACTTTAAATAGTTGTCATTTGCTGAATTTTGCAGCATATGAGTAGTGAGAGATGGTGAAGCTGTTCATAGATGAGCCAAAATAGAATGAAGTCCCTTGGCAGTTTGCCAGACTCCACTGAGTAAACAGGTCTTTGGTAAATAAGATACCATAAGAAGCATCTTAAAGGATGAATTTCAAAGGTTTGAAATGGAAAAGTTCCTAGATCTGTGCATTGTTTATTTGCTTGCGCTTGTTTTTGATTTATTTCGAAGCATTTCAAAGCCATTCTGCAGCTGCCTTTCTTGAAATCTTCCTTTTTCAGCCAGCCCATGCCCCAGTGGGAGTGTATATCTCAACTACCCACACCAGAAAGCACTGGAATGCAAAGTCAACACTTGCTCTTTGTACAGATTTAGGGCTGACATTCAAACAAAACACTTAAATTGTTTGTGGAAGCATTTTCTTCTTGCATCCATAGCTAAGTACATTAATGAATAATATTCACTATTGTGTACAGAAAGGTGGGGTACGAACAATGCTGGGACTGTTTCATGGCCTCCTTTTCTCTTATGGAACAGGTTCTCCCTTACCCTGCAATTCTGAAGTTAAATTAAGACTCCATGCAAGTCCCATGGGAGTTGTTAAAAATAGAAATACTGGAATGTACAGAAATACTCCTCCTGCTCTAAGGGGCAGCAAATGCATTTGCCATGGTACTCCTCACCCCTGCCCCATTAAGATTTTGGATAGCTGAAACTCAATCAAAACCAGCTTGGATTTTGTACTTTTAAGAAAAATTTTTAAGGCAGAATATTCCAAACACAACTGTTGTTGTGCACAGCTCAAATTTAGTTGTAATAAAGAATTTAAAACATGACAGAAAGTAACTGTGGTGCAGACATTTTAAAAAACATGCAAGAGAGAATAGCATAATGATAAATTATTTCCTTTCTAGTCTTTATATTTATCTACACATTTGTGAAGAGTCTAAACAAGTTTGTTAAAATGATCAAATGGTTTTTGTGCCTCCTAGATTCTAGCCTGTAGTCAACTTCAGTATGTACTGACTGCTATTGTGTTTCTTTGATGCTGTTTTTTATGCTTTTGTAGTTCTTTTGTTTATGATTTTTTTTCTAAAATTTGGATTGTGAAACAAGGGCATTTCTATCTTGTTTAACATTATGCATTAACATACTAAACTTTAAACTACATTTGTGATGTGGATGCAACAAACCAAAATTGTGAGTGACAGTAACAAAAGGCTGAGGCCAGACTTAGTGAAAGATTAAATACATTTTTCTTGTACATTTTGCTTCAATTTGGTATGCAATCTTGTAACCTTCTCCTGTTATCTGTATGAAGCCTTGCTCCTGTATGGGTGGAAGGAATATGGAAGAAGGAAATGGGGCTTCCCCATCCTATACACAGATGCAGGGTGTGAGCAGCACAGGGCTGAAGTTCTTCTCAACTTGAGCAGAACCAGGCTTTGGGATCAGCATTCCTGAAATAATGGCTCCAAACCCACTCCTGAGTTAAGCATTTGCTTGAATGGGGATCTGCAAAAATTGTTGCAATAAACATGCACAGGCAAAAAGTTCAGGAACCACAGTTTTAAATAATGCCATGGAGAGAGAAACTAATCAGAATCTTTTATCTCTTTTTTTTTTTTGCACTTGAACTGTATTCACATTTCCTGTGGAAGCTTTAATGTATACTACAGCACCATGAAAAATTGGAAAAGGAGTTAAATCAGTGCTAGTCTGACTTAGTATACTATGTGATCTTAAGTAAATACTTACTGTGATTTTTATTTCCAAGTCTTAGTTTTCAGGGAGTGGTATTGCTCATGATACACTGTTTTGTAAAACCTGCTGTGCAAGCAATATGCTTGTAAAAATTTTTTTTTATATAGTTTATGGTGGTTGTAACAATAATTTTCTTATAATCTTTTGCTTTATATGTGCTTTATGTATTCATTAAACTGTTTACATCACAAAAAATGGTGTACTAATGATTTAATTTGTTTTAAGTGCTTTAATCCATTAACAGAAGTTTCAACAAAGAACTGCTTGTACATGATGAGGTTTCAGATCATTAAAAGAGGCTGTAAAACTCAGTTCAGTTCAGCTCCAACTGAAAATTCAGCTGAAACAGTTCATTGGACAGAAATGAATCTCTAGAGGTTGCCTTCTGGAAGGAAAGGACAAAGTTTTTTAATAACTCAAGGTCCTAAATCTGATGTTCTCACTTTATGATAACAGGAACTGAATCTGGCCTCTTGTTTGTAGCAGGTAGGAATGAATTATGAATACCTAAAAATTAATGTATCAGAACTGCCAGTTTGCAGCTCCTTTAGCTTGTGCAGTGTTAGAACCTCTGAGTGCTTTAGATCTGTCTGGTTTGAAAATAGTCACAAAATAAGAAAGTATCAACAGGTGAGTACACTTAGGAGCCACCATTACAGGGGATTGATTTTGACATGTTCATTTAACACACGTATAACAATATACATGTTATTCATGCCTAATAATTAACATATTATTTAATGCACTGGAACTTCCATTTTCAAGGAAATTACTGCTTGAAGCAGTTATTACAAACTAATAGAATTTGTGAGTTGGACCAAGTTAAATGGTCTGTAAGTGATGCTAAGAAGTACAAGCATTAACTTTTGGTGAAGTATCAGTTTTGTTCTCAGCCTGACAGCAGCTGCAAAGCAAGGTTTGTTCAGAAATGCGACCGAGTAGTTGAGGCTCCCTGATTTATATTACAAGTTAAAGAGAAAATCATGACTGGGCAGACAGGAAAAGCCAGGTTGCTTCACTGCTTTTACTGTCTTTTAGACAGTCTTTTTTTTTGCCTCTTAAATTCAGAAATGCATTAGCAACATGTTCAGGCTAAAATACATAGCATTTTAAAGATCTCAGTTTCTTAATCAGTCTACATCAAAAGGTTTCCTCCTTTCAAAAAACTTCTAACAGAATATTTAAGTTCAGGTTTTGCTTGACTTTTTCTAGAGTCTTCTATCCACTAGTATGATATGAATAATAATAATAATTAGTAATAATAATAACACGGTGTTCAAGTGGGAGCTGAAGAGGAGCTCCAAGGATTCTTTTGAGTGCCTGATGAAGTTCCAGGCTTGCTGGTGCACTTTACCTTGGCCTCAGCCTAATGGTACAGCCCCTGGAAGGGCAGCTTTGGGTCTTTTGGTAGAAACTGGCCTTGGCTGTTCTCAGCAATTCCTCTTTTTCACCTGCACTGCACTGAAGTCCAGCTGAGAGTAAGGCCTGGACTGACATGTTTGTTTAAACAAGTGGGAGGGGCAGGCTGGTCAAACAGATCTATTAAAAATTTACCATGAGGATTTTCTCTACCTAACATTAAATTTTTTTCAATCTAGTTACTTCTCTGCAGATGAACCAATTTGACAAAAAATGAACACTTTTAGATGAAAATTTGTTATATGGGTTTTTTTTCCAAGCACATGTATTAATTCCTTGCAAATGAACTACTGCATTATCTTTAGCAATTGCCATCTTAGGATGCGAAAATTAGTAATTTTGTTCTTCAGTTGTTTTGAGATTGCACAATGGTAAACATTGCCCAATAGGAAACTGAGACAAAAGTTAGTATTTCTTTTTCCCCTGACTTTGTTTTGTACCTTCATCATCACATACCATTAGTGCCAGTTCCTGGCTTTCATCCTGTGTACTGATGCCAAATATCTTACCTTGTTCCTGAAATCGTCTCCAGTTAGACAGGTTCATTTGCTCATTTCACTCAGAAGTTACTTGGTTTCATTTCTGAGCTGCAAAAAAATCTTCCACTGCCACTGTCAGGTGATTTTACTGAATTTCTTACAAAGCAATTTTTAAAAAAAATTTGTAAAACACAGAATTACTTCTGCAGACCCAAGATGAGCCTTAGCTCTCTTTCACCTTTTGCTTATGAGGCATCTACTTTTCATTTTTGATAGATCATAAAATTAATGTGCCTTGGAAGCTGAATAAGCCTTGAATTTGGGGTGGTCTGTCCTCCCCATTTTAAACAAACTATTATTGGAAATTTTGCCTCAGAGTATTTGTTTCAAAGAAATGAGCTATTAACCATGCTATGTCTAATTATTTCATAGTAGGAAACTCCTTACTGTTAGGCTCTCTCCACAAGTTATGCTGATACAGGCAATACTAACAATACACACAAGAGTTTAGCTTGTCATTTGCTTCTGTTAATGGCAGAAAAGAAATAAAAGTGGGCCAGTCTCTTCAAAGTTGAGAAATTATAAAATACTTTGTGGGTGGGTCAGTGCACGCAGTCTGACAGATAAAATGTTTATTTCCAGAAATCAAGGTTGCAGTAACATCTTTCTTCTCTTTATTTCTGGTCAGCAGCTGTAAAGCAATAGTGTAAATCTGGCGTTTATAGCTTTGTTTCCCTAATAATTCCCATCTTGTTTATTCTAAGAGTTTTGTGACTGCATGAAAATACTAGGAAAGAGGACTTTTTTTTTATAAATTTCTACTCTCTTACCAATACCCATAATTTACATTCGTTTGCTGTAGCAGC